>JANRMT010062792.1:87812101-87843501 GCA_026402145.1 Polypterus bichir lapradei | reverse complement strand
TATCTATCTATCTATCTATCTATCTATCTATCTATCTATCTATCTATTCTCTGACTTGGAATTACTTTATTTTGGACAATTTATGTAATTATAAACTCTAGTGACAATTTATTCTAAAGATGCTTGCTACCTTCTGGAGTTACACTGTATTTTAACTAAGATATAAAATAAAGCAGAACATTTCTTTCAGCATTTCATAAAAAAAAAAAAAACCTGATTATACTAAGGCAGTTTGCGTCAATTGTGTTTCATGTTTGCTAGGTTTATATTTCAGGAGTAAAAACACAATTACGATTTCCCTCATTATTTCTGCTTATTTATACTTATAATTTCCATGTATCCCATATCTGATTCCGGTGTTTACACAGGCAGCACTCTGAAATGACTAGCATGCATAAATGAACAAGAACATAAGCTTGTGATAATGTGGAAAGAAAACAGGGCATTTTTGTCCTTTTACATTTTTAATGGCACTGCAAATATGACCATTAAATGCCCTGCTTGCTCATGCCAGAAAATATTTCTTTCTCTTTGGTATATATTTCTGTAACAGCTATAGTGGTGATAGAAAAATGTAAACCCTTCAGAATTTTCTCTGTTTCTGCATAAATATGACCTAAAACATTAGCAAATCCTGAAACTAAATAAAGAGAACCCAATTAAATAAATGACACAAAAACATATTTGTTTATTGAGGAAAATGACCCAGGATTACATTGTTGTTTATAAACAAGCATGCGAACCTCAAGGATTATCAGTTCATTTGAAGGGTAAATTAGCGTTGGGTGTTTCACGCAAAGGGATGACAGTCATGTGTTCATGTTTTGTTTTTAGCTATAGTTCTACAGAAATTAAAACATCCATTCACCTCTGAAGGCAGACAGCACTATTCTATATGAACAAGATTTACATCAGTTAAGCTGATTTGTGTTTCTATTTAATGGAAAGAAATTCTGTACTTTAATCAATTCTTGTTTATTATGGCACTGTTCAGACATGCAAGTAAGAAGTTCAATGTACTTTGTACTATATTCTGTCTCCTTGTGGACACTCCTGAGATTCCTGATGCATTTAAAAACATTTGACTCCTGTTAAACTCCAGTGTTTCATTCTGCTTTTGGGAAGCACATTTGAGCACGATCATTATAAAGGGCACTGCAGTAGGTAAGCACTGTTTGACTAACTGATTTTGTTACAAGGCGTTTTTCTCAAATATAGAAATCACTTGAAGGGGGAAAATAACTAAAATTAAGTACTCATCTTTTCCTACTTCAAAGATAACCTTGCAACTGCACATAGACTCACAGATAGCATTCACCTTCTTCTAATCAGTAGGCCCATGGGCATCCTGCGCTTTTCACAAATATATTCTCCAAGGTATTGAGCTCGCCTAGCTATTCAACACTATGTATATAGAGCTTGCATAAAAATGAGTGCTATTTTTAACTGAATGCCCTCTTATGTAAAATGTTAAGATATATCAAATAAAAAATACAATTTTCAAGAACTAATTTATTCTTAACTAATCCCTACACACACAAATAAAAAACCTAACTGTAACTTGATTACTCAGTGACTCATAATCTGCTAGATGAACATAATTCTCTCAGGAAGTAAGATTTATTAATTAAAGTAGTAAGCCATTTGTTCTTAAGGCTTAGTCAGCTAATGTTATCATAAGTCATATTTTGTAATGATGATCGGGGGTATGGTAGACAATGGCGGTTAATAAAGGTGTTTGAAGGCAATACAGAATTAATTATTTTTATCCGACACGCTACATCAAGTTACAGAATAATGAGGCTCATGAGTTAAGACTTTTATGACACACAGCTTTGGTCAGGAAGCTTTGTTCATTACTAATCTATACTTCAATTAAACATCAAAAATAAAATTTAAATATAATTTTTTTACCAGAAATGAACATTTCAGTGTAGCAAGACATTATCGAGTGTACTGTATATGCTTTAGGAAACATTTTGCCTAATTGTGAGACACAGCTCTTACAGAATACTAAGGCTGTACAGGTGGGCACTTAATATGTATTGTACAAATACATACAATAAACTGTTAGGAGACTAAATACTTTAGACAATTAGCATAATTTACCCTAGTCCATGTGAGAATCTGCTGCTTTGTACTCACCCTGATAAAGTGTCCCTGTAGCTTTAGCACATCATATCATATACTTTCTCACTTCCTGTACATTGAAGGATGGATTTTAAGGATGTGGACTTCACCTGGTAAGTCAATATCTACTGCTTCATACCTGGCAAAACTCTCTGCACCTCAATTTGCATTGTCTGGTATGCTTTATACAGGCACATTAAAATTTTTCTTAGTGACAGCCCTTTAGGAGTCACATATTCTACACTTTATAACAGCCTCTTCCACCAGGCCGTCAGGCTTCTCAATATGCTGTTGCCCTCAAACATTTACCCTCACAACTGACCCCTTTTAAACCACCCTATCGCCCACCGCCCTACACTAACCACATTATTTATTACCCACTATATACAATAGAATTACTTACTTTATTTTCTATTTATTCTCCTGTTGTTTATATATTTACATACAGTAAATCGACATAGGCTGTTACTATCTTGTATTTAGCACCAACATCTGAGAAATGCCAGTTCACTTCAATGTATACTTGTGTTTGTTGAGATGACAATAACGTTTACGTGATGTGATATCATAATTACCAGTTACAAAGACTATGGTTGTTATGCAGTGTGACATCGTAGAAATATACAAATACATATCTATATTTATTTATGTATCAAAAGACCTGCTTTAAGTTATACAGTAAAGGTACTGGCTGGGAGAAGAGTGGTTTTCAAAGTTTCCTATCTTTAGATGACACTATTCATGGTTTAGTTTATAAATGCAAGGTCAACATTAACATTTTACATGATTTGTAATTGTGTTATTTAGAAAACTGAAATGCAGACAGAGGATTTAGGGGAGGAATTGTATCTCTATCTCTCTTCTATGAGCATCCTGAAATTCTCCAGGACAGGCTAAAGTAAGTTTCTGGGGATAGGGTGACCTGGTCAGCTCATCTCAGCATTTTGCCATCATGACTGTCACTATAAAAGGGTGCAGACCTATAAATACCTGGGAGTGCAGCTGGATGATAAATTGGACTGGACTGCCAATACTGATGCTCTGTGCAAGAGAGGACAGAGCCAACTATACTTCCTTAGAAGGCTGGAGTCTTTCAACAAGATGCTGCAGATGTTCTATCAGACGGTTGTGGCGAGCACCCTCTTCTACAAGGTGGTGTGCTAGGGAGGCAGCATAAAGAAGAGGGACGCCTCACTCCTGGACAAACTGGTGAGGTAAGCAGGCTCTATTGTAGGGAGGGAGCTGGACAGTTTGACATCCGTGGCAGAGCGACGGGCGCTGAGCAGGCTCCTGTCAATCATGGAGAATCCACTGCATTCACTAAACAGTATCATCACCAGACAGGAGCAGCTTCAGCGACAGACTGCTGTCACTGTCCTGCTCCACTGACAGACTGAGGAGATTGTTCCTTCCCCACACTATGCGACTCTTCAATTCCACCCGGGGGTAAACATTAACATTATACAATGTTATTGTCTGTTATACCTGCATTTTTATCACTCTTTAATTTAATATTGCTTTTTATCAGTCTGCTGCTGCTGGAGTATGTGAATTTCCCCTTGGGATTAATAAAGTATCTATCTATCTATCTATCTATAAAAATGAGAATGAAGATAATGTCAGGGACATGACAATTGATCTTTTACAGGTGGTGTTTCATACACTGGTCAGGGTGTCTCGCGTGTCAATTCTTAGGAAAGAAGCCCCCATTTCCCACTATCTTAAATCCTGCCTAGGATAGCAATAGCAGTTGGGTGACTCAGGAGGGAGAATGAAGTGACCACCCTTTAGGAAAGGACAGTGAGAGATAGAGAAAAGACAAAAAAAAGTCATTAACATGTTCATGTTGAACATTTTTCTCATGCAGCTTCCACCTGTTTTGTTAAAAAAAAACAGTAAAGCTGATGGTACTCCATTTCCAGTACTGAAATTTTGACTTTAACCCCAAAAATGAAAACCTTTAAAATTTATTGACTTCTTCCTAAAGTGCTTCTTTTCCATGCAGAAAAATATGAACTTTTATATAATTCCTAGAGACCCACTCTGATCTTCAGACAATTAAAATAAAATCAGTAGATAAGTTCTATTGAACTTTTAAAGTTGACTGACCACTCCTGGGAAGTGAATTGTTACAACTGCATTTGTTAAGACAGATATTGAAATAAGTAAAGGCTGGTAAACCATCTATTTATGTCTAAATCAATGTGTTTTTTCCTCAAAAAGAAAACTATATCAAGAGAGTCTGGTTAGTTTACAGCATGAAATTCAATTGATGCAAATATTATAAAAGTTATTTTTGCTACCAAAATAAAATAGTTTTTGTAGGAAAAAAAAATTCTACTAATTTGCAAGATTATATCTGTTATTAGCAAATACCAGTGATAATGCATTACCTAAACCAAATTGTGAGCTAATCACAATAATCTTTTTTGAGAGAATCTGCGTTTTTTAAGATGTGATATCAATAGTAAGCATACTTCAAATTCTATTATTACATTAGAAGGTGACACTGCAAATGCCACAAACTTTGATAATAATCACATTTTGCAACAATTGGCTAGACCCAAAAGGATATTCACTTGTTACTGTATTATGTTTCAGGATGAGGAAAAGCAAGTATCAATCCAATTTTAATTAATCCCTTACCCACTGAGTATCTGTGATAATGGGGCTAATACTTTAAAAAAAAACTTGATTTTTACTGTCAAACCTACTTCTGACTGACTGTCCAACACAATTGGTGCAAAAGGTGGGTTTGTAAAAATTACAAAATTGTACAGATATGCTTCAGAGTATTCACTGTGTAGTTTTAAAATTTGACCCACCAAATTTTCAAATGTTGAAGATGCACTGTAAAGTCTAAATTGTGGTCTTTTGAACATAATTCCCAGAGGATAAAAAAAGAAGTTTGTTCACACCCTTGCACTGCTTTTGTTTTATTTGAAGCATACCTGTTACTTTCTCTAATTTTCCCCAAAACTTATCAACATATGGTATGCATTACACATCCAATGTACACACTTTAGTCAGTCTCCTGAAATAATACAGAAATATAAACTTCTATCAGGTTTCAGGACAATGATTATCGGACTACTGTATACCACACAATTTTGTTTTACTGATGCCTTACTATAGAAGATTTTTTTTTTGTTTCACTCCTGTTTCACGGATTATTTTGTGTTTGATTAAGCTTGTTTTCCATGGCAAGTTTGAGAATATTTTTTTTCTTTTCCTTGATCAAGTGGATTCATTGTTCCCTTTCTGTTTTTTTTCACATTGGAGCTGTAGATGCTAATTCAGTTTTGTTTTTGGAATCGACAGCCTGGTCAACATGACTTCTTAAAAACATCTCTATATATAATCTTCATTTGGATCTTGACCTTTGTTTGTCCACGAATGAATTAGAAGAAGAAGCACTACATGGCAGTAGAGAGACAGCTAAAACATAGGCATTGCATTAAGAATCTCCTCCAGGCTTATACTACTGAAGACTGTAGTACTCCAGTCACACCTCAAAACACAGACATTCAAACTAAACAAATTGTTGTGCTTTAAATTAACTTAAGAGATCTTCTTTTAGATCTTGATCTTTGTTTGTCCGCGAATTCCACGCATGCGTAGACCACCTACCAGTTTAGTACGTTGTTGTTACTCACGGATGTCAACAATGTGCCGAAATAACGAAAGGGGTAGTGGACAGTGTTACGCTGGTTAGCTCCTGAGGCCTGGTTACAGAATCAGATTGCCGAAGATAAAAGGTACATGCCTATGTAACATATGAATGAAAGAAAGACAGTGGGTAAAATAAATGACAACGTAACAGCACTTTCCGGAAATTATTATTGTTACGTTGTAGCCGGCGAGTGCTGCGCGTCTCACAGTTGTACCGTGGCTTGCTCACATGTCAGTGAAGAGATCCCTATTTATGCTTTAAAGAGCCTGGATACCTATGTGTCCCCCTTTTATAACCATTGCTCCATGTATATTGCCTTACTCTTTGGATTGCCACAAAGCAACCTGTGAGATTGGAGAAAGGTTGAGAAGACTTTGTGAGAGGAAACGATAGCGTCATGAAAACGAGAAGGACTGTGAACGGACAGAAGCAGAAATGCTCACACCACCATATAATTACGATTTGGACAGTGATTCCGAGTAGGCCATTCTTATCGAATCAATATCCAAGGGTTTTCTTTTGTAATTTTGTTTCCCTTATAAAAAATCATAATGCTGTGCGACGAAGGGCCCAGTTCACGACTGGCAGCTGTGTTTAAACAGGGAGCCCTTCACAGACAACTTTAACATGTGCAACGTAGTTGAGTGCACATGGCTAGTATTATATATATGTGTATAGCTGAAAGCATATACTTTACATAATAAAAATAAACATAATTAATAAATTACTGTTTGCCAATATTTGCCAATTTTCTGCTGACATTCAGTTCCCAGACTTGTCAAGTGATATTTTATATATGGGTGTGGTATTTTGTATGCAGGTTTTTGACCAAGCAGTATCACACATAATCCATAATATATCTATGGTAAAGTGTTTTGGTAAATACATTTTAAGCCGACAGTGCCCTAATGGGGCTATTTTTGGAGGCTTGTTAACTACGTGCTGTGTTTTGGCTAAGCTACAGAAACATCATTCTTGAGTTTATCTTTTATTTATTTATCCATCCATCCATTTTCCAACCCGCTGAATCCAAACACAGGGTCACGGTGGTCTGCTGGAGCCAATTCCAGCCAACACAGGGCACAAGGCAGGAACCAGTCCTGGGCAGGGTGCCAACCCACCACAGGACACACACAAACACACCCCCACACTAGGGCCAATTTAGAATCTCCAATCCACCTAACCTGCCTGTCTTTGGACTGTAGGAGGAAACCCACGCAGACACGGGGAGAACATACAAACTCCACGCAGGGAGGACCCGGGAAATGAACCCGGGTCTCCTAACTGCGAGGCAGCAGCGCTACCACCGTGCCACCGTGCCACCCTTATTTATTTATTTTTGGTTTTATTTTATTATCTTCTGTCAAACTGAACAGTATATTCTTTTCTGCATGTTGGGTTTTCTGTATGTGTGAGCCTGTGCGATTATAGGTGACATCTGCGTGTTTGACAGATACAAATTCTGCATGACTTTGAGCTTGTTGAGGATGAAGCTTGGTTTGCTCTACTCTGTTGAGTATACAGTACAGGCCAAAAGTTTGGACACACCTCCTCATTCAATGTGTTTTCTTTATTTTCATGACTGAAGGCATCAAAACTATGAATGAACACATGTGGAGTTATGTACTTAACAAAAAAAGGTGAAATAACTGAAAACATGTTTTATATTCTAGTTTCTTCAAAATAGCCACCCTTTGCTCCGATTACTGCTTTGCACACTCTTGGCATTCTCTCAATGAGCTTCAACAGGTAGTTGCCTGAAATGGTTTTCACTTCACAGGTGTGCCTTATCAGGGTTATTTAGTGGAATTTCTTGCTTTATCAATGGGGTTGGGACCAGCAGTTGTGTTGTGCAGAAGTCAGGTTAGTTGGACGATCATTTATTTTTCAACAGGACAATGACCCCAAACACACCTCCAGGCTGTGTAAGGGCTATTTGACCAAGAAGGAGAGTGATGGAGTGCTGTAAATGGTCATGAAAATAAAGAAAACACATTGAATGAGGAGGTGTGTCCAAACTTTTGGCCTGTACTGTATATTCACGGGATTTGTTGTAAATGAAAAATACTGTAGACTTTATTTTTATTGTAATTATACATTGGTCCCAAAAATTGTTATGTTGCTCAGTCTGAAGAGTAAACAGAATTTCTTTATGAACCTGACTTTGAGCTTAACATGTAACATTTGTACAGAGGTTCACCTCCACAGAATTCTTACTTTGTAATTTAGAAGGTTTTTCCTTTCTTAAATATAGCAGGATCTTGCCTATAGTGTAAAAAGTCCTGTTGAGTATCAAAAACAAATTAATTACTTTATCTTCATTTTCAAATCTGTACAATTTCAAATCTGTACAATTTACTTTTCTGTTTGTAATGTTCTCTTTGGTCTTCTTCAGTCTTTGTAAGGTTTCCTTGGCAAAACAAAATTTACACACTTATTCTTTTAAACTGGTAGCCTGGGATGCCACATTTTAACCTTTCTTTTCTCCAGAAATGTCTTCTCATTTCTTTTTTTTTAAGTAAGTTTAAAAGACCTTATGGTTGTCTGCTAAATGATAACTCAAAATGGCTCATATTAGGAATTCTCTTAATTCATACATAAGAAATGCAGTACTGCAGTATGTCCCAGACTTCTGGTTTGTCTTATCATTTGATAAGAATTTTCAGTTTTTAATTTCCCCGCCCTTGCGCCATCATCACTCCATTGGTTTGTGTATGATAGACATTTTAAATTAATTTCTTTACAGACATTATTATACATAATTAATTAATTTAGAAGTGAAAGCTCAATGTTATGCACTTTTGGAAACTATTTACTTGGTGTTTAGAATTAGAATTAAAAAGCCTTTATTGTCATTGTATCAGTACAACAAACAAATAATACAAAAAACACACATCCTATAACTCATAAATACCACACATACAGTAAATAAACAAAAGGGTGGAAATTATTATCTATTAAAGTAATCATCGTATAAACTGGGGAAAAAAATTTAACAGTTTTTAAAATTTAAAATTCTGATGGCCCAAGGATAAAAACTATCCACAAATCTTTTTGTTCTACTTTTAATGCTGCATATCAGGATTTTTGGGTTTTCTGAATTAATTTCTGAAGCAAATATTTGCTTTCATTTTTGGTTTCTTATAAGTAAAAATATTTTGCATCTTTGCAAGATGCCATTTTGTTTTTCATGTTCTCCCCGTGTCTGTGTGGTTTTCCTCTGGGTGCTCTGGTTTCCTCCCACAGTCCAAGGACATGCAAGTTAGATGCATTGGCGATCCTAAATTGTCCCTAGTGTGTGCTTGGTGTGTGTGTGTGCGCCCTGTGGTGGGCTGGCACCCTGCCCGGGGTTTGTTTCCTGCCTTGCGCCCTGTGTTGGCTGGGATTGGCTCCAGCAGACCCCCATGACCCTGTAGTTAGGAGATAGCGGGTTGGATAATGGATGGATGTTGTGTCTGACACAGTGCTGTTATGGAAAATCAACCGGAAATGAGCAGTGTGTGTTATCTCCCTTGTAATGGTATACAAGTTGGAGCCGTGAACCTTCTGGTCATCTGAAATTGAACTTTATAAAAGAGTCGATGTGCACATTTCTTTCTGAAGTTCTGCTGGTTAAAGACCTTTTTGCTCTGCTTTATTGACCACAAATTTGGATTATTGTCTTGGCTATGTGATTTCATTGCATTGATTATTTGCTCCCCATTTTCCATCCGTTTTAATTATTCTGCCTCAGCAGAACAGTACTGCGATATGTTAATAGTACCCAAGTGATTACCATTCAAGCAAAGACACCATACAGATATTAATGCATTTTTGGTATATTTATTGAATTTGCTTTAAATTGAACTAAAACTTACTAATAACCATTTTTTTCTATTTGGGACCCAAATATAGTTTTATAGGGTGATTATTGCACAATGTGTTTTTTTAATTTTTACTACAATATGCAAATTAATATGCAATAAGCTTCCCATCTCTAACACTATGATTAGTGAGTATTACAACCTTACTATGAAACTTCTGACTCCTTCACTTGAAAAATCTCAGTATGCATTTGTTATTAACAGACAAACAAAATAAGGAAATTAATATTTGACATATCAGGGTATATGGTGGCGCAGTGGGTAGCGCTGCTGCCTCGCAGTTAGGAGACCCAGGTTCGCTTCCTGGGTCCTCCCTGTGTATAGTTTGCATGTTCTCCCCATGTCTGCATGGGTTTCCTCCCACAGTCTAAAGACATACAGGTTAGGTGCATTGGTGATTCTAAATTGTCCCTAGTGTGTGGGTGTGTGTGTGCGCGCCCTCCGGTGGGCTGGCGCCTTGCCCGGGGTTTGTTTCCTGCCTTGCGTCCTGTGTTGGCTGGGATTGGCTCCAGCAGACCCCTGTGACCCTGTAGTTAGGATATAGCGGGTTGGATAATGGATTGGTATATATGATGGTTTTTCCGTATCAAACAAAAAGCACAGCAAATTTTGTTTTCTAATTCTGACTTTTACAGGGGACATTTCCCCCACAACATTAACTCCCTACTAAACATAAAAGCTCCTTCCATTATTAACAAACTATCCTTTCATAAAATCCTCTCTCACAAACACATTTTCTGTTTCTGTATTCTTTTCCAATCCTCCTCTGTTCATCCTTCGAACTGCCCTGGGCTCTCCCTTAATGTCAAATCCCCAATTTTCTTTTTTTTTTTTTTTTTTGCTAAAAGCAAAACACAACCTTTACTTTCTTTTTTCTCATGGTTTACTAATTTAAAAATATTCATCTATGTAAAGCCTTATATTTGCCTTATGCTTGGCTTGGTTCAGAGCTGAGCTAGTTCTCAATTAGTGATCCAGCATACACATTCTTATTAATTTATTTACCTTTTAAATAAACATTTTGAGAAGCAGGCAAAAAAAAGTTTAAATCTCCCATAAAAAATGCAAGTTTCTAAAGTTATATGATACCTTTACTATCAGGTGTTGGCATGCACAGGCATGGTTATTATATCTGTGGCATAACAACACACAATTTGTGGCACTCCCTTTGACGTCTTAATAGGACAATGACGCAGCCAACAAAATATAAATAAAAAGGACAAATTAAGCAGGAAAAACTGTTAAAACAAACCCAATTATCCGCAGATCCTGATCTGCCCAGATAGAAAGCAGGCAGCCAAGATGCTACTTTAACAGACTCTGTGATGCTAAACTTACATGTGATTCTAGACCTTGACTCTAAACTGATTTCTGGGATGAGATTTAATAGCCACCCCATTGAGGAGCAAACTGAGTCAAGAATTAGAAGTGACCTAAGCAAAGTCTAAGCAGTGAATAGATGCTACCCAGAATATGTGGTACTTACTGTAGTACTGGGTAAATGGGGAAACCACTCCACTAGATAGATGAGAAAAAAGTGTTCGAGAAGACCCTAAAAATTAAGGATTTCTCTTCTACTATGTTTCTTTTGTGACTTTATGTTCTTCTTTGTTCATTGCAGTTTTCTGTGTGCTTTTCAATTTACTTAGATCTCAGCTGACATTAAAAGGGTATGGAAAAAAAAAACAGCTTTGAGGTACATACTGAGGTTTATGGGGTAATGAATGACATAGGGCACTATAGAACACTCACAAGACCCCGCACAGTTTTGAGAATGAAGCCCAGACATATTTACATTATGTAACCTCTAAGCATGCTTTCACCGCAGGAAATTTGTTTTCAGGAACCAATGAGTTCTTGTAAGATGTAGACCCTGGGCCACTTGTGGTCCATGGCCACTTTCATGTGTGTTGCATTCACAGCACATAACAGGAATTTATAACTTTTACACAAAACATGTGATGTGATGCAAAGTCATGTGCATTCGGGAGTTCAGGTGAGATTTATTGCATTGATGCGGTGCATGGTGCAGTGCTCCGCAGAGTTGGCTATGAAGAGTGATGCGGTGCATCTTCTCCAAAGTCCAAGCTACTAACAAATGTGTAAGGTGGCACCAGAGCTTGCAGCGAACTAATCATCACAATTCATCACTCGAGACCCACCCATCCTGATTGAATGAAAAGTATATTACCTGGAGTAGGAACTAAAAAATTATTATGAACTACCTACATGTAACTACAAATGTCCCACGTTTCTGCAGTGGTTGTGCTAAAAGAGTTCCTGAATTTCTAAAAGACCCCTTGTTCATGAAGAAAAGTTCCTGTGGTGGGAAAGTGCCTATTGTAACAAGGGTTCAATAGACACAGCAATAATCCTGTGGACCCTGGAGATTATGATCCTGGAGGTGTATGTGCACTGGAAAGGCAAGGGAGGGAATTCCTGATGCACAGAAGTTCCCTTACCTACTATATAAGAGGAATGCAAGGAATTCTTTCTTATTGTTCACAGCCCTCTGTTTCATTTTTTTTTTCTAAAGAACAAAGTATCTAGGGAATTCCAGTTTCTTGAAATGCAAGATGGGGCTCAGAAGTGCTGGAGCACCTGGGGCCACCAGAGGGAACTGGGAGAATATGACCCTAGGATTTGTACATGCTGTTTTTAACCCCAGAAGTAGTTACTGGGATTATCCTGAAAGTGGTCTCAGACTGGTGGTATAATGCTATCTCTCTGCCATCATTCAGGTGAGTCTGAAATCAAGGAAGAGTTAAAGGCAAGGGGGGCTGGTTTGGAAGAGACATAGTGTGATATTTGGAAGAAAATATAAGCAAATGATGGCATCAGTTTGTGGGAAATTGGACTGTCATCCCACATACTAGTGAGGACCACTATTATGTGTATGCTCTATTGTTTTGTATTTTCCTTGTGAACTTTGTATATTCTATGCATTCTTACTACTCTTTTATAATAACCCCCTGTTGTGTTATTGTTTGGTCTTATTGTTTGAGTTTCGGGGTGGGCCTAGAGCATCCCCTATTCTCACACATATTTATATATGAACAGGAAACAGACACAGAAAAATTTTTGGGGCACGTCCTTGACCCCGTGTAATGGAAAAAAAGCAAAAAAGAATGATCTTTTTACAAATAAATTGATAACATCTTTTCAGACGTGAGTCAGATGTAGAGCTTATTCAAAGATGGCTGACCTATTGGTCATATGGGTTCCAGGCAGGAAAGGATGGTTCCGGGAGGGTGGACAATAGTGACATCAGAGGTGGAATGGTCATTAATCTTCCATTATACAGAGTGTGGAAGAGAGAAGACATTAGCATACAGCATCAGTCCCTGGTTTGGTTGGTCACTACCATTACCAGAGTACTTCAGCCTCCCAAGTGCATATACATATATGTATTACATGCATAGGTCTGATCACAATCTTATATTTAGTTGGTTACCTGCCAGGTAACACGTGTGGTTGGTCAGCTAGCTGGCAGACATCCACCACATCCTCTCAGTTGCGAGTATATGTAACCAAGTTTATAGGGTCCTTATTGTTACATGTAGAGAATGCAGTGAAAGTCTTACTTCCACATGCTAATCATCATACAAGACCACTGTCCTGTGCCATGATGAGTGGGTATACAGTAACTATCTTACCTCAAACCTTCTGTCTTTCTGAAAAAGAAGAATACAGTTTACAACATTATCTGCCACTAGGACTCATACATAGTGATATTTTATAAATTTAAATTTGTAGATCAACTGTTTTTCTGTTTGGGCAGACTAGCAAGTTGGCTCTTGTTCTGTATTTTATAAGTACACATTATGCAGCATTGTCCATACAATGCAAACAAAAAAGGAGCAGGATGTTCCATCAAATTGCAAATAAAGGTAACTGGAATGTATTCTGACATATTGGACCCTCTTCAGTATGATGCAAGTAAAAAGTTGATGTTAGTTTTGCACAAGCATCTGAACATGCTGGTGTCCTTCATTCTGTATAGTGCATCCAAGGTTCTCCTATTCATATACTGTATACACTGTATATATAACGTAAAGTGAAGTGATCCTCCAATTTCGGTCGATAAACAGAGGTGGCGGAGAAGTAAGAGGTGTCTTCAAAGAAAGGCATATTTAATTATTGGAAACCAATAAAGTTAAAATGAACAAGGTATTAATGATTCTAATGAAAAGGAAGGAAATGAATATAAGAACTAACTATACGCTTGTCTAAGAAACCTTTAATGTTCTCACTGTGAAAGATGTGCTATTTAAACTCACTTTAAACTCACCCAGAATTTCAGGTCTGTAGCAGTCCTTAACTCAGCCTTAGGTTTTCTGTCCCCAGGACATACCTCTATGGTCCCTAATTTACTCCTGTAACTGTCACTGCAATTTCAATGTCATCATTCACTCGCATTGCTCGGAAAATATAATTCAGACAGCTTTGGCCACACTTGAAATTGGTTTAAAAAAATAAAAAATATATACAGTATATACTGTATATGTATAGTATACGAGGATAGTACAGTGGAACCTCGGGTCACAACCATAATTCATTCCAAAACTCTGGTCGTAACCCTATTTGGTCGTGACCTGAAGTAATTTCCCTCATAGGATTGTACTGTATGTAAATACAATTAATCCGTTCCAGACTGTACAAACTGTATGTAAATATATTTTCTTTAAAGATTTTTAAGCACAAAAATAGTTAATTATACCATAGAATGCACAATGTAATATTTGTAAACTAAATGTAAAAACATTGAATAACACTGAGACAAACACCCAGGCTCCCTGCTCAGCAGCTCGCTCATTCTCAGCTGCATGCGAGCCTGCGCTCGCTCTCACTCTATCTCTCCTGCACCGGCTTTCTCCTCCTGCTTCCTGCCTTCTCCTACAACCTCCCATTCTTTCCTGTTCTCTTCTTTTTCCCTTTAGCCGACTCACACTTCTATTTATGAAGAGGCGTGGTAGTCGTGGCAATCAGCAGCTCCTGGGAACAATAACGGATGTGGACTGCTTCTCACCTGTGCACTTAGGTGAGAAACGGCTACATCACGAACTCCTCAGGAACCACTTCAGCCACATACCACCACGCCCCCTCGCTAAGCTGTGAGTGCGGCAATTATTTATTAAAACTGGCCTTTTTGACGGGAGCTGTGGACCTGCTATACCACAGGAGGAAGCTGGGTTGAGAGGAGGTTATAGTTTTGAGGGAGAGTTCCTCTGTTTGATGCACCGAGAACAATGTACAGTACAGGGAGAGACTGAACAAATGCAGAAATCATTGGCACGTACGAACCGGAAGGGAAACGAAATAGAGCACAAAGAGTTCACAGTGAATGCACAGGGAGAGACGGAACACGTGCGGAAATCATCGGCACGTACGAACCGGAAGGGAAGAAAAACTGGCTTGTTCGTCAACCGAGTGTGTGGTCGTGAACAGATGCAAAAGTTTGGCAAACTTTTTGGTCATAACCCGATTTGTACATGTTCAGAGACGTTCGTGAACCGAGGTTCCACTGTATATGTATATACTGTATATGTGTATGTATTTATATGCATATATATGTGTGTGTCTATGCAGTATATATTTTATATGAAGAGAAACTAAAATGTATGAAAGCTCTTTATATATTATATTTTAAATATCACTAATCACCACTGACCTTGGAGTAATATACCTTTAGTTTGACATAGTGGTGTCTCTGTTTCGGTTTTACCTTTCCTGAGAATACACAGAAAAACTGACTCCTGCTTCAACACCAAATTGTAGATGCATTAAAAAGATTCTTGCACTAATAGACTGAATGGTCATTCTGAAAAGGAGATAACAGGTATGATATTGCAATTAAAAAATATATTTTTTAACCACACATGTACAAACATAACAGACAGTACAAGTGATAAACTTGGGCAAATAACATAAAATTATAATACAGTATGGGCTTTGCAGCAATTGTGTTCAATATACATTACATGCTCAGAAAAGTAAATGTTCCAATTAGTGCTGTTGTTTGTTAACATGGCTCTCAAGGGTAGAAACGTTTGCTGATCTGAGTTGCCTGAACTTGGCAAATTGCAGCTGCAGATCACTGGAGTAATGAACAAGCATCCGGGAAATCAACAAGGGATTATGTTTAAGAGATTGCTAATCTTATTTTTCCCAGTACACATTTCACTTTACAGTTCCCTTTCTTGTAAGCTGTATTACAGCAAAACTAAATGATGAATCCCATAGCATTATGTAAACTCTCTTTTTTCTCTTCTCCAAAGCTGTAAATCAGAAATGATTACCTAGGCTTAAATGTTATATGGTGCTTAACTGTCAGGCCAGTAGTGAATGATCATTTGATTTTTTGTTTTGTAAAAACATAGGTATATTTGGTTACTTGATTTTTCTAGGTTTTGCATAAAGATATAGCAAAAAGCACCTTTTGAGTAAATGTGATTTCATAGCCACATTTTCTAACAGTATTTAAACAATGTAAAAAATTACTTTAATCTGTCTACTGTATTTTTCTGTGTCTGTTACTGTTCTGGCAAGAGAACAAATAATATATTTCTTTTGAGTGAGAAATTGGTTTTGTTGATAGAGATCATCATCCCAATTTGTTTGGTACAAGTCTGATCTTGTACCTTTTAATCACAACTTCCATAGGAAACTTTTTTCATTTTAAAGTGGAAAGGAGGCATTGTTCCTAGTCTTGAGAATACTTGCAGAACATTGCTAAATCCAGACTAGGAATTTTAACAATTGGTGAGTTTACTTTTGCTCTGCCCCTCATATATGACAATTGTATGAACATCACCGTTTATGTGAACTAATGGTGTTTTATTTGCACAGCAGGAAAGGAAGGATAATGGAAATATGGAAATAATACAATGGCAATACAAAACAATAAAGCCTCTTCTGTATTTGCATGACTTAACAGGTGTCAGGACCCTTGCATCCTGCCTGCTGTCTGAAGGTCTTCTAACTTTTCTTTCTCTTCCTCTCCTGACTCCCAGATTCCGGCCACCCTTACATCCTGCCAGTGAGCCTTCCTTCACACACTGCCTTCCAAATTAAAGTACAATTTGCATCTGTAGTTAGGAGGTGCCAGGGGTGGATATTTGAATCTCTTTCCAAGCTTTCTTATGCTTTTACACTGTCTAATATTTCTTTAAATTACCATCATTAGGGGTATGGTAAGCCTAAAAAATCAAAAGCAAACATTCCAATCTACTTTTGGGTCATTCCCAAGGCCAAACCTTTCAACGTTTATATGTACAGCATTGAGAAGAGGTGGGACCAAAATCAAAACAGAGAGAGAGAAAGAGACTAACGCACCTAGGCAAACACATTTGCAGTCTAGTGCATGTCTACAGAGGTGGTGGCAGTATGCTCTCTCTCAATTGCCCTGGAACTAAGTCCTCAAAGGCACTGGAGAAAGTGAGAGAAGCACTAGAGTACTGGTGGTAAAACAGTTTAATTCCTCCAGGCAGGTCAGGATTCAGTGTTGCAATAGTCTCATGAGCAACCAAATAGCACCTGGGTGTAGCAGCCCACAGCCTTCATAGACCCATCTTTACACCACATATTATTTTAATGAATGCCAAGGTTTAAAGGCTGCTCCAAGCCAATGTGAAAATGAGATTAATTAGAATGAATATGACAGTTCAAAAGTGAGTGAAAGGGGAAGAGTGAGAGGGATGATGAAAAGGAAGGAAATATGTATGCTATTGAGAAGTGAAAATGTGAGAAAATCACCCTGTTTTAGACTTTTTATAACTGATATATTGGATGTGTCCCTTTTCAGGCAAGTACTGTATTATAGCAAATTGAAGGGTAGTATTCTGGACTGTAAGTGGACAGTTCTTGTAGGCTTCAATTTCTGCTTTGTGACTTCATAAGCTTTACTGCTCTCTTGTGTTGGGTCATATAGAATATATAATATAATGTGCTTGCAAATTTAAACCAACGTAATCAAATTCACCACTTATCCCAGGAGATTAATGGGGGTGGTGCATATGTATTATCGTGTATATGGATAGGGGTCAGTTTAAGGGCTCTGATGATGGTAGTTCTCCGCTGCTCCAGTGGTTGGTGCTGTGTGATAATGCCTTCCCTTTTCTTCCCTCTGCAGATGAGAAGGTTGACAGCTTTTCCAACTCTGATGTCACTTCTGGTATTCATCCACCTGGAAACTCTTCTTACTGCTCGAAGTACACATAACCGGAAGCTCCACCATCTTTGACTCAGTAACAACTATAATTCCATCTGGTTTGCCCAAGGGTGTCCTAACACTTCTTATTGTGTTGTCTTGTTCTTACAATGTGTATGTGTATTGTGAAATTTTTGAGACCCTGACGACCCTCCAACTGCACTGTGCCCAAAAAGTCTGTTAACACAGGCAGGGATTGGTTGTCCGCTGCCATTGCAACATCACATTCACAGGCTCATTGAGTAATGTGTCTGTTGCCTGAAGGTTGATGCAGGGAACATTTAAAAGCAGTTACTGACCTGGCCTTGTGCTCACTTCCTGTCTTCTCTCTGAGGAAGGTTATCTGTTCTTTTAATCTGAGGAAGGGAGCTAATGCAGGATGATTTCAGTGTCACCACTTGCTTGCTGTGCGTTTTGAGTGCTGAACCTACGGCTCCCATTTGAAAATATTTTTGATTGTTTCTGTCTTGACAACAATAAACTTGATTTTTTTGGAAACCTGGACTTACCTCCTTCTGTTTTGCTCTGTGATCAACTGTGGTAATGTGCCTTACTGGCACATTAAAAAAAATTAGTTAATGTCCTCTGCATGGTGTTTAGAGAGGCATTTGTTTGAGAAAAAAGGGTTAAAAAAGTATAAAGAAAGGAAACTTGCCTTTTTCCTTTTTACATATTGCAGACAGACGTCTTCACTGACCATATTAGTGCCTTTTGGAGAGTGTCGTGGTGGGTCTCGTGTAGACTGAAGAGACAGCCTTGCCATTGACCGGCCTGGAATGGCATTGTTGGTCCTCCACTCCTGCACGTGTCTCCTGTGACCTCATAACACTAAAGGAGTAAAAGAAAGTGTGAAGCATCGTGGTATTTGTTTACCGCGGTTTAAAAAAGGGATCCCGTGTTCGTAGTTGCCTGGGAAGGAGAAATCTATATACTGTATATAATCGACCAAGTTGCCCGACCATGGGGTACGCACGACAGAGCCCCGCCCACCAACTCTAACCCTCCTCCCGCGCCCACCCTCGCTCTCGAGGCATGCTCACTGCCTGCTCATGTGTCCGCCCCCAACACCTCACCAAACACATCCTCAGTCGCTTTGGTCTCTGCTACAGTCCACATGCACCTCTGAGCCACGTTGACTTTTCATTGTTCTTCTCGGTTCAGGCTGCTTTGCTTTGCTAACAGGTCACTCTCATTGCTGCCGTCTTTGTTTGTCCCCGCAAGCTTCTGTTCTCCCTGTTGTTTCTGTGCCCCTTCTTTTTTTCCTTTGTTAGACCGACACCGAACCCGGAGTGATGGCCACCGCCCTATTGCGATGCTGAATAGGGGATTGCTGAACTGTGTTTTTCAGGAAGTGTTCACCCATCAATGAATAATTATGCGGCGTATGCCACACCGCGTGTCAGCTAGTAAATTAAAAAATTCTTACTTTCACTTTTGGGAGAAGTACAGTTAGCGTCTCAAAAGCCGGCATAGCTATACATGTGCATGCCAGCTGCTCGAACTTTTATAGTAATTGTGTTGGACAGTAGACATCACCTTTCGCAGTCGCGTTCTCGTCATTGTGTGCCCGCGGAGGGATGACGTTGAACAGTTTAATTGGTTGGCGCAGGGGTGCCAAATACAAAAAGGAGTTATGGCCTCTAGAGGGGGTCCTCTGATTAGATCTTGCTAGAGAAAGGTACTTGGTAGAACTCCGTTTTGAATTACCAAGCACTACGGCTTGTGCCCTGCTTATTGTAAATATTGTTTTCTTGTGTATATAGGGTTGTGGTTATTGGTGCACTGTTTATTTTTGTATATATCCTTTTTCTGTATTTTGAATATTTTTGTTTTGGTGAATCCTGTATAAACTGTTTGAAGGAGCAGCTTCCTGATCTGGAGCACTGTGGAGGAAGACAGCTTCATTTTGGTTTATGTCTATATGGTTTTCACTAGTTTGGGTATATTTTACTTTTCCTTTTGGGACTTTCAGGCAGCACTGTAAATACTGTATATAGTCATTTTTGGGCTCAATTTGATTACTGTTTTTGTGTGTCCTACGCAGTATTGGACTGTGTATCGATATATAAATTCCTCAGGACATTATTTTTGTTTTCTTTAAGTGCACCTGTAAATAAAACCTCACTTTATTTTTCAAAAAACCCAACCCTTTTTGTGTCTGTATCTCCCTGTCTTACACCATCATCCTGGTCACGTTCGGTCTCACATACTAGACACCTAGAGTGCAGGCTGGTGATCCTAATTCCCACTATACGGGGTGTCACACCAATGCATCACAGTATGCATGTATATATATTGAGGGCAGAGTGGTGGCCTTGAGGCTAGGGATATGTGTGGTAACTGGAAGGTTGCTGGTTCAAATCCCCGTTACTGCCAAAAGAGATCTTACTTTGCTGGGCCCTTGAGCAAGACCCTTAACCTGCAATTGCTCCAGGGGTGCCGTACAGTGGCAGACCATGCACTCTGACCCCAATCAGTATGAAAAAAGCAACAAATTCCTACTACAAGAAATTGTATAAGGTGAAATAAAGAACAAAAAAATCTCTCTGTCTCTCTATACATATACATTATCTCACAAAAGTGAGTACACCCCTCACATTTTTGTAAATATTTTATTATATCTTTTCATGGGACAACACTGAAGATATGACAATTTGATACAATGTAAAGTAGTCAGTGTACAGCTTGTATAACAGTGTTAATTTGCTGTCCCCTCAAAATAACTCAACACACAGCCATTAATGTCTAAATCACTGGCAACAAACGTGAGTACACCTCTAAGTGAAAAAATGTCCAAATTGTGCCCAATTAGCCATTTTCCCTCCCCGGTGTCATGTGACTCATCAGTGTTATAAGGTCTCAGGTGTGAATGGGAAGCAGGTGTGTTAAATTTGGTGTTATCGCTCTCACACTCTCTCATACTGGTCACTGGAAGTTCAACATGGCACCTCATGGCAAAGAACTCTCTGAGAATCTGAAAAAAAGAATTGTTCCTCTACATAAAGATGGCCAAGGCTATAAGAAGATTTCCAACACCATGAATCTGAGCTGCAGTACGGTGGCCAAGACCATACAGTGGTTTAACAGGACAGGTCCCACTCAGAACAGGCCTCGCCATGGTCGACCAAAGAAGTTGAGTGCACGTGCTCAGCGTCATATCCAGAGGTTGTCTTTTGAAAATAGACGTATGAGTGATGAGACCAAGATAAACTTATTTGGTTCAGATGGTGTCAAGCGTGTGTGGCGGCAACCAGGTGAGGAGTACAAAGACAAGTGTGTCTTGCCTACAGTCAAGCATGGTGGTGGGAGTGTCATGTTTTGGGGCTGCATGACTGCTGCTGGTACTGGGGAGCTACAGTTCATTGAGGGAACCATAAATGCCAACATGTACTGTGACATACTGAAGCAGAGCATGATCCCCTCTTTTTGGAAACTTGGCTGCAGGGCAGTATTCCAACATGATAACAACCCCAAACACACCTCCAAGACGACCACTGCCTTGCTAAAGAAACTGTAAAGGAGCTGGACTGGCCAAGCATGTCTCCAGACCTAAACCCTATTGAGCATCTGTGGGGCATCCTCAAATGGAAGGTGGAGGAGCGCAAGGTCTCTAAAATCCACCAGCTCCGTGATGTCGTCATGGAAGAGTAGAAGAGGATTCTAGTGGCAACCTGTGAAGCTCTAGTGAACTCCATGCCCAAGAGAGTTAAAGTAGTGCTGGAAAATAATGGTGGCCACACAAAATATTGAGACTTTGGGCACAATTTGGACATTTTTCACTGAGGGGTGTACTCACTTTTGTTGCCAGCAGTTTAGACATTAATGGCTGTGTGTGTGAAACTGAGCTGCAGCATGGTGGCCAAGACCATACAGCGGTTTAACAGGACAGGTCCCACTCAGAACAGGCCTCACCATGGTCGACCAAAGAAGTTGAGTGCACGTGCTCAGCGTCATATCCAGAGGTTGTCTTTTGAAAATAGACATATGAGTGCTGTCAGCATTGCTGCAGAGGTTGAAGGGGTGGGGGGGTCAGCCTGTCAGTGCTCAGACCATACGCTGCACACTGCATCAAATTGGTCTGCATGGCTGTCGTCCCAGAAGGTAGCCTCTTCTAAAGATAATGCACAAGGCATACTGTTTACTGAAGACAAGCAGACTAAGGACATGGATTACTGGAACCATGTCCTGTGGTCTGATGAGACCAAGATAAACTTATTTGGTTCAGATGATGTCAAGCCTGTGTGACGGCAACCAGGTGATGAGTACAAAGACAAGTGTGTCTTGCCTACAGTCAGGCATGGTGGTGGGAGTGTCATGGTTTGGGGCTGCATGAGTGCTGCCGGCACTGGGGAGCTACAGTTCATTGAGGAAACCATGAATGCCAACATGTACTGTGAAATACTGAAACAGAGCATGATCCCCTCCGTTCGGAAACGGGCCGCAGGGCAGTATTCCAACATGATAACGACCCCAAACACCCCTCCAAGGCGACCGCTGCCTTGCTAAAGAAACTGAGGGCAAAGGTGCTAGACTGGCCAAGCATGTCTCCAGACTTAAGCCCTATTGAGCATCTGTGGGGCATTCTAAAACGGAAGGTAAAGGAGTGCAAGGTCTCTAACATCCACCAGCTCCATGATGTCGTCAGAAGAGGATTCCAGTGGCAACCTGTGAAGCTCTAGTGAACTCCATGCCCAAGAGAGTTAAGGCAGTGGTGGAAAATAATGGTGGCCACACAAAACATTGACACTTTTGGCACAATTTGGACATTTTTCACTGAGGGGTGTACTCATTTTTCTTGCCAGCGGTTTAGACATTAATGGCTGTGTGTTATTTTGAGGGAACAGCAAATTTACACTGTTATACAAGCTGTACACTGACTACTTTACATTGTATCAAAGTGTCATATCTTCAGTGCTGTCCCATGAAAAGATATAATAAAATATTTACAAAAATGTAAGATACTGTATATATAGGGTTTTTTTCATAATTTATTGCAGCAAAGGTATCATACATCTGCATCATTTTTCTATATAATCTCCATGCTGTTCGAGACAAGTCCTCAAATGCCTAGAAAGTGCATGGATTCCTTTATAAAAAAAAGTCTTTTCGTCATGTTCACTACCACCCCTGCATCACTCACTGCACCTCTTCATCTGACTTGAAAGACTTTCTGCCCATCACGCCTTTGAGTGGTTCAAAGATGTGGTAATCACTGGTAGGCAAGGTCTTATGTAGTTTCAACTCTGGAGTCAGCTGGTGTGGCACCCACCTTGCAGACATTTTGTGGAAGTGGAGCACATAATGGAGGATGTGGTGAGCTGAACCATGACTGAAGTTCAGAAATGCAGTTATTTCTTTCACTGCCACTTGACAATGTTCCATTACTATGTATTCAACTTCCTGCAGTCGACTCTTGTTTGTCACTAGTCTGTGAGTATGACCTGGCTGAGGACAATCTGTTAAAAGACTCATACCTTTTCATAACTTCCTACTCCTTTTGTTCACTTGCTGGAGTAACAAAAATGCATCACTGTACTGAACCTTCATTTGTCAATTAATTTTAATAGGTTTCCTCCCTTTACTACTACTCAAAAAGTGGATGACAGAATGCAGCTTCTCTTTAAATCAGTGGGACTGCCATCTTTATAATACTCATTTGACATTATGTAGCTTGTCTGTACTGCCAATTTACATGACAGTGGTATGGTGTTTAGAATTTCTGTTAATTTCAAGGTTTTCATTAGACTCCCCCTTATGCATTTTCACTGATCAGCCACAACATTAAAACCAGTGACAGATGAAGTACATATCACTGATTATCTTGTTACAAAGGCACCTGTCAAAGAGTGGGATATATTAGGCAGCCAAGTGAACTGTTGCACCCAAGTGCCGCCGTGCAGCGGGTGACACCTCGGCACCACAATAGTTTGAATGGAGTGGAACAGTTTGAGGTTTTCAGTTCTTGAGGGTGATGTGTTGGAAACGGGAAAAATGAGCAAAAATATTGATCTGAGCGACTTTGACAAGGGCCAGATTGTGATGGCTTTATGACTGGGTCAAAGCATCTCCAAAATGGCAGGTCTTGTGTGGTGGCCCTGGTGTGCAGTAGTTAGCACATAGCAAAAGTCATTCAAGAAAGTACAACCAGTGAACAGGCGACAGGATAATGGGCACCTAAGGTTCATTGGTGTGCATGGAGAGAGACACCCCTGTACTATAGCCTCTGGGAGCAAGAATTAGGTTCAATAGTTAATAATTAGCAGTAAGCACTTCCTTACTCAATCCTGTATCCAGCTAACAACAGACATCCTCCAAGACACATAAGGCACAGGGGTCTTAAACAACAACCTCTAATCTGAAATATTCTGTATATTGCAGTTTGCACAATATTATAAGAGGGTGTTTTTATGGTTTTATATATTGTCATGTTGGTATCTGTTACCTTAGTAGAAATAAGCAATTGTTACATATTCCTCTGACCATCCTTTATGTTTGACTTGGGTTAATGTTTGCCAGTTTGAGAGTGCTAGGTAAATACCATTGCCCATTGTAAATCTTGTGTGAACTTTATCCGATAGGATCTGAGCTGCAGGTCTGAGATAAAGTGAATTGTCTACAGGCTGCTTTCTACATTCGGTCTTTAAACAATGAACCTGTCATTAATATTTTTCTATTGTTACAATAGATTGGTGGTTTAAGATTTGTTACATTTATTTCTTTTTTTTTTTTTCTTTTTCATCCTAACTAGTTTCCCAGATCATCAAGTAATTAAAACCACAAAAGTTAAGTACCTATCTTATCTTAAAAAATATTCGGGTTAACTGTAATTTGATGGAAGTTCTGCATGGCTACTGAATACTGTATTTCTAACTAATTAGACAGTAAACACTCTCCCTACTACAATGCATTGCTTTCATTTTATATATCGTTTACAAACAATGGACAAATGACATACTATTCTGCAACATGCTCAAAGGCCTGAAATATAATTATTATTGTTTCATCTCAAAATTTGCAAAACGTATATAAATATAAATCCTAAAAAGACATACATTTAATTTGAACCTTTTCCTGTCTCTTTAACTATTTAATACTCCTTTATTTATTGAAGATTTAGTGTATTGAAAATTTGTTTCACATTTAGTTGTGTTGTTGCAGTCGAATTATGGAAAATAAGATCTATAACCACCAGATGGCACAGTTTGACTATTAAAAGCAGTTCATTGAAGGAATACTATCAAGACCAAATTGCTTTAAAAAGTGATAAAATTAAGTAGTTAATAATAAAGAATACTTTCCTTGGCTGTAAAAATGTAGGTTTTATTGGTACACATCATATCTCCCTCTACAACTGCTTGAATTCTGCAATATCGTTTCAATAACAAATCAAAGTGCTTAGTATGAACCTTACTATTGTAGAAACTGTGGGAAAACACACAAGTTAGCATTTGTAGTGGGGTGAAGCCATGGGTGATGGAGCAACAGATAAAGGGGTGTGACTGGAAAAGAACGAGGAGACCAAAGCATGGTTAGAAGAGGTGTTTGCTAGTGCCAGTGAGTTGGGGTCCTTGATACAAATTGTTCTTCTAAGGGCCATAAACTGCTGAAATTGTTTTGTAATTATATGCATCATGCACACAACTTAAAGAAAAACTACTGTCAACAATCTCTCAATAAAAACATTAGATGAGCAAAGAAACTAACAGATATTAAAAATTTACAGATTGTTTTAACAAAAGTGATTGTAAGTTGACATGCTTTGTGTTCTACACCCAATAGCAAGATTTTAGGCATTTTAATAAATTTCGTTTAATTTAATAGTTATAGCCAATCATTCATCCAACTTATTCGACCATTCTTGAATCATTCTTCAAGCAAATTTTTAAAAAGAACACGACGAAATGGTTGGAAACTTAAGAGCAGATTTCGCACATATGTTGAAGTTGAAGTTTTTCTTCACATAAAGAACCCTTGACGCTTGGAACAAATTAGCAGGTAGTGAGTGTAGGATTATAGGGACCTTCAAATTTCAAACTGATGTTAATTAGAGCAATCTAGGTGAAGGGGTGGATGAACTGTTTTTAACATTATAGTTTTAATGGGACCATGGGAAAGGCGCTATATAAATAAAATGTGTTATTAATGTTCTAATATTGTACTTGATTTGAGACATTAGCTTTACCTTATTCCTATTCAGTAAATATTGAATATACTGTAAATTCAAGTAAATATAGCCTCACACGGTAATATTTGCTGTGAGTATAGAAAAAGTATTCTCTTACATCTTTTTGATGTCTAAATTGTCCTTGGTTTGTGGGCGTGTGTGTGTGTGTGTGTGTGTGCACGCACTACGGTGGGCTGGCGCCCTGCCCAGGGTTTGTTTCCTGCCTTACGCCCTGTGTTGGCTGGGATTGGCTCCAGCAGACCCTCATGATCCTGTAGTTAGGATACAGCAGGTTGGATAATGGATGGATGGATGGATCTTTTGGATGCCTCATTGTTTAAGGTTCTGTAAAGTTTAAATATACAGTATATGATTTTGTTTCTTTCTTTTCATGATGGTTCCTCTAAGACCTTTAGGATTTAATATCAAGAGCTGGCCACTCAAATGTGCAAGTTTTCAAACAAAGGAAGAAAAAAATTGTTAACACCTAACATTTTATAATAAGTAAATATATAACACATTTGGTAACTTTTTTTGTAAGTAATGGCTCTGAGGCTAGGGATCTGCACTGGCAATCAGAAGGTTGCCGGTTCGAATCCTGTAAATGCCTAAAGGGACTCTGCTATGTTGGGCCCTTGAGCAAGGCCCTTAACCTGCAGTTGCTGAGCGCTTTGAGAAGTGAGAAAAGCGCTATATAAATGCAAAGAATTGTTATTATTATTAATGTAACTAAGTTACTTTTAAAAGTACATGGTGCCTACACATTCAGAATTCAGAATCAAGTAGATCATTATATCGGTGGACATCATCCCTTTCAATTTACTAGTAAATACATATGCCAAAGTCATGAAGAAGGCCCCAGTACCATTTCTGTTAAATTCTGCTAATACTGACTTGGCTAAAAGTACTGAATGTCACAGACAGAGTTAAAGCTGTTGTTTTTAGTAGTTTTCTGTGATATAAAGAAATATTGTAGGTGTTTAAAAAAAGTGATGTGGAGTTTGAGCTCTTTTGCTTTATGGGGTAGACTTGATAAAGCTTGTCTCTTCAAAAAACCAATTAATTATTAACCTTTGTTTAATATAATTTGTCTTCACTTCAACACTTCATCATATTAATATGATATAAGGAAGTATGTATTAAACATAAACATGCAAATGTAGGAAGGCCCACTCATAACCTCCAGGAAGTAAAGTTAAAGAGCCACCTGCAGATTTCTAAATAGCAAAAGACTACTGTATTTTTGATAACAGAGAACTGGAACACACTTTATGGAGAAAAAGTGGATCAGAAGTTCCTTGAAAAAATGTTTACTTTGTGTTAAAAATGCATTCTATAAGGAGATTAGAGATGATATATAAACTAAAATGGACTCCCTGAATAAATGCTACTTCATAAATGACAGGATATCTACTGTGGTAGTTCTATGCTCAAAGTTGACATCCAGACCAAAATACTGACTTTTTGGGAAATGTAGATATACCAGAGACTAATTAGAGGGAAAAAAGAGGATTGCTTGTATGTCCACATTATTCATGAAAAGGAAACAATGGAGGAGGAAACATTAAGAAATGATGGTTAAAAATCCATATTGTGGCCTCCAGAGGGTGCTCCTGCCGCTCTAGCCCGACAAAGACAGATGCAGGACACAAGTTCAACACACACAAGCTATTTTTTTTTCCTTTTTCCTCATGATTAACACCTTCCCCTGTTTCCCACCTACACCACCCAGTTCCAAAGCATTAGCACAGCACTCACTTTTCTTCTTTCTCTCTCTCTCTCTCTTTTTTCCTTCTGCCTCCACTCCTCCTGGCAAGCTTTGTCCTCCACATCCTGACTCTGGCTCCCAGAGTAGTCAATTAATTGTAAGTATTAATTATTTATGCTGATTGTTATTAGTTAAATTATGTCAACCTGATATATTTATGCTTATACCAATTGTGGTGGATCCAGTTGGGACTCCTATACAATGGAAGGACCATGGGAGAGAACACATACAGGGCATTATCTCCCCTGGAATGCTAGATGACAGAACCCCATGGTTTGCAGCAGTGCCTTGGATTCCCACAGGGTTCATTACAGTCAGAATTCAGCACAGCCCTGTTGGTTTCTGTCTGTGCCACCAGGGAGCGCTGGAGTGACTGCAGAGCCTCAATTTGTCGGGCTTCCACCTCACCCAGAAGTGCTTCTGGACCGCACTAATGGGCCACCAGAAGTACTTCCAGGTGCAGGAATAAAAGGAGCCCACCACATTTCCCAATGAGTAAAAAAAAAACATGTGATGTGCTGAACTTGTCTCCATGTCTGTTTGTGTCATGTTTGGGGAGTTGATATGCCCCCTTGTGGCCACACCATATGACAACACTCTTTATTAAAGACAGATGTCTAGTGCTAAAACAGCTTTCAGAAATGAAATAGCTTGAAACAGTTATGTACAGAAGAATAATTTTAATGAATGGTTATAGAGAAACTTGCGGTGGGCTGGCGCCCTGCCCAGGGTTTGTTTCCTGCCTTGCGCCCTGTGTTGGCTGGGATTGGCTCCAGCAGACCCCCGTGACCCTGTGGTTAGGATATAGCGGGTTGGATAATGAATGGATGGATGGATGGTTATAGAGAAACAAGAATATTTTGGTTAAAAAAATTATTTATTATTGTGGGGACTAGATTCCATCCTGGCATCTTCATGCACAAGACAGGAACCCACACTAAAGAGGCCTCACACACACACACACCTCCCACTCCCTCATAAGGGTTTAGAAATTGGAAAGAAACGCAACATTTGCATCCTTGGGATATAACTGGAAAATCAGAGTACACAGAGTAAAAAGGAACATGGTTTTGAGGTAGATTTGCTAACAACTTTAGATTCATGTCACACTACCAGAAGCTGTGCTAAAAGAAAATGCAGCTAAATGATATGTATTGTGAGGTTTCTGAACTCTTTTAGGACACCACCAATGGGACAGCACAGCAAAGTGCGCCTACCGCATCTGTGGAGGACTTCTTGTCTGTTGCTGAGGCAACCACAGGTTTGCAGCGCAGCAGCAGAGCGCCGCAGAAACAACTACGAGCGATTGAGATTGTGCTACACGCACCTGTAGCCAATGGGTGATGCAAGGGACATTATAAATGCAGGAAATAGTATAACTTGGCCACTGACCTGGCCCCGACTGTGCCCATTTGCTGTTTTGGTGTTTAGGAGAGTGGTAGCTCCCGCTGCAATAAATAATCCTGCTATTCCTGTTTCAAGTTGAATAAAGCTGGCTTTGCTAAAGTACTGAGACTCAGCCTCGTGTTATAGGGTGCAAGACAGTGACTCACATGTCACAATATATAAATATATATATATATATACATTGTCACACATGTGCACTTGGGAGGCAGCCAAAGGGTCCAAATGGGAATGAAAGTATAAGAGACAGGGGGTTGGAAACAAGCACTCTTTTCACAGAACAACGGAACAATAACCTTTCTTTTCCACGTCCATCCCAACCAGGCGACATCTCATTCTGTCTCCACTATGATGAGATCACTTCAAGCCACAATTGATGATGGAACTGTCGACTGTAATCTTTCCAAAAAGACCATTACTCGTCATATTTTGATTCAACGCACCAAAACATTATATGGGGAAATCTTCCCCAAATCTTTATGTTTGTTTTGTTGATTTATTTCTTGACAACATATATTGTCATGCATGCATGTCGAAGGAACAGGGCAAGTGCGAGTGCTATCATTAATAGTCTCATCTTTTTTCTCCACTGCAGCAGCGAGATGTCCCTTTAGGACAATTGACCCGTCTCCTTCCAGCTGAAGGGCAGTAAAGGTCTTTCACCTCTGGATGGTAAGATCTCATTTGGGCCTGGACTTACAAAAACAGAGCTCCCTGTTAATGACCTGCTCTTAAGAGTTATCAACCTTAGAGAAAGATGAGAAGGCTAGATCGTTCCTATTTCTGTTTTGTGTCATTGTGCACCTACTTTTGTTTTGCATTTATTTAAAATTAAAAGGGGTGACCCTGCTGGCACCCCAGCAATTCTTGGGACAACCCCTGTAATCCTTCCTCCCATCTACAATATATATATTTGTGTCTAAATGAGGGAACAATGAGACAACACTCAGACTAGGTAAACAAATGTTTTACGGAAGAGGCACAGTGAGTGTTAATGGCAACTAAGAGCAACTTGATCTCTGAAGGAGAACATAAAAGGTGGAATTACTGAGGAGATGTCTAATTCCATTAAGTAAATTTATCTACTTTGGGGTAAACTGTGCTGAGTGACAAGTGATATACTGTCTTTGTGTGACCAAACTGGTATGACAACATTGGTATACAGGAAAATGGATGATACTGGGAGTAATGCAATGAATCAAACTGTAATGTTTACAAAAAAAAATTTTGCTGCCCACCAATGATCAAAATGAGAGTTGATACAAAAATAGTCATCAAGAAAATCCATTTTATTCAGTCATGAGCATTAAACCACAAGCAATTTAAAACTTGACTTGCGGAAACCAAAAATGGAGACAGCGGTATAGCACAGCAGTGTATGACAGATCACTTTAATGTATGACAGCTCACTTTAAAAGCCCTGATAAGAACTTATCCCACACACCGTTTATTTACAACAATATTTACAAATAACGTGCACTCACAACCCCAGTGCCTCCAGCACCGATCCCCCAAAGTCCAGGCCACACAGTCCTTTTGCCTTTCTCTTGGCCGCCTCCTGTCCTCTCTCCAGCTCTGTCCGCTTCCTCCCGACTCTCGTCAATGACTGGAGGGAGGCGGCCCCTTTTATAGGAACCCGGATGGGCTCCAGCTGCTTCCCGGCAATCTCCCGCGGACACACCCCCGTGTGGCGGAAGTGCCGGCTGCGCACCCGGAAGCCGTCCGGGTGTCCCCTGTCGTCTTCCCCCCGGCACTTCCTGGTGTGGCGGAAGTGCCGGGCTCCTGGGATAATCAGGCACTGGGGCGCCGCCTGGCGGTGGCCACGGGTCCCTACAGGGCTGGGCTTCCAAGCCCTGTACCCGAGGCCCCCAACATAACCAGGACGGACGCCCTCTCTCGGTCTGGAGGAGGCACAAGCCCTCCTCCGGTCCTCCTGGGCGTCCCAGCCAGGCTCGGATGTGGCAGATGATGGTCTGGAAGTGGGGCACCGCCTGGCGGTGGCCACGGGCCCCTACAGGGCTGGGCTTCCATGCCCCCTACCCGAGGCCACCGGCGTAACCAGGACGGACGCCCCCTCGCGGTCTGGAGGAGGTACAAGCCCTCCTCTGGTCCTCCTGGGCTGGAGCCCGGCCGGGGACCACAATATATATATATATATATATATATATATATATATATATATATATATA
>JANRMT010062792.1:87791867-87812091 GCA_026402145.1 Polypterus bichir lapradei | reverse complement strand
ATATATATATATATATATATATATATATATATATATATATATATATATATATAACACTGAATTGTTTAATAATTTTATAGCTAAATTGTGTTTTTAGCTCCTGCGACCACTTCAGAAGAGGAATGGATATGACATATTGGACGGGATTAATCTACACTGCAAAATTCATGCAGTGGAGAAATTAATACATAATATAAAACCATTTGTAACTGCAATTTAGTTTATTCTGGTTAACCAATGTGTACCAAACAGGAATGGTAGTGAATATTCCTCATTGATTTAATACCATTCCTAATCTAATCATAGTTTGCTGATTCTTTGCTTTTTCTCCTTTCAAGTCTCCTGTAGTGTTCCAACACATCTTAAAAGCTCAAGCTATTTATCACATCACATAATTTCTTCAGAACAACACAGTTACTCCTAAATTAACAATTCATTGACTGATAATAATACATCCTTCTCTCTGTGTGCTTGTGCGATTAGAAGTCTACTGTTTTCTCAAATTATCCTTATCATGGAAATGGCCTTTGTAGACAAACCCCTCTAAAGCAGCTCTTGGTGCCTTAATAAACACTAGCTTCTAGTCAATGACTTTGTTAAATATATGTCCCCACATATATACTTCTTCATTAGTGCAAGTCTGTGTGAATCTTTTTAGGCACATTGGGTCAACCAGTAATATGCTTTTTCATGCATAAGAGAAAGCAATATACAAAGAGAGTGTTAGGATTGTCAGACCTTATCTGTACAAAAAGAAATTACCAATGTTCAATCATTACAAGAAACTGCATGAATTCTACACTGAGTTTTATATTTAGTCTCCTAAAATACAGAGCACATAAGAGGGGTGTTTTAGATTATATTACTAAAATTACTACCCCAGGTGTATCAAAAGCTAACAAACAAGAAAACTGTATTAGAAAACTAATACAAACTACATTTGAGTTATCCAAGCAGCATTAGATTCTTTACATTTCAGTATTAAAACACATTTCCTCAACAAGTTTTATATTCTAATACAACAAAACCAAGGTATCACAAATACCTGTTTCAAAATTGTCAGTATTACAACACCTTCAGTGTTTACAATGAGAAAATCCCTGATTCCAAATTGCTATATAGACAATAAAAATGACCACCTGTGTTTTATGAAGCTCCTTGTGAAGCAGTGAGACATTGGCGATAACATTGTACATTATGTTTGAGACCTGTAAGAATGGGGTGTGAACTCTAAAAAGCTTCATAGACCTGCCAGGAAATTACCTTACCCCAGGCTGCAAGTCCTTAAGTACAACATGCAGGCTTTGGCCTGCCAATGCCAAAAATGGAAACCTGGATTAAAGTCCAAAAAAGAACTTAAACATTCAGATAAATATTAAGAATAGGGAAATGTACTGTATATGTAAACCACTGGCTTGTTCAGAAAATCCAAAACAAAGTATCTACACATATAAATTGGGACTTTATTGAATAAGTCAGAAAGATAGATAAAGCTGCCAGGCAAGAGGAAAAGAGGAAGGCCTAAGAGAAGGTTCATGGATGTGGTGAGAGAGGACATGCAGGTGATGGGTGTGACAGAGCAAGATGCAGAGGACAGAAAGATATGGAAGAAGATGATCCACTGTGGCAAACCCCTAACGGGAGCAGCCGAAAGAAGAAGATTGAATAAGTCAAAAAGGAACAAAAACAGCAAAAAAAGGATTTGTTAAAATTAAATCTAAGGTGAACAAGTCCCAAAATGTTATCCAAAGCTGAATCCAAGAGCACAAGCAATAATCCAGAAAAAAAGAATGATATAAAAATAACAGTTAACCTCCAAACCACTCTCAAAGATCTATATTTTTTGGGACATCCTGTCTGACTAGCAGAGGGAGGGCCCACAAGTAGAGACGACAGGAGGCCCTCACTTCCTAAGGTGTCACCCACAACATACAGGGAATTGTGGAATATTTGAAGAAATATCACACAAATACCTAATAACAAACAAACCTAACAGAAACTACATAAAGGCATGAAAAAACAATCATTCAAACAGAACAATAAAGCAGAAAGCTAGTGAACGTACCCAGGCTGAAGCATAACACCATTAACTTTTATGTAGGTTTAGTCAAATAAACACAGAGATTATTACATAAATAAATGTGGAAAGAATACTTTGTATAGTGAATGTTATACACCATTTTTTAAAATAGTTTGATGAAAAACTTTCACTAACAAATCACAGCTTTTTTTTATCATTTCACAAAACCCAATTTTTTTTTTAATGAAAATTTCTTTATTCTAAATTGTCACTTTAATACAGTATTTTTTCAAATCACACAGAGGCACCCAGAGAGTTGACTGAAACTGTTTGCTTGCAAAACTGCTGTGTTTGAATTTGGTCCAAAAATAACAGTCTGGATAAAACTATTGCAAAAACATCCTGAGAACATAATACATACAAAAATGTAAACTGTAATGTTTTTGTTATAAGTTGTGTTACATGATAGCAATTTCTTCTTTTACCTCCTCATTTTGCCATTGTATAATACAGCAGAAGTATAAAATTGGAATACAAACAGAAGATACTTGGAAGAAAGTGTTACGTTGTATGCTGGTACTATGCTGCCCTTATCTGTATCAGGGATTCTTCAATATCTTTCAGATAATGGGATGATAACCAAATATTTCTTTGTTCAAGATAAACTTTGAGTGAATGCATATTATTTCCTCTAAACACATATTTCTTCAGGTCTGAATTATTTAGGTGTTAACTACATAACACTATAAAGATGTATCCATAAAAAAATATTATTCTTCTAAAAATAATCAAGAAGACCTTCACAGCTGCTCTGTTTTCAATTGGGAGGATAAATTATTGCAGGTAATTTTTTTTTTTAAATATCCTTTATTAAATCAACTTTTATTTATATAGCTTAATCCTCCTTTAACACTTTAGGTGTAGCTATATTATTAAATGCTTCTTTAAAGGTTTTGCTTCCAAAATGCATTTCAGAATATTAAAAGAGCATGGCAGTTTGAGCAATGGTGTGAATTATATATCTTTCAGTCTATCATAGTTGTAGCAGAACTTCACGGGTTTAGAATTGATTGAAAACACTGTAAAAGAATAATTGTCATCTAGATTCAACTACATTACTGTGTATAATTAATGTAATTAAATTAGAAGATTTTTTTTATAATTTTTTCCTTTTTTTTGTAACATGGGCACAGTATTGACACATTTTAAAACTGACATGTCACATACAAATGTAACATCAACTAATGTGTGAAATATACATTTTTTATCTAACCAGAGTCAGCTTAATCAAGTTCAGTTTCATGGTGGGCAAAGACCTGACCTGGCATCAGAGGGCACAAAGCAGAAACTACACCAAGATGGGAACTCAGTCCATCATAGCCCATCTAGACATACAAACACAGTCACTTATTCTGAGTTAATTTAACGACAGCAGTTAACCAAACATGCAAGTCTTTGGGCCATGGGAAGAAAAATGGGGTATCCGTAGAAGAACCCACACATATTTTGGATGAACATGAAGACTCCATATAGGAGTCTGCTGAAGCTTTGAGGCAATATAATTAACCGATGCACCATTGCATATTTATTTGCTGGTACTTGCATATTTACATTTTTTTCCCTCACTGTAATTTACACCCTCAAATAGCCGTCTGTAATGCCTGTGCAATGGCAGTCCAGCAGTGCCTATGCACTGTGCATCTTGTAGTTCATAGCTGACTGGACCAGTGTGTGAGAAACAGATGATAATGTAAAAACAGTGTATCTGTTTATACCAGTAAGTAAATCACAGTCCTATATCAAGCAATTATCAAAGCACAGTTCAAAGCAATGACACAATTAAAAATGCAAAACAAAATCAAAAAAGTAAATGAATATTTACAATATTTACAGTGACTCCAAAAATCTGTGCAGTGAAGAAAAGAAGACAAAAAAACAGTCTTCTTCTTTTTTAAATGATCACAGTTCAAGGAAGGTTACCCCACACAGTATATAGTATAAGAAAAATGAAAAGAAGCAAAATCAAAACTAAAGACACATAAATTGGCTCATTACCAAGTCCAAGAAACCTCTACAAACACCAATATCTCGATTGTATATATACTATATATATATATACTGTATAAATATATATATATATATATATATATATATATATATATATATATATATATATATACACAGCACAATCTCTTCACTACTGACAATCTCTACACTGCTCACATGATCCGACACCAAAGTCCACTCTGTGGCTTGTCTCCTGTTTTCTACCAGAGCAGGTTCTACCTGACCAATCCTAGCAAATGTCTGCCAGCATCAGCCAACTGATGTAGAGATGTTTACCTCTTTACTTGCTTCATGCAGATGAGTGCCCCCTATAATTTTACCTATTTACTCGTGCACTTGTCCATGCTGGCATACATGTGAGTGGGCTGTTTCTTCCAATATGAATAAGTACCATTTCTGGTAGTTAAGTTCTACTAAGTTACGTTTCACAGAATCTTTTTACATATAATCGTATACACCTTAAACTGAAAGTTAAGTTTTATGGAATCTTTTTTTACATACACTTGTATATGCTTTCAACTAAACTAAGTTGGCGACCCCGGAAGTGGTGCTGGAACCAAGCAAATGGTGTTTCAGGGTGTGACACAGCCAGTAAAGATTGACTCTACTGTGTACCTTTAGAAAACAAATGGAGAAATCTCCACTTCTCTTTAGGTGTCTGAGAAAGTGAGCCTTTTTAGCAAGAGCCAAAATGTGTTGTGCCCATTGTAGTTCAACAATGATAGTTATTCTAAGAAAGTTAAAACCGCTCACACTTTTCATGGCATTCCCTCCTAGGAAGATATCAGTGCAGTCTGCCTCCTGCTTCCTTAAGTCTATGACAAGTTATGAAACCAGTGCCTGCCTAACAAATAATAGTCACTAAAATATCCAGAATAAAATACCATTTTTATTCTTCTTTTTCAGTATTCAAAGCATAAATTATTCTTAAAAGAATAAAGGTGGCAAATGGAACTGAAATACAGTCATATTAATGCAGTAACTGTTAAAACAACATTTAACAATAAAAATAAACCATTTATTTTCAGGGTGGTGCAGTGGTAGCATGCTCTCCCTGAGTCTGTGTAGGTTTCTTCTGGGTGCTCTGGTTTCCTCCCACAGTCCAAAGACATGCAGTTTAGGTGGATTGGTAATCCTAAATTGGCCCTAGTTTGTGGTTGGGGTATATGTGTGTGTGTGTCTGTGTGTTTGCCCTGCGATATAGTGGTGCCCTGTCCAGGGTTTGTTCCTGCCTTGCACCCTATGCTAGCTGGAATATGTTTCAGCAGATCCCCGTAACCCTTTTGAGGACTAAGCATGTTGGAAAATGACTGACTGACTGACAACAGTCATGTCCAGATTAACTTGGATTCTGTTATTATAGAAGAAAGCTTAAACAGCCAAATAGATAAAAAACAAAATTGCAAGGCGTGTGTAATTGTTCATATTACTTTTGCTCATGGTACCAAGAGTTGTAACTGCTGTAATCAAAAAGCCAACAACGTGGCAATATATTTTTATCTGATTTTGTCTTGGAAAAAAAAAGTTTGTTCAAAGTCCATAAAGCATTTTCTGCATTTAAAACTGCCAGATAATTTTAAAGCAGAAAACAACTTAAACCAATTTATATTTTTTGTGTTCAAGAGAGAGGAATGCTAGACTTCATAGCTCAGAAGTGCTGGGTTCAAATCCTAGCCCAGGAATTGCATGCATAGGGTTGCATATTTCAGTGGCAATCAGTACAAAATGCTTTTACTCTAACTGGTTCATTAGTAAATTTAAAACCATACATGACAGGGTCATTTAGTCTCACTACATAACATGACACATGTTTTAATTATTTATTTTAAAAGATTGAAGTGAGGGTCCTTTTAATAGATGTGAAGATAGAACATGGTAAAAATCTAATAGTTTATTTGAATAGTAAACTGTCAAACTAAATTATGAAGACCAAAATAAAAATGTAAAGGAAAAAAGCATAATTGCCTGCATGTAAAAAATCACTACAAGTTAGTATTCTATGTAAGGATTAATTTCCAATAATGATTTTGAAGTCTGATGGTGTAACAAAGCTGGCAAATTGAATTGAAATACAGTCATTATTAATAAATGTGTACTGTACATAAAGTCAATGTAAAGCACTTGAGACTAATAAGGTTCAAATGTTACTCTGGTTCCACTTTCTGCTTACATGTAATCAACACAGGATGACCTTCAGTCATTTGGTAATGAAGCTGATAACAGGTGATTACATATTTACAGTTTTAAAGTGTCTTTAGGACTGTTATAGTGGAAGGTGAAAACCTGCTGTACTTCCTTTTATGTTCAACTGGGCAAACATACAGACAGCTGGAATACTTTGCTAAGCAAAAGAATGGCATGCAGTAAAAGAAGTGGCCTTATCACTGGTGCTGTATTAGGAGCTTTATTAGCTCTCCTAGGAGGAATTTTAATACCAGTTGGAAAAAACATTATTAATACATCAATTATTAAGGTATTTTTCATATATATTACTGCTTATTGATTTATTCATTATGCCTTGTAAATATTATTTTGAAGAAAACTATGAATGCATTTCTTTCTAAATTGGAATGACCAAAAATTATAATTCATGCCTAAATTATTAAAGTTATTGTAAGTTTGAGTTTGTTTGAATCACTAATTTAATTTAGCAGAGAGCTAGCAAGTTACTCTTTTGCATCCATTGGAAAGAAATGACAAGAAGATGACACATGCTGATTTTTTTTTTACTCTTGTTTACTTTTAATGACAAAATTGTCCAGAATGGACTGTTGTAGTTATGAGGTTGTAGGACTTTGCTGATAGATTATACTGTAATATGCAGATAATGCAGTAGTGAGGTTGTTTTTAGCAGAATGTAAATACGAAGTAAATGTTTATTTATTGTATGCTAAATTAGTCACACAGCCATACTTAGGAAGCTTGTTTCCTTTTGCATTTATTTGTAAATAATTTAAATTTCTTGCTTTTTTATGGTTACAAAGACCATTGAATTTACCTGATACAATTTCAAGCAGAAGATATGTAAACTGGTGTGGTACAGGTTTATATAAACTATTGCTGCCACTTTTATAGGCAGGCACAAGGTGGCTTCTGTATGGAAAACTTCATTTTAGCTGACAGGTCTAAGGCACAAGGCCTTAAAGCTGAAAGTCTACAGCCTGTCAACCTGAACTGGAATGCGGTGTATTCTGGGAAAGCTGGAAGGCAAAGCAGAATTTACAGTATTTTTGCATAGATAGATAGTGCAGCTTTTAATTCCTATAGAAAAATAACCTTGAGTAAATTGATAATGATATCTGTACTATTTTCGGTGAGTTTTAAAAACTCAATAAAAATGTCAAGGTACATGCTGCTAACAGAGATGACTATAAGTAATTCAGTTTTTATTTATGCTCAAAGAGTTTATGTGTTTTCAAAGAGTTCAGTTTAGCTTCAGTTTTTTGACTCTTTTGTAAAGAGCTCAGTTCAGCTGTTGTTTGGTGAAAAAAGCGACATTTTGCTGTGTCATAAAAACTGAAACTGACACTAACGAAACTTACTATCTGATGCTGCTTAGCTGCTGGACAATTTCCAAAGAACATTATTAACGGCAAGACATTTTTAGACATTTTTTTTACTAAGGATATATAATTTGAAACTAAGAAACTGGAACATCTGGGAATATTTCATCTGCATTATGATATTGCAAATGGGACTACATTAACCTATCCAAGTTATATAATTCTCTGAGTTGCTGATATTTGCCACTATTGGTTTTGATGTAAATAAACATAATTTTTAACTTAAAACTTATATCAAATGTCTCTTACTGACTATTCCTAGTGTTACTGAGAGGTTTAGGTTGTTCAATCTTTGTCTAAATGTTAAGGGCACAAAAGGATGCACTTGTGAAGCTCTCTATTGATGGTAAATGTTAAGAAGTGAAAGTAAAAACAGTCTCAGACTGTGGTAAATACCTTACCCCTGAGGACCCAAGGTTTCAAAACATTTTGTAAAGCACAGGCAGGAAGACTGATAAGAGGTTACAGGTAACAGTTACAAAGAAAGAAATGTCAAAATCCGCTATCTCCCATTTAGAACAGAACCTAAGATGTTGGTTGGTACCTTTTGTGTTATAAGTATGTTATAAGGGATCTGATAACACAGTAAAACACAGACTCTGCCACAGGAGTGGAAATTGGATGAGCAAAACAGTAAAATGTAGAAAATATACAAGATGAAGCAACCCCTCTCTAGGTGAATATAAAACAGTCAACTAATCAGTACTTGTCTTTGCACAGAATGTTTCAGTTTTAAAATAGTTAAGTTTTAAAATTTTCTAATGCTTTTCAATGGAATTTTGTGAATTTTCAGAAATGTGTCTAGCTCCTATTAAAATTTTCTGAAAAATTTCCCTGAAGATAGGTTGGTCAAGTTTCAACAAAATTGATCCACACAGAGCTGAATTGACAGAAAACACACCTAATAAAAATGATAATGTGAATATAAAAGCTGAATAATATTAACATAATAACTTATTCAAATATGTAAATTAAATTGTGTTTTATAATAACACTAGCTGTCCCCCGTGGTTGCGCCCACGTAGTAGTGAAATAGGACAAACTTTAAAAATCAATTGATGGCACTAGCACTGTAGCTGATCGTGTTCAGCTCAGAAGGGGGAGCGCCCTCCATGTGGTGAGAAAAGGACGTGGCCGTGATATCTCTGCCAATCAGCAGATACCCTCTAAAACACACATAGCTTTGATCTCTCTCTCTTTCAAAAACATCCAACGTTACTCCTTAACAATCTGTAGATGATAATGTTTGTTGAACAAACAGGTATCGCCAGCTAAGCAGAGGCAAGGTACCCTCCAACATGTGATGAGAGGTAAAAGGACTCAAACAGAGGCTGGCGCATGAGCAAGGAGGGCCCCACCCCCCTCCCCTTGGCCTGCAGCGTCTTCGTTGTAATCGCACAAATAAATTGGTACCACAACTGAACTATGATACTTAGCACAATGAGTCGCAAAATCAAGTGGAATGTTCAAGCAAATTGTAGAAAAAAAAACCAATCTAAATCTGTTAATTAGTTCTCTTGTGAAAAGCGGACAGACACACAGTTGGATTTTATGTAGATGTATTTATTTCTAAAGTCTTAAATTCCATAAAAACACATATTTTGTAATAAAAGCAGTGCACAGTACTAGCTCTCTAAAACAGTGCAGCACAAAATACAGCACAACCTCTTTACGTAATGGCTTAATGCCGACAAAGACACACAGTTCTTTATCAAATAAAATACAGAAGCTTCTATAAAATGCTCAAAACATAAGAACATTTTAGATGGACCCCAAAATGACTAGAAACTTTTAGGAACTCCCTGGAAAAGGAGCTTCATGCTACTAAGCAATAATGTATTTCTTTAATAGAAGTTGCGCATTACTACATAGAGTTTTGTGCTAGAAGAAGAGTTTCTTTTTGCTTCATAATCTCTCTTTCTGTTTTTAAATTCAGTTAGAGCTACAAATTATGGGACGGCCAAACTCAAGTCAATAGATGAAGCTACAAATAAAAACAGTAATTTGATTAAATTCAGTTAACTTCTGTCCTTAACTGAGAAAATGTTGCTGAGGAGTGAATTGAATTTTCTGTATTAGTGATGATCTGCTGTTATGATTCTGTGGTTTTGAAGCAAACAGAATTCAATTTGCACATGTTTTGTAATTTGCTTAATATTTTGATCATATGGATATATTTTATTGTTAGTTTTTTTATTTATGGCATTATTTTGTTCATTGCAGGCACTGCCATTTTGAGTGTTTTATTATATTGGTGCTTCACTATGCAAGGTGACAGTAAATATCTTTTTGAGGTTCAAAGACCAGGAGATGAAAACATTTTTAATAAACAGTACAGGCTCACAACTGGGAAGATAAAACCATACACCAAAACTGTAATCACTTAACAAAACTTGTGGTTTAACGTGTTGTAAAATTGTACTGTAAGTACAAGTGCCAAAACACAAAACACTAAGCAGAAATTAAAGTCAAAAGATATGTTTGCCAGAAGTGATTTAATCCTGAATTAAAAATAAACTCATGTTTGAGAATTAGACATAATCTTGGACAAATGTACAATGCTGACCTTCATACTGGGGCAATGGTGACATCATAGGTTGTATACTTATTGTTATCACATGATGACAACCACAAACAAAAGTTCACAAGATGGTGACAGCCAAGTAAAAACAGTATCATGGTGCATACCGATAGAAATAACTAATGCTGCATGGTACCAAACCTCCTACTGGCGCCACAAATGTTATTAAATGCAAAAATAAACATAAAATAAAACAAAACTCATCTTAATCACAACAACACCCATAGTGTTGTTGGTAAATAGCTCTGCTGTCATCAAGTGGCTAGAGGAAGTGAAATTGCGTATTGTCATCACTTGGGCACTATGTAAGATGGTGGTAAATGTCTTCACAGTATTAGCTAGTGGCTGATCTAAATAGAGAGCCAGGACTGTCCCTTTCCTTTTTTTAGATTATGAGTATGGGTATCGTTTGAGTTTGGATTTTCCATTTATTTTAACCTTTTGGCTTACAGTCATTTCCTTATATTTGTACCTTGGATGCCTAATATCTGTGGAAGTTGTTGGACTAAAAACATGTATTTCCTTCATCCCATTTTCTTCCAAAGTTAAAATGCAAGATTAAGATTGATAAAAATGAATAAACTAAATTTTGAAGATGTATTTGCACCACAAAACCTACACTGAATCATATTGTATCTAAAATGCCCTCAAGTTATGATCTTTATCATATTTTCTGTTATGATCTGCTTTCTGGACTTTAATTTATGTTCTATTTTTTTTGTTTGGCATTGTCACTATGACTCCATGTCTAAATGCTGCCATTTTGTGATACTGTTTCATCACCACAGCCATACTGTTTAATACTATGTCTGTTGCCAGTCACAAACACACAAGTTATTTGTAGTATGTCATCACAACCTACCTATAGATGATGATGGTCTGCATTTCTTAAAATTCTTGCTTTAGATCAAATACTTTTTTCTACAACCCATCTTCATGATAGAACAACCTAAAAGATGCTTTCAAAGTTTTGTTTGATTTTTTCAGTGAGTTTTGGTAATCAGTCCCTTAGTCTGTTTCCATGTACAGATTACCAGCCCAACTAGTCTTATCCCTGCAATTTTTTTAATCCATTTCTAACACCCCACAGGGCATTCTCTTTTAAATTGGGACCTTAATAATTTTCAATGTTTGATAGTAATGTATTATTTAGGATTAGTATGGTGTAATCAACTTTGTGAAACTGATAATACAATCATAAATATAAATTTTTCTACTTATGTGGTTTGTCCTTCTTCTTCACAGATGAAGCATTTTCAGTTTGAATCCTGCACCTGGTTGTTGTCCATGTTTAGTTTGTACATTCTGCTAGGGCCTGTGTGAGGTTTTCTCTGGAAAATCCGGTTTCATGTCATGTCCTAAAACACATATGTTAGATTTATGGTGAATCTAAATTGGTCTCATTTCAGTGTGAGTGAGAGGGTGTGTGTGTGTGTGAGGGTTCACTGTGATGGACTACTTCCACATCTATGATTGCTTCCTAACATTCATCCAATGCTGCCAGGATAGGCCCCAGCCTACTATGACCCTACACTGGATTAAGCATGTTTGAGAATGTTAGTTATTAGCTAATTATTAATATGATTACTAATATAACTGAAAAATATTACCTACCTTCTCACTCATTAAATACAGGACTGTGAAATAATATTTAGTATTGCTGAATTTCAGGTGCATGCCATATTAATTAAGTTTACTGTTTCTCTGAGTTTATACAGTATTATATAACTGCTTAGTTTATTGTACAACAGGATGATGCACTTAAATACATTTACTCGTTTGGCTGACACCTTTATTCATTTGAGATTTTTTCACAGACAGGGTTAGAAAATGAAATGACATGTTAATTACACCATGTTGTTTCTAGTGATGGCTGAAAAAAAATAATATATGTTTTAATGGTGAACAGGAATTCAATTTTGACACATTAAACTTCAGTGGGAACCAAACACTGGCAGATTTGTGCATATCTGAGATGCTTTAAAAAGCAGAAAGTTAGTTCAACAGTGCAGTTTCACAAACTGTTTCTGAAAAACCCACAAAAATGGTGCAGTGATTTAATGATGAACAAAATAGTGGAATCTTCATCTAAACCAAAGGTTCTTAACTTTTTGATGATTCCAGACCCCCAATGGATTGTCCAATATGGTCCCATACCCCCTTTACTTGACTGTCGAAATAATCATCACCATTCCTTATATTAATTGACAGTCTGATTTCCAAATATGTGAACAGCTTGAATTTACTGTACTTTAGATATGGATAGCTAGGAAGAGAACATGAAATAAAATAATAAGCATTGATAACTTTATAATGTTTATTTACAAAAAGCAAAATTAAAAAATGACAAATATACAAAAAGCTACAACTATTTTACAATATAACTTTGATTCACCTGTTTCAGATTATAAACCAATAATTTTACTTCTTACAGCTGAGTATTACACAAAAGAAGAAAACAAACTTAAATGTGCAAGTTTTTTCAATATCTTGACCACATAACACAGACTTTCACTAATCTAGTGAGATACTTGCTGTTGTTTTTGTGTAATCAAAGTATGGAATCGGGGTACAGTTACGGACAAAGCTACTTGCATGTCATCTGACACATCAAGTCGATTTTTCCACATTGATTTCAGATTTAATAATGCAGAGAATCCTGTTTCACAGAGATGCATAGTTGTGAAGGGAACCAAAACATTCATTGTCCTCATTGCCAAGCTTGGGTAAACTGGGATTTGCTCACACCAAAACTGCTTGACATCCATCCCAGCCCTTTCGAAATTAGCTTTCATTCTTGGGTCTTCTTGGAAGTCAATGAAATCATCCTTTGCTGAATCGTTATCACTTAATGTTGATATATCAAATGAGAAAGGGTTTTGTATCCAAACGGATTCCATGCTAAGATCATCAATATCTGGAAAGTAACTCTCAAATTATGTACTTAGAACTTCCAAATGATTTTTGACTTCTTGAAGTATTTCTACAGGTAGTGTTTTACTATCTCCAATAAGGATATTGTCAAGGATTGGAAAGTTTGCCAGGTTTCCGCTTTGAACACGGCGACGCCAAATAGTCAATTTCCTTGCAAATGAGACAACTTTTCCCCTGGCTTGAACAATGTCCACATCCCTTCCCTGAATTGATATGTTCAAATCATTGAGGAGACTGAAAATATCAGCCAAATATCCTAGACTAACAATAAAATCTTCATCTTCAAAATAATCAGCTAGCTGATGCTTGAGGAATTTGTGAATTTCATTCTGAAGTTCTACTACATGCGCGAAAACACGGCCACGACTCAGCCAACTTACTTCTGTGTGGTATAGTAACACACTGTGTTCCGCTCCAATTTCATCACAGAATTTTTGAAATAAACGATGGTTCAATGCATGTCCACGAATAAAGTTGTGTTGCACAAGTATTCCCATCAGTTGTTTAAGTTTCTTTGGCAATGTTTTGGATACCAGAGCTTGGCGATGTAGAACACAGTGTGTACAGAGCACATGTGGAGCTTTCTCATTGACCATAGCAACGAATCCAGATTTTTTGCCAATCATGATAGGAGCTCCATCTTTACAAAAAGACCCAATCAAATCCCATGCCAACTCATAGCGATCAAAGAATGATTGGATCAGCTTGAATACGTCAGCTGCTTTGGTTGTTGTTTTGAGTCGTTCACAGAATAAAAACTCTTCTTGATGTTCTTTTTATATACATAGTGTACAAATACAAGCAATTGATTTGAAACATCAGTTGATTCATAGGTCTGCATGCTGATTTTTGCAGGACTTTGTTTAATTTCGCTGACAACTTGGGTTATTATGACCTGACTCATGTCTTTAATTCTCTGGTATACAGTGTCATTGGACAAGGACACCTGACCAGAGAACCTTCTTCCATGTGTTTGGTGAGTCCACCACATGCTCCAAAAGTGTTTTCTTATTATTTTTCTGTTTTTTTTTTTTCTGACCACTCTTCAATAAAGCCCCACTCTGTAGAGTATATGGCTTAAAGTGGTACTATGGACAAATTACTCCCATTTCAACTGTGGATCTTTGAAGCTCCTTCAGTGTTATCCTTGTTGTCTTTATTGAATCTCTGATTAATGCCCTCCATGCCCGGCCTTTGAGTTTTGGTGGGCGGCCTTCTTCTTGCCAGGTTTGTACTGTTGCTTTATTCTTTCCATTTTACTGTAATATGGGATATTCAAAGTTTGTGATGTTTTTTATTAACCAAACTCTGATCTATATACTATAATAATGAGTTTGGAGTGCTCCTTGGTCTTCATATTACTTGCTTAATGGTGTTGCAAAGTCAAGTCTATTTATGCAGACATCATGTGACAGGACATGTGACACTTTGATTGCACACAGGTGGGCCCTAATCAACTAATTATGTGACTTCTGAAGTTAAATGATTGGACCAAATCTTATTTAGGGGAGATAAATATGTATAAATGCACATTTCAGTGTTTACTTGTTTATAAATGTCTATATATTATATATATTATATATAAACGTCTACAAGTGGAAGTGTGTGTGTCTGCCCAGCCCAGAAGTGAGAGGTGGAGTCGGGATAAGGGCTTCACCTCCGAGAATACACAAGCGAGGCCAGCACATTGGCAAAGCAAAACCTCTGAAAAAAGAGTAACTCACTTAGCCGCTAATACAGAAGAAAGGCGAGCACATCAGCGAAAGGAAACCTCCGAAGAATGACAGTTGCTTAGCCACAAACGCACAAACAATGCGAGCGTGTCGGCAATAAGAAACATCCTAGGAGAGAGATGCCCAAAGCAGTTCTTTTCAATTACTTGACACCTCTACATTTTTTTCTGACGATTTCAATAGTTTCTAGGACTTTTTACAGCATGGACTTACACAGCTAGTATATATATTGAAAATGACAGGCAAGGCAACTTTCAAAATTTGGGACCCAAACCTAGTCGTCCCATTTACTTCAAAATGAATCAAAAGGAAATTAATGCCGGCAGGTAGAAAAGTAAAACAGCATCTTAGGCAATGCAACAGAATAAGCCCTTGGCTATAAGGAAAATAGCGGGTCATTCCTGGGAGCTCCATCCGGTGGTTCACTCTTATGAGTGAATGACAACTCTGTCCTTGCAGCTGGGTTTCTTTACAATGCAAGCACAAGAAAAGGAGGGGCTAAGGGCCCTTACTGGGTGGCTACTCTGAGCTTTGAGGAGAGAAGAAGAACAGAACATTAGTGACAGTGCCCCCACTCGCCCGGTAAATCATTACATACCTGGAATGAGCCTATGAGGAGGACTTCCAAAGTGCATGCATGACAATATATTAGAGCTGGGAATCAGCACTGATGTTCTGATTTGAATCCAATTCTGATTCACAATACCCTGTTTCAATTTGATATCGATTTTATCTTGACTGAATTAGCGTACATTGATATATTTGAAGTGGTGGCTTTTTTTTAGAAATTACTTAAACATTAATATGTGACACATTTCAGTAATACTTTAGTTGAAGGGTGTCTACATAGCGACTTCATAACATATGCATAACATAAGTATGGAATAATATTTAAGAAGAAATACTTCACAGCAATACTTCATAGGCAGCAAGGTTGTTCCTAGTGTGACTGACATGCAACACATACGCCACAAGTGCCCACTCATTTTTAATGTGTGATTGTTACGTAGGAATCTGTTGCCTTGGATGTTCAGCTGTTCGTACATCAGTTTTAAGTGTTGAAGATGCTGATTTCAGTTAAAGAAAACACACCATTTTGTGCGAGATAGTAAAATGCTTTTTCTGTAGAAAGCCTTAACAGGTGCATTAGCATAATCTACTGGATGTGATGCCATAAATGAAGATAAACTATCCATCCATCCATCCATTATCCAACCCACTATATCCTAACTACAAGGTCACGGGGGTCTGCTGGAGCCAATCCCATTCAACACAGGGCGCAAGGCAGGAAACAAACCCCGAGCAGGGAGCCAGCCCACCACAGGAAGATAAACTAAAATCTACATATAGTATTTGAGCAAGACAGAGATTCACAAGATCAATCTTGAGACTTTAAGAATATATATATATATATATATATATATATATATATATATATATATATATATATATACACAAAGTATTTTGTTCTCATTCCACTTCAACAGTTTGGTCTATACTGTTAAGTCCATTATATCAAATCCAAATGAAAATCCATTTTACTTCCAGATTGTAATACGACAAAACAGGACAAATACAGAGGAGGATGAATACTTTTGCAAGGCTCTGTATGTTTGTGATATAAGTTCTGGCACCTACCACTTTGAACTGAATAAAATAAATGTGTTAACTGCTATATGCATTCCAGGTTTCTATTCTTAATATTCTGTAACCCCAAAAGCATTCAGAATTTATTTTCTTAGTGTTCTTGGGCAAGGAAGTCTCTATAGTGCACATCATAGGGCTGTCCAGACATCTGATTGTAAGTTGTCTGCTTAAAAATCATTCCAGACATTTAAGCCAATTTAAGATAATATGGGTTTTATGGATGACAAGGTCCAAATCTGTTTACAACACAAACTACTTGTAAAATAATAAAGTTTACATAATTTATTTTTAACGCATATTATTAAACATGATTGTCGACATTATGACATCAACCAGATGTGCAATGTGCAAAATTTTATAATTTACCTGACTTTTGTACACCATAGCTTTGTAAATTTAGATTTTATTCGTAATTAGTTGTAATTTGACCTTAATGAGCAATTGTGGAGAGGGTACTTCAGTTTGATATATTCAGTATATTTATTCACAGCAATTATAATTGGCATAGCAAACACTGTATCTATAGATAAACAGACTAGATTGTAAAGGTAGTGTAGCACAATATGAAATGGTTTAGTGGTGCTGCAATCCACCTCCAGAAGCCCATGAGCTTGCTCATTGCCAGTGTGGAGTCTTGGCTTTCCTCCTACCTCTCAAAGATGTTTGTTAGGTTAACTGGTGACACTGTATTTCCTCAGTATTAGCGTGAGTCAAAAAATTATAAAGTTGCGATATACACTGGTCTTTAGACCAGTATTGTTTTGTGCTGTTGAATGGATAGTAAACAGTGCAGGATTACAGCCAGAGAGATGTTGTACCTCAGGAAGGTAACTGGGAAAACAACAAGAGACTGGTGGTGGAATGAAAAGGTTAGGGTAGAGTTGAAAGAAGTATTGTTGGTGAGGACTGTCAGGGAGTGGCAGTTGAAATGGTTTGGACATGTGATGGAGATACAGGAGGACAGATTAGAAAAGCCAGTGAATGGAAGCAAAACCAGAAGCAGATGTGAAACATCAAGCACCACCTACTGGCACAATGTAATGGAATTGGGAATGGTGGATACTAAGACTACTTTTAAGATGAAGAGGATGGCTTTGGATTGAAGGATGTGGAGGACATAGACCATATCTTGCATATGCTGGATGCTGCAAGGCTAAAGGATTGGCAAAAGAAGAAGAAGAAGAGTATCTGTCATTGTGACTTGCAGTAGATGAGTTTCCTTCCCAGGACTGGTTTTGGTCTTGTGGCGCTGGATACCTACAAACCTATAATTGGATTAAGTATTTATTGTAAATGGATGGATTAACATATTATAAAAACACTTTAATAAATACTAATTACTTTTTAAATTTTGCACCAAGCATTACTATATGTCTGTTGTAGGATTCCTCTCACAGTGCAAAATGTGTGTTGGTGAGTGTGTTCTGCAATAGCCTAATGTGTTATCCAAGGTTTGGTTTTGCCTTGCCCTTGGATAAACTCTCACACCTTATGAGTCTGAAATAAAAAGAAAAACTTAAGTGTACATTAGCATATGTCTGTGTGTCTGACATTAAAACTATTAAGAATGCCAGTGCCTTTCAAGTAATGTACAGCAACATAACCGGAACACTCCCTGGCCTTGCTCTATAGTGTGAATTGTAGTTTCACATTAGCAGACTGGGGTTGATGAGATTTCAGAACTGAAATGTAACCAAGAAATGCAAAATCACACAGGTAGGATTTCGTTTGATCTATTGTTCTCAACAGTTTTAGTATATTTGTAGCTTGTACACCTTTTAAATGGATTCACAGAAATCAGAATTTTGACATTTTTGATCTTTGTACTGTTTGATTTTGTGTCTGTTTTTCTCCTGGTTTGAGTATTTATTATTTGTAATTAATATATTTTGTTTGTTTTGGTCTTTCTGACAATGACTACTTTCTGAGTCATGATTCTGTATGACTTGACTCTAAGACCTCTACTACTCGCATTATAAAATCAGTGATTATTTTTATTTATACTTTATTTGGCCAGCTTGGTTATGACTATGGTTGATTAGCTAAATTCTGCAGAGGGTATTTTTTATTTGCAGCAAATGTGCTGGGTTCGCTGATGACCTTGTTTGCCAAGTTTTTGACTTTTCCCGGTGCTCCATAATTCTTTGCAAGTCCTGCATGACATCCCAGACCTGTAACTTCAAAGACTGTATGTGGATGTCACAACCCAAATAGAGCTGCCTGCCGAACCTGCATCGTACACATGCAGAACTTTTACTTATGTATACTGTAAGCATACTTCACCTCACACTTTACAGCTCTGCATGATGTGCATGAGTGAATGATTTACAGCATATACACGCATGTGATTGATACTCCTGTCAGATTTTCATCCCAGATGCATTTTAAAAACAACTAAAACCTCAGTCAACATTACCTTTTATAGCACAGCCTGATCTGAACTGCACATTAGATGACCTTTGATGACATAGATTCATTTTATATTGTGTCTCCACTGCTGAATTGAGCATGTTATCCTTCTTACTATGTAGCATAGATTGGGTGGTGACAGGGACAGACCCCAAGTGTACCGTATAATGCTGATCCCTTGCATCATAGGCTCTGTGGGTCTGTGTTAGTCATTTGTGACAGGAGTTTGAGAGACACAGAGAAACATAAACAAAGAAACATAAAGGACTTAGAACATAATTTTATCTCAGGTAGGCACAGTGGAGCAGTGGTCAGCAGTGCTGTCCCACAGTTCATGTTATGGATTTTGGCCACAATAATGTGTTCAGTATAGTTGACAGAGACTTCCCTAGCCCTCAGGGACACTTAAAAGGTTACTGCACCATTATAAGCCACTCAAATCTAGTTCAGTTTCTGTTTCCCCATTGACTTCAGTGCATTGTGCTGAGTTCACCAAAATTCCCAGACCTTTGCACTTCACCAAACACGAGGTGAAGCAAGTTTAGTAAGGTACACTCATCACTTCTTATGACACTGAGAAACAGTTTATACTATAGCACAAGGTATTTTATTTTCATTCCACTTTAATAATTTGTACTATGCTATTACATTAAGTCCATTACATTAAATCCAAATGAAAATCCATTCTAATTTTATAATTTAATGCATTTCATTGGAAAATGTAAGTCTGAAAGGAAACTCAAATAACTTAGGCTTACAATGGCACAAAAAAAGGAAAAAAATGGTATTTGGCCCACCTCTACAGGTGGTGGAAAAGATATTTTTTAGGAAGAAATAAGGACGGACACAAACATACTTTTGGTTTGAGTTTTCTGGCTGTGGCCTTGATCTATGCACTTTAGTTTACTCTTTGCTTAGATGGTGTTGGTTTAATTTGAATATTTGACTTTTGTTTTAAATTTTTCATTGTCTAAGACATTGTCGAGCAACCGGTGTGGAATTTTCTAGAAGCGCCGCGAAAACTTTTGTAAAATATTTAAAATTGCCAGTGTTTTTGAACTTTTGGTTGATTAAAAAGATAATGTTTAAAAAAAATATTTTATGTTGGGAAAACAGATAACAGAACACTTACGGATATGAAGTCTAAGAAACGCGAGAGACTTCAAATGGCCGACAAGGAAATGCGCGTCTGTCTTTCGAAAATTGATCCTCGCATCAATCTCATATGTGCTGAAAAACAATCTCAACGTTCACATTAATTAAATTTAAG
>JANRMT010062792.1:87758156-87791467 GCA_026402145.1 Polypterus bichir lapradei | reverse complement strand
GGGGCCAAAACCCCAAACCTTTATGCTCTGTTTGTGTCTTTTTTACAGTGGCGTAGTCGGCAGGATACTGCATGAAGAAAATGACTGAAAGGCAGGACCTCAATACCGTGTTGCAGGGTATGAATGCTCAAATCCAGTCCCTGCAGCAAGCACAGGCCAGTACTACCCGGGAATTGGAAGCCGCCAAGGCCAAGCTCGCAGAAGCCGAGAGGGTAAGGGCCGAGCCGAGTCGTCCTAAACCTCCGTCCTTAGTACCAATGACGGAGGCGGACGACATCGAATCATATTTGGGAATCTTTGAGAGGACGGCCACCCGGAACGAGTGGCAGCGGTCCGAGTGGGCGTCCATCCTGGCGCCCTACCTGAAGGGGCCCGCGCAGCGAGCCTATTATGACCTCCCTGAGGAGGAAGCCGCGGACTATAAGCTCCTGAAACAGGAGATCCTGGCCCGCTACGGCATTACGCCGAGCCAGCAGGCAAGCGAATGGCGGAGCTGGCAGTTTGACCCTGAAAAGCCGGCCCGAGCACAGGCTTTCGTGTTCTGGGGTAAAATGGGGAGATGGCTACGGCCCGAGGGTCCCCAAGCCCGGAAGGTCGTAGAGCAGGTGGCCTGGTCAATGCACTGCCCAGCTCCCTTGCCCAGCAGGTTCGGCGCCACCCATACACCGACATGCCGGGACTCCTGGACGTCCTGGAGCGGCAGCTCGCGGTCTTCCGAGCCGGGGGGGCAGAAAGGCAAGCTCGCGGGAACCGGCAGGGACGGGCGGCCACCCCCGAGCCCTCTCGACGCGCTGCGGAAGCGCCTTCCAGACCCCGAGAAAAGCCGGCCTCTCCGCGCTGTTACAAGTGTGGAGAGACCGGCCACCTGCTACCGACCTGCCCTCTCAACACCCCCATGGAGCCGATGGACTGCACCTGGGCCTCAGCGGAAAGGTACTGTACTCCGCCGCATCCCTTGGCAAGTCCGAACACGGGAGTGGTGTTGGTAAACGGGCACTCAGTGGTGGCTCTTTTTGACTCCGGCAGCAACATAACCATTGTTGCTCGCCGTTATGTTTTACCGCGACAGTGGCTAAACAAACACTTACGAGTCACTTGTGTTCACGGGGAGACCAGGTCTTACCGTTCCGCCGAGTGTTATCTGTCCTGGAGGGGGGAGTTGTCCAAACTGTTGGTTGCGGTGTTGCCCGAACCCCCCTTTCCGGTGATCCTGGGACAAGACTGGTCACAAAGGAAAAGCGGTAAGACACGCACCGCTCCTGGGGCCTCACTGGGTCTGGTTATGGAGGGACAAGGCACCCTTCCCGCGGTCTCCACGCCATGCACTGAGGCAGGCCATAATGGCGCGGGCACAATGGGGGAGGTGTCTCCGGCGACGAGCTCTGAGCCGGAACCTCCCTCCGGCGAGGGGACGAGTCAGGGAACACCTCCGCCCAACACCTCTCTAGATCCCCTGTGTAATATGGAGTATCAGTTTCGCTCCACGCCCGCATCATTCAAAAGAGAGCAGTGGAATGACGATTCCCTGCGGTTTGCCAGAAATGCGATTGTTCACCCGGGCAGCTCACAAGCTGAATGTTCCATGCCACGTGAGCCCTTCTTTGTATTGGAGAATAATCTGTTGTATCGGGTGGCAACTCACGAGGGTGAGGTGCGGAAGTTGCTGCTAGTGCCGCGCACCTTCCGGCGGGAGGTCTGCGAACTAGCTCACGCCCACCTCCTAGGCGCCCATCTCGGGGCCGAAAAAACACTGGAGAGAATCAAGCTCCGCTTTTACTGGCCCGGGATTAATGAGGAGGTCCGGCGTTTCTGTCAGTCCTGTCCAGACTGCCAGATTCGCCAGATTCCTAGGAGGGACCGAGCTCCTCTCGTCCCAATACCCCTGATAGATGTACCCTTCGACCGGATAGGGGTCGACTTAGTGGGACCCCTGGAACCCTCGAACCGTGGTCACAAATATATACTGGTTATGGTTGACTATGCAACCCGATACCCAGAGGCGGTTCCCCTGCGCTCCGCTACCACCAAAAACATCGCACGGGAACTAGTCAATCTTTTTTCGAGAGTGGGGATCCCTAAGGAAGTCCTCACAGACCAGGGCACTCCCTTCACTTCAGATACGTTCAGGGAAGTTGCCAAGTTACTGAGAATTAAGCACCTAAAGACGTCTGTCTACCACCCCCAAACGGACGGCTTGGTGGAGCGCTTTAATCAGACGCTTAAACAGATGCTTCGCAAGGTAGTCAGCGCAGACGGCAGGAACTGGGACCAGCTCCTGCCCCTTGTGCTTTTTGCCTACCGGGAGGTACCCCAAGCCTCTACGGGCTTCTCCCCTTTTGAGTTATTATATGGGCGACAGCCCCGGGGACTTTTGGACATACTAAAAGAAGGCTGGGAGGCTGAGGCCCTCCCCTCCTCCAATATATTGGAGTATGTAGCGCAACTGCGCGACAGGCTCACTAAAATCAGGCCACTCCTCAAGGACCACGTGACTCGTGCGCAGGCAGCGCAGGCCCGGTGTTACAACCGTAACTCTGTACTCCGGGAGTTCCACCCGGGGGACCGAGTGATGGTACTCGTTCCCACCTCCCACTCCAAACTCCTAGCTCACTGGCAGGGGCCATACGAGGTTAAGGAAAGAAAGGGGCTCGTCGACTATTTGGTTAAACAACCGAATCGCCGACCGAGCGAGAGGATCTATCACATAAACCTGTTAAAACCATGGAAGGACAGGGACGAGGCTCCCGACACTCATAGATCCCTCTCCCTATTCGCTAGCGTGACCGCCCTTAACCTCGGCGACGAGCTAACCCCGGTACAGCGGCGAGAGATAACCCAAGCTATCTACGCCATCCCCGAAGTGGTGAGCGAGTCGCCAGGCCGGACCTCGCTGATTGCCCACGACATAGTCACGGAACCCGGAGTAGTCGTCCGGGAGAGGCCCTATAGACTCCCGGAGGCAAAACGCGCCGAAGTGGAACTGGAAGTACAACGAATGCTGGACTTGGACATTATCGAAGAGAGTCACAGTCCCTGGTCCAGCCCGATTGTCCTCGTTCCCAAGCCGGATGGCTCCTGGAGATTCTGCAATGACTTTAGACGTCTAAACCAGGTCTCCAAGTTCGATGCCTACCCGATGCCCCGCATTGACGACTTGCTCGAGCGGCTGGGTGCGGCTCGGTATCTGACTACTCTTGATATGACAAAAGGGTACTGGCAAATTCCCTTAACGGCATCTGCCAAAGAGAAAACCGCCTTTAGCACCCCTAGTGGACATTGGCAATACAAGGTCCTCCCATTTGGGCTGCACGGGGCCCCGGCGACCTTTCAACGTCTGGTGGATAGAGTGCTGAAGCCCCACCAGCCCTATAGTGCCGCCTACCTGGATGACGTCGTCATCTATTCCGGCACCTGGGAGGAACATCTATTGCAGCTCTCTGCTGTCCTCGCGACACTGGCTAAAGCCGGCCTCCGTATTAACCCCCGTAAGTGTTTTTTTGGCTTAAAGGAGGCCAAGTATTTAGGCTATCTTGTGGGCCGAGGACAGGTGAGACCCCAATGTTCCAAAATCAAAGACATCCTGGAATGGCCCCGTCCGAGTACCAAGAGACAGGTGCAGGCTTTCTTGGGGTTGGCGGGATACTACCGCCGGTTCGTACCCCGTTTCTCCGAGAGGGCAGCACCCTTGACTAGCTTAACAAAGAAAGGGGCTCCCCTGCATGTGGTATGGAACGATAAGGCGGAACACGCATTCAGTGACCTGAAACAGGCCCTTACTTCGGCACCCGTATTGCGGACCCCTGATTTTGGGCTGCCCTTTATCCTCCAGACCGACGCTTCGGACACAGGCCTGGGCGCCGTGTTGAGCCAAAGTGTTGATGGTGTCGAACACCCCGTAATGTACTTAAGCCGGAAACTGTTGGACCGAGAGACCAGGTACGCGGCGGTGGAGAGGGAAGCCCTGGCCATTAAGTGGGCCGTGACTTATCTCCGCTACTACCTGTTGGGCCGCGAATTCACTCTGGTGACTGATCACGCTGCACTTCAGTGGATGTCCCTGCACAAAGAGTCGAATCCGCGAGTCACCAGGTGGTTCCTGGACTTGCAGCCCTATAAGTTCACGGTCACTTATCGCCGCGGCGGCCTTCAGGCCAACGCCGATGCTCTCTCTCGCGTCCACGACCTCTCGGCTAGGTCCGCCCGACCAGACGGTCTTGGGCTGAGGGGGGGGTCGTGTCACGCATGCGCGAGTAGGAGACCGCGGACGGATCCGAAACCACTTCGAAGGACGTTTGCCGGTAGGGAATGGCGGGGTACTAACCTTTCTGCTCTTTCTTTCAGGAAAAAAGACACACCGCCATCGTAACCTGACCGCACTACGTCCACTTCCGCCCTTCCTCCGCCATCTTCCCTGACGTCAGCAGTCCCGTCATCCCTCACGCCTCCTCCCAGCATTCCTCCACTTCCGGCCCCGCCTGTATAAAAATGGCCGCCGACGCCTCTGAAGGCGTCGTGCAATTGAAATCATTTTTTGTTTGTATTGACTGCAAGAAATAATTGAATATTTTCTTTACAGTATACGGGGCCAAAACCCCAAACCTTTATGCTCTGTTTGTGTCTTTTTTACAAAATATAAATATATATATACATATATACACATATATATATATACACACACACACATATATATACATATATACACATATATACACACAAACACATATATACATATATACACATATACATATCTACATATATACTGTATATACACATTAAAAATTAATCCAATTAATTAGAGGCTGTGTAATAATTAATCTTGATTAATCGTATGTAATCGCACATGTAAATTTGCCCCAAATCGCAAATGTGTTTTTTTAATTTAAAAGGGTTTTAGTGGGCGACAGAATCAAATAATAGACATGGACATGAATATTGTAAACTCAAGCTCTTTTAATTTCTGAAAAAAAAAAAATGCTTTTAAACTGCATTTGAATTCAAAACAGAAACAAAAATATCATCCCTGGTTAAAATTGAGCAGACTTAAAAATAAAGTGGTAGTTTAAGTACTTTAAGTACATTTTCAGAATGGTATTGTCTTTAAATAATAACCCAAATTTCAACAGAAAGTGCAGTTTTTCTTCTTAAAAAAATAAGTCAGAAACATAAAAGGTAATTTGACCAACTTAATCTTTAAACTCTGAGTAACCTTAGCCAAAATTATTTTGTACATTAGGCTAAAACAGTGTGATCATTGAACATTTTGTAATTAGATGTAATTAGAATTACTAACGGTCACGGAAGTCCAATGATCCCCAGTAAGAGCCACAAAGTCCGCTTTTTGTAATGCATCTAATTTTGCTCGGTTTTCACTGTGCACAAAACCATGCTTTTATCAAGGCTTCGCTCGGGTAGTTTTTTGAAATTAAATTTTCCTCCGATCAGGAACGCGCTTCATTCAGAGTGTAACATTTTTGTAGCTGTGATGTGTGCATCAGTGTAATCGATGTACCAGGAAATCTTGCATTGACAAAAGTTCACCTTTGCTTGGAATTGAAAATGTGATTAAATGCGTTATTTTTTGTTATGGAGTACATGCATCGAAGCTTCTCAGCTGTGCTTGTGCTAAGAATAGGAAAGATTTTAAAAATAACGTAACCTGATTCTGCGTTAACTGCATATTTTTTCATACGTCTCAAACCAAGGAGATGCGAGGTTAAAATGAACCGAGAAGCACGCGTACATACTCAGTACATCCCCTCTCGGGAATCAAACCTCGGATGTAGGCGATAGAGGCGAAGCCTCTACAATTACGCCACGGTGTGTGGCTTATTTATTTGAGAGTATGTAGATCGGGATATATATATATATATATTCGCAGCGGAGACGTAGTATGTTAAAGCAGCTATGGAAAAGAAAAGGGAACATTTTAAAAATAACGTAACATGATTGTCAATATACAGTAATTGCTTTGTGAGTGTTGCTGTGATCAAGGATTCGATTATCATTATTTGTTTCAATCAGGGTCGTATTTGTACGATGTGTTGTGTTCAAGTTACATTCTGTGTTTGTCAGTCGTTGTAAAGATTAAATTCTGTAATTACAGCCACATTAGCTCCACAAATGAGACACACAGGTTTACCGGCAATGTCAGTAAACATATACTCAGCCTCCCATCGGTTTTTAAAGGCTCTATTTTCAGAATCAACGTTTCTCTTCGGCATCGTGTGGGCTAGCTTCGCAATAACTTGCAGCAACGCGGTTAAGTGTTTGGCAAGGCAGGTGAAGCGCTGCATTATGGGATCTGTAGTTTATTGTGTTACCAGCGCTTCATATACCCGGGCCATTAATAACAATAATACAGTATATAAAATGATCTCGCGGGCCGGATATAATTACACGCCGGGCCGGATGTGGCCCGTGGGCTTTGAGTTTGACTCATATGGACTAAATTGAACTTGAAAAGAAATATTTTTTGGAATGTGATCGCGCAAGTCAGTACATCGAGCCCGCGTGCTATTGTGGTTTTGCTTGTGTGCTTCAGTAAGTTACCGTCCCCTCGCTCTTACTTTTTTACCGTTCATCTAATGAATACACTGAGTATGGCTTTACCAAAACAATCATTGATCGCGAATAAAGTATCCATTATTCATGAAGCTTCAATAGGTGAATAGGTGATCTGTCTTTCTGCGTTAACCGCATGCGTTTTCATACGTCTCAAACTAAGGGGATGCGAGGTTAAAATAAATCGAGAAGCGCGCGTACATACTTAGTGCATCCCCTCTCAGGAATCGAACCTCGGACGTGGGCGCTACAGGCGAATGCTTTACCATCGCGCCACTGAGTGTGGTTTATCTATTCGAGCGTAGCAGTGTAATTAGGTTTTTGTTCAGCACTCTTTGGAACTGTTACTTTTTGTCTGCGCACTGCGTCAGTTCACGTGAGCCGCTGAATATGGTTTTATATGTCAGTCGCTCGCTTCTAATTGTTTCGCTGCCTTCTTAATTATATAAGGCATGTTTTCTAAAGCGCGTTTTGTAGCTCTTCCTGGCTTTCTACGTAATGCGTGATTACGTGAGAGGCGTGATTATGTCATACGAAACTCCGCCCCTCCAGCTCAACTCCATTACTGTAAATGGAGAAAATCAACTTCCAGTTATGACCATTACGCGTAGAATTTCGAAATGAAACCTGCCCAACTTTTGTAAGGAAGCTGTAAGGAATGACCCTGCCAAATTTCAGCCTTCTACCTACACGGGAAGTTGGAGAATTAGTGATGAGTCAGTCAGTCAGTCAGTCAGTCAGTCAGTCAGTGAGTGAGTGAGTGAGTGAGTGAGTGAGTGAGGGCTTTGCCGTTTATTAGTATATATTAGTATAGATATATATATATATATATATAAAACAGCAGCTTCTGGTATGGATTTTTTAGTTAGAGACTAGAAAAGAGTATAAACGAAGATTGCATGAGAGTATGAAATTAGACAGACTTACACAGAAATCTGTGCAATTTTTTCTGTTTATAGAATAAATAGAATTATATTTTGAATCATCAAAATGCAGAAGACTTTACACTAATTTAGGATTCTTAAATAATAATTCAAACATGCTTTTAATGGAGTTCAGGCTATACAAATTAAGCACGAAACAAGGCAAGCTCCTGCATAGTTGAGATTATCTGACTGTATAAATAAGAACAAGACAAGACAGCTCATGGCTGCAGTTTAGTAGGAAAGTATAAACAAGGTAGTTGCTCCTTGGCTGTGAGCTGGGCTGCTGCACAAGCAAAACTTGATGCAATCTCACTGGACAGTCACAGAGCAGGTACAAACAGCTGCCTATGAGCTCACTGACTAGACTGTTGCAGGCTTCCTGGATGAATATGCCACTGCTAATGGCAAAGCAAAGACAAAACAAATGTGAAAAACCATGTTAAGGGCCAAATCAAAGAAAATATAGTATAAACAGAGTGAAACCCTGCCTAGAGTCAAAAGGCTAAGAATGTTAATAATAAGCTTCCTAGATTTTACATTAGTGATATCTGCGTTAATATGAAGTGGCGGCTGTTTCTCACATAGGTTAATTGACTGATTTTCTTTTCGCATTTCCAAATTATGACTCATATTTTGCCCCCAGTGTAAACAATGAAGTCTATCATTTCATTTTTTTCAAAATTCTTTGATATTTAACCAAGTGTTGTATAGACTAAATACCAGGTATATGAAATAAGCATTGAAGAATTTACCCATTCTCCTAAATTATTTCTACTTTTTTTTTTAACAGGAAAGCGTTCTTGAAAATCAAACCACTGCTTATGAAAACTGGATTAAAGTTGGTGGAACCGTATACATGCAGATTTGGCTATTCAATGTGCAGAATCCTTTGGAAGTTATTCACTATGGTATATCACCAACGGTTGCACAAAAGGGACCTTATACTTATAAGTATGTTTTTGATTTCTTTACAGGGGTCTTTTTTCATGTGTTGCATCTCAGCAAAAATTATGTTAAGGCTTGAGTGAAAAAAGAGTCTTGAAGGGCATCATGAAGAAGACATTTTTAGAATTTGATATAATATTTGTAAAATGGCCATATGGGTAGGACACAGTTTATTAGAATCACTTAGTAGGAACAAACAGACCTTGTTTGAAGAAGCTGCAGTACAGATATAATGCAATGTGTCCAGGTTTGCATAGGTATTTTAATATTGGGGACCATAGTAAACTGTGCATGTCCTTAATAATTACTCTTCAGCACTTGAATAAGAACAAGGTACCTAAAGAATACAATAATTACTTTTACTTCTGAAGACCTCATATAATTTACATTTTAAAAAGTATTAAAGTAAATAATTTTGCATAAGTATGGATTTGATTGTCACTAAACTGTTGAATAAATGTCAACATTTCACAGACTGAAAGATAAGCAGCGTTTACAAAGGAACATGTAAATTAATTTTGTCTCTTTTGCAACTGTGGTTTTGGTTAAATGAACAACAGATTTAAGATATACTCCACCCAAAAATTATATTCTTTTATATATTTCTTGCTCCATGTAGTTTGTAGTTTGTAGTGATTGGTGAGAAAAAGCTTTAATCTCATGTTTTCATGGAGAACTGAGATAACAAACTTTCTAATAGAATGGGCATCTATAAAGACTAATGCTAGACCAGAGCACACAATATAAAAACATCCATGAAAAGTCTCCTATTACTCGTGTTACATAATTCACATGTCATGCCATTCAGTCATATACTCACAAAAGGAAACAGCCATGCATTTTTTGCTAAAATGTTGTGAAATAAATACTTCTGGTAAAATCAGAGAAGTGCACGCAGAGGAAACATGTTCACATTGGAACAAGCTATTAAATAGAAGACAGTACACTGTAAATTTAAATTCACATATCAAAAACAATATATTTGTTGTTGTTTTGTTTCATGTTGGTAGGAGAAAAAGTGTTTTATCTAAATGATAAAAATGAAAAGCAATGTGCTTACTATACTTTTTGGTGAAAAGACTTTTAGTTTCTGGATTTATTTTAGTGCAAAGGACTAGAAGCTGTAGATGGAGTAGGAGTCTGAAGAAAGGGTATTGCAGTTTGTTTTTGTTTTAGTTTTAATATTGGATGTCACACACCAACCAGCCACTGTCTTTTGCCGGTCCAGCTGTGCTTATGTAGTTGAACAATTGTTGAGATTTGCCCTGAGTATTCAATCATTTCTCACTGAGAAGCAGTTGTTCTGTGGTTTCTGTTTGTTTTAGCATCTGGCAAACCTTTAATTAAACATTAGGTGCCATGTCTAAGTGTTGTATCTTCACTTCCTGGTAATGTACTAACTAGTTGGTAGCTAACTTGTTTCTGCCCAGTCTGTACTCTAGATAAAAGTCGGTTATGTTTCTTCTTCTAACTATCTCATATGGAGACACTGCTGGTTTGATTTTTGTTCCTTTGTTCTCATTCCAAATTTAAACACTACGTTAACCCAAATTGGAGACTTTTTATACAAACTATTTCTTGACTCATTTTAACTGATGTACTATTTTAATTATCCATTTTATCAATAATACTATTTGTTATCCACAAAGATTTTTGCTTTGCTTATAATCTTATTCTCTGCCAAACAAAAGTAAAATACCTAATCCAAGAGGCTTTCAAGACAAGTATTTATTTTTTTTATCATATTAGAACAGCTGGAAGATAACAGATACACATCAAAAAGATGAGACTTCATGACTTTTAATGTTGTGAAACTGTAAGAGATTGTAAGGGCATGTTTGGCATACCTTTCAATTAAAAGTGCAATTTGATAATTTCTTCTAACTGGTAGTAGCACACCCATGTACTATTTAAAACTTAAGGTTTTAAACAAAAAATAAAATAGTTTCACTTGAAAATTTTTAAGTTGTGCTTTTTAATTCTCACACTTTGAAATCCTTCATCAAATATGTCAAATTAATTTTAGGTGGCTCCAGATGGATACAATTTCAGGTGTTTAACACAAGCAAATAATTTAAAAGAAATGTTGAAACATGTCAAAATGTGTCATATATATTTAAGCAATATGGCTACAGAGAGTGTACAGTTATGTCCAGAAGTATTTGAACAATGAAACAATTTTCATAATTTTGTGCTCTGTGTGCCACCACAATACATTTGAAATGAAGCAATCAAGATGTGAATGAGTGTAGACTTGCAATTTTAATTTAAAGTGTTTAACAAATAACTTGTATGATCCATTTAAAAAAGGCAGCCATTTTTATACATTACATTTTTACATTAAAATTATTTGGACAAACTAACAATCTTGAATATAATGAACATTTTCAATGCTTGGTTTGAAAATCCTTTGCAGACAATGACTCTGTGAAGTCTGGGACCCATGGATTCCCCAAATGCTGGGTTTTCACATTACTAATATTCTTCCAGGCCTTTACTGCAGCTGTCTTGAGGTGCTGTTTGTTTGTTGGACTTTTTGCCTTCAGGTTTGTCTTCAGCAAGTGATATGCATGTCCAATTGGGTTGAGGACATTTGATTGACTTGCTCATTGAAGAATATTTCTCTTCTTTACCTTGAAATGCACTTGTTTTACTGTCACAGTATATTTTGGCTCATTGTCCATCTGTACTTTAAGGCATCATTCTGTCAGTTTTGCAGCATTAGTCTAAATCTGAGCTGACAGTATAGCCCTGTACACTTCATAAATCTTCCTGCAACTTTTGTCATTTGTCATATCATCAGTAAATACCAGTGACCCACTTCCCTTGGCAGTCAGGCATGTCCATGCTATAACACTGCATCCACCATGTTTCACAGATGATGTATTATGCTACATATCATAAAACATTCCTTCTCTTTTTCAAATTCTTCTCTATCCATCATTTTAATAAATATTGATCTTAATTTCATTTGTCCAACAAAAACTGTACTGTTTTTTTTAAATATTTTCTAGTAAAATCTAATCTGTCTTTCCCATGCTTGAGGCTTACCAGTGGTTTACACCTTCTGGTTAACCCTCTGTATTTACTTTGATGAAGACTTTTCTTGATTGTAGAATTTGCCAATGATAGGTCTACCTCCCATAGAGTGTTCTTGGTTTGGCTAAATGTTGAGAAGGGGTTATACTTCGCCAAGGAAAAAAATATTTGATCATCCAGCACAGGTGTCTTCCATGGTTGTCCAGGCTTTCTGGTGTTGCTGACCCCACCAATGCATTCCTTCTATTTAAGAATGTACCAGATTCTTGATTTGACCACTCTTAGTGTTTCTGCTATCTCTGATGGGTTTGTTTTGTTTTCTCTGCCTAATGATAGACTGTTTTTATTTGCATGGACAACTCTTTGGACCTCATATTGAGAGTTCACAGTGACAGTTTCCAAAAGCAGACTCCACAACTTAACCCCAGACCTTCTACCTGCTTAACAGTTAATGGAATAATGAGGCACCAACTCCCATCTGGCTATGGAACAGCATGCTAGTCAATAATCCAAATACTTTTGAGCCCCTGAAAATGGGGGGACCATGTATAAAAATATCTTTTATTCCTAAATCGCTCATACTGTATTTCTGTTAAACCCTTTGAATTAATGTTGAAAGCCTACACTTCAATCATTTCATTTCAAATCCATTGAGGTGGTGTATTGAGACAAAATTATAAAAATTGTGTCACTGTCAAAATACTTATGGACCTAATTGCTTACATGAGTTCTGAAGCAAACTTTCAAAAGTGAAGGTATGCTTAAATATACTTACATCTTTCACCATTTTCTGTTTGAAAAACAAATGCCTTAATGTCAACCAGCCCCAGAACTTAATAGGCTCAGTGCTCATAAACGTATTTGTCCCTCCCTGTTTTCCTCTGTTATTGATGATTTTTGACACTGAATGTTTTCAAATCTTCACCCAAAATTTAATATAAGATAAAACTCACCTGAGTGAACAAATAATACTTATTTTAATATATATTTCATGCAGTAATTCATTTAGATCACCTTACAGAGATCTGTTTTCATTTTGACATTAAAGTCTTTTTCTGTTGATCAAGTTCAAAAAAGCCAATTTAAATCCACTCTGATTCAATGTTATGTAATAATCAAATGTGCAAATTTTCATATTTTTGCACACTGTGCATGAAATTTCTGTTTATTTTGTTTATATTCAATTATATTTTGAGTTTATGTTTATTAATCTTAATTGAAAGTGTAATTTTTGTTTAAAATGCTGGACTTATAAGAAGAACTGTGCTGAATAAGAGTAAATTGAATCTTTCCACTGACTTTCCTCATTTTCCGCATTTTAATTCTGCTTTTCTTTCATCCCTTATAATCTATCTCAGGGGCAGGCAGTGGCTACAGTTGCTGAAGGTTTTCATTTCAACCCAATTGCTTAATTAGAAACCAATCCTAGCCAGTCTCAGACCTTATTTAATTTTATAGCTTGTTAATCTGCAATGTAATGTTTTATATTGTAGATGTTAACCTTTCTAAGGATATCATCCAAATGATTTGAAGCCTAAAACAGGTCATTTTGAGTCTGTCATATCTTTCTCTTAAGTGTTTTATTAAACAAAATAGTACATGATGAATCCACACAGGTGTAAATGGAAACAAGTTAAATGGAGAACTGCTGGCTCTTTCATTGTTTGGATGTTATTGCTAATAAGGAGCCATTAAAAACAGTGAATGCAGCTATTTAAGACTAAAATAAGCAATTACGGGTGGGGAACCTTAATAAGCAAGACTACTAAAATGAAGCATCAAGCAATAAGTACTTCATCAGCAATAACTGAGTTCTCATTAAGAAGGCTAGAGCAAAAACCTGCAGCCACTGCAGCCCTCCAGGACCGACAATGCCTACCCCAATCTATTTTTTTTTTTATTTTCAGTTCAGAATCCTATCTTGTTGCAACATTGAAACTGTTCTTATTTCTATTATGAGTGACCTCATTTTTGCTTCTTATGATACTTTCACTCCTTGACTTCAAGGTAGTTTTTGACATTACTGAGCTCATCACTCTTCCAAAACATTGTGCTGGAGTCATGAATACTGACTACTTCTGGATGTTGTTTTTTTAGACATTTGCAATGATGTGTCTTTGATGGTGGCAAGTCCTGTCACAACTCTTCATAAACTTTCTCTCCTTTAATGGTTCTATATTTGAGCTTCTTTTTAACATCTACATGTTGTTACTGACTTATCTGTTTTGCAACCACAAGTTTAATTGTCATTAAAATGTTGTTGAAAACCAGATCTATATGAAAGTCACTCCCAGGGAGATTTACCTTATTGCTGCTAGCTTTGAAAGATCTGTTTTTTTTCAGTTTTTCATAATATTTCTTTTTCTGGTTTCACCATACTTTTGGTTTCTGCATGCTTATGATGGCCATATAGAAAGTAAAGACTGACTAATGATCTTGTATATATACGGTAGTGTTCAAGCACCCACTCTAACATTAATATTTTGCCTCATCAGTTAAATTGTTTTTTAACTTTGCTTTTACGCAGCCACCTGTGTTTGCCAAGATTTGTTTCAAGTAATCTTGTAACAGCAAACTAATTTCCTTTATTAAAGTAATTTCTCTGTGTCATATTTTTAACTTAGTTGATTCCATTCATATAGAAATTTTTTGAATATAATTTGAATCAGGCTGGAAGACAGATTAGCTGCTTTCTTTAGCCAACAATCAAATGCTGCCTAACACACAAATGTTTATTTCATCTGCCATGTAATTGACTGGTGTAATTACTGCTCATCCCCATAAACCGGTTTAGAACCATAATGTGAAATGCTGCTGTTTATGGAAAAACATTACTCTTTCTGATAGATGGTGGAATATGTTCATCTTCTGTCTTTGTAGTAGATGAAGGACTTACAGTATCTCACAGAAGTGAGTACCAAGGTTATTATAGTTAACGAAAACTAAAATCAAAACTGAAACTATTATTAAAAAAACATTTTTGTAAACTGAAATAAAATAATTAACAAAACCAAAATGAAAAACTAAAACTAAACGAAACTATTAAAGTAGCTGTAAAGACTAACTAAAATAAAATAATAAGTTACTAAAATATTTTTAGTTTTCGTTTTTGAATGAATATACTTGCCATTAGTCTTTAACCCTAACCCTTGTAAGTTTTAACTCTAAAACAGAATGTCATCCACCACGAGCCTCACGCACATATTCATCCAGTGAACAGCAGCTGGTGACGGAGGGCGGCTGTTCACACAGCATTTGCGATGACAGAGCAAACTGAATGCGGGTGCGTAATTCGTGTAGAATAGAAAGTGATTTATGTGCTGCCTTTCTTTTTGCTTGTTGTATATCAATATGTAATTCAAATGGCTGAAATCAGAATGCTGGTCAACAAAACATTTACCATATGGACAGAAAAATCACAAGTGAGTAATGTTTCAGTCTATTTCTCAGGTGACTGCTTTTTTACCGTTTTTTGGAATTGTGTGTGTGTGTGTGTGTGTGTGTAAACAAGATAACTCAAAAACGCAACTAGATAGATGGATGAAATTCAGCATGTGGTTGTTACACCACAATTGTAGATCTGTATTAACTTTTGGGCCAAATCCATCACCCGGAAGTGGTACATTACCTGAACACATAGTTGATTTTTTTTTTTATTCATGCAGTTACAGAGTCTGATTTATTCAACTTTACTTTTATAATAATTGTTAAATATATTATTAATTTGATTTGATTTGTTGTTGATGGTTACTTAATGTACATAATATAAATAATATAAAAATATAATCATTGTCTTGCGGTTTACTCCTCAAATATCCATCCCCATATCTGAGTACACAAGAAAGTCTATGGGAGACCACTCCCGGTTTTTGAAAATAAAACAGCACTGACTGAGAGACTGACAAGGTCATCATACAAGATCAGGATATTGTTACTGACCAATCACTTTTGCTTTAAAAACGTCGTTTAACAATGAAGCGATACAAGCCTTGTAAAACTCCCGAGCTGGCAATGTCTCTACTGAACTACAGGTAGGTAGGTAAAGAGAGTCTACAAAGTGAAGAAAAGCTAAACATACTAAGGTGTTTTTGTATTTATTCTATATTTATTAATTTAGCTTTTTTAGTTGATATTCACAACTCAAAATACCTGATATTGTGAAAGTAATCCATTAGCAGAATTATATTTTAAAATTTTTGTCTCCCTTTTTTCAATGTTTTTCTCCCTCTCTCTCTCTCTCAAAATAGTTAAAATATCATATTCATTTTGTTCTTAACATCAGCCTTATCATTCATATTGAATACCAGGGATTTTTGCTACCTTACATCAAATCCTGCTGCGGTAGGCTCCAGATTTCCTGCAATCTTGCTCTGGATAAATAGGTTTAGATAATGTATACATTGTTCTTAATCTCAGATGCTGTCTCTGTCGTTTTATGCCTGTCCATACTCCTATTACCTGCTCTTGCTCAGCTCATTATGGGTTAACTGTCCTTTATGTTGGGCTATTCAAGTCTCACTATCCCTAACCTCGACACTACATGCTTGTTTTTCTTTGTTTCCCTCAACACAGCTAGGTGGATTCTGCACACTGATTCAAGTCTAAGAGCCCTGTTCTTCCTAAGCTCCCATGATTTTCATGAGAAAATATTTAAAAAATTATAAAATTGTGTAAAATTGTTCATATTCAGCATCTAGATTTGATTATGCTTGCTTTTATCAAACCAATAAACCATGTAGTGTAGTAAGCTTCCACTAACATTAAACTTATATCCAAATCTGTTAGGTGTACAGATCTGTCTGATTGTGACACAAAACTAAACTCTGTAGGAGCTCCATGCCCTAATTACTAAAACTAAAACTGAATCTAATAGATATATAAAAATAAAATAGAAATGTCTTTGTGAAATAAAAACTAAACTAAAACTAAAAATACACTATAAGGAAACTAAAACTAAACTGAATTTCCAAGTAAGGTCAGAAAAAATATAGAAATAAAAACATATATAAAAAGGCAAAACTATAATAACCCTGGTGAGTACACCCCTCACATTTTTGTAAATATTTTATTATATCTTTTCATGGGACAACACTGAAGATATGACACTTTGATACAATGTAAAGTAGTCAGTGTACAGCTTTTTTAACATTGTAAATTTGCTGTCCCCTCAAAATAAATCAACACACACAGCCATTAATGTCTAAACTGCTGGCAACAAAAGTGAGTACACCCCTCAGTGAAAAATGTCCACATTGTGCCCAAAGTCTCAATATTTTGTGTGGCCACCATTGTTTTCCAGCACTGCTTTAACTCTCTTGGGCATGGAGTTCACTAGAGCTTCACAGGTTGCCACTAGAATCCTCTTCCACTCTTCCATGACGACATCACGGAGCTGGTGGATTTTAGAGACCTTGCGCTCCTCCACCTTCCATTTGAGGATGCCCCACAGATGCTCAATAGGGTTTAGGTCTGGAGACATGCTTGGCCAGTCCAGCTCCTTTACCCTCAGTTTCTTTAGCAAGGCAGTGGTCGTCTTGGAGGTGTGTTTGGGGTTGTTATCATGTTGGAATACTGCCCTGCAGCCAAGTTTCCAAAAGGAGGGGATCATGCTCTGCTTCAGTATGTCACAGTACATGTTGGCCTTTATGGTTCCCTCAATGAACTGTAGCTCCCCAGTGCCAGCAGCACTCATGCAGCCCCAAACCATGACACTTCCACCACCATGATTGATTGTAGGCAAGACACACTTGTCTTTGTACTCCTCACCTGGTTGCCGCCACACACGCTTGACACCATCTGAACCAAATAAGTTTATCTTGGTCTCATCAGACCACAGGACATGTCTTCAGCAAACTGTTTGCAAACTTTCTTGTCTTTCATCTTTAGAAGAGGTTTCCTTCTGGGACGACAGCCATGCAGACCAGTTTGATACAGTGTGTGGTGTATGGTCTGAGCGCTGAGCAGGCTGATCAACCCCCCTACCCCCCCACTCCTTCAACCTCTGCAGCAATGCTGGCAGCACTCATATGTCTATTTTCAAAAGACAACCTCTGGATATGACGCTGAGCACATGCACTCAACTTCTTTGGTCGACCATGGCGAGGCCTGTTCTGAGTGGGACCTGTCCTGTTAAACCGCTGTATGGTCTTGGCCACCGTACTGCAGCTCAGATTCATGGTATTGGAAATCTTCTCATAGCCTTGGCCATCTTTACGTAGAGGAACAATTCTTTTTTTCAGATTCTCAGAGAGTTCTTTGCCATGTTGAACTTCCAGTGACCATTATGAGAGAGTGTGAGAGCAATAACACCAAATTTAACACACCTGCTCCCCATCCACACCCGAGACCTTGTAACACTAACGAGTCACATGACACCGGGGAGGGAAAATGGCTAATTTGGACATTTTTCACTTAGAGGTATACTTTTGTTGCCAGCGGTTTAGACATTAATGGCTGTGTGTTGAGTTATTTTGAGGGGACAGCTGTACACTGACTACTTTACATTGTATCAAAGTGTCATATCTTCAGTGTTGTCCCATGAAAAGATATAATAAAATATTTACAAAAATGTGAGGGGTATACTCACTGTTGTGAGATACTGAATGTGTATATTAAAAAAATAAACAGTTAATAGCCTGCATTAAAAATGATAAAGGATGGCTGAATTAAATCATTACATTTAAAAAAAAACAGTAATTTATTAATAATGAGTGGCTGTGACAGTGCAGGTCAGCTCCATGCTCACATTCTTGTCTGGGGGCCACATGAACCCGACACTGTCAAGATTGTAACCAGATGAGCGTGGAAGATGAGGACAAAACATACACAAAGCAAGGGGATGGTGAAAAGGTACTCAGTACTTCTATTAAAAACCCATAAGAAATAAGTGTCAAAAAGTGCAGTGCAAAACGTTCCTAAATGAATAAATAATCCATAAAAACAGTGGAAATCCATGAGGTAAATAAAAGAAGAAAACTAAAATCAGTGTCATAGTCAGCAGGTCATTATTCCTTCCCAACTTGGACGAGCCCAACACAACTCTCTCTTTGTCTTCCCAGCTCACCCATAGCTCACTCAGCTAGGCGGAGACACAAATAGCCGTGGTCCTCTCTTCCTGACCTCCGTCTTAGCTGCCGCGAGCAGCATCAGCCAGACCGCTTGTTCATTGCACTTCCCTTTTTAAAACATGGACATGGCACAACTGCAGCAATCAGCAGCTCCTAGCACCAATTATGATCACGAGCAATCCTGTACCTGTGCAGTAAGTGCAGGGCCATTCACCCTGCTACCACGCCCCCACCTGAAGAAGCGAGTCTAACAGTTATTCATTTAAAAGATGACAATTAGCTACAAACCTCACTTTACCACAGTGGCAGAGACTAAGCTTCTTTCAAATCATTAAATAAAGTTGTAGTAAAATCTAAATCAAATAATTCTTAAACAATTTCAAAACATTAAAACCTCATAGAGAAACCAGGATATTATACTACACAAAGGGTTTGTTTGTATAACTTTTGCCAGCATAGATCCGATAAAAAAGCAATGCTACCGGGCTCCACTATGTCGCCAGAGATGTCAAGTGCTAATGTGTAGCAAATGCAGCTTTACATATGTTATAGCCTCAAAATTTCCATGTGTCATGACCTGGGTGGGGGAATTAAAACAATCCAAATTGCTCATGTTATTTTTGAGTAGCAAAAATGAAGTGCTCAAATGTTTAGGGTTATAATTAGTAAATTGTTGTCTCATACAAAAGTTATGTACAAGAGCAACAAGATGGGTCAAAATCAAAAATCCAAATAACCAGGGAAAAATGTGAACTCTGAAGCAAGTGATATGCCAGGAAAACACCCAGAATACAGCTTTGTAAGTATAGCTGGCAGCAGACAAGTGCAGTAACATACTTGTCAGAGAGAATGAGGCATAAACTAATAGTATGGTTGAACAAACAAGCATGGGTTCATTACCAAATGTCAAAGTATCAAAGCAACAAAACCAAAATGATAGACAAGAATTAAACATCAAAATACCAAAGCTAGGAGCAGCAACTCTTACTAGAAAATAGATCACATAAATCACAAAAGCAGCAATGTGATTTGCTGTTAGTTACGTTTAAAAAGAATCCAAAAAATCGGATTCCAAGAATAGCACACCCCCATGTTTTATACTGGCAGCACTGTGATCTTAGGTACCGAATGATGTGGGTAAACATTACATCAATGATGGTATGAGAAAGAAACCATATGCTGGTAATTACATTAATTCAAATTGTGTTAAGAAAATGCTAATAATCAATTTATTGCTAACATTAATGCAAAAAGGTCTCAATCAACCATGACACCTATCTTTTGTTTGATCTACATAATAGATGCATACACACACATGCAATTGAATTATTTGTGGGAAAAAATTTTAAAATAAATTTTGGAGAAATTCCCTGCTTAAAACCTAATGAAACAAAATCTTATGTATCAAACTACAATCATTTCTATTCCACTGTTAGCATTTTTGTACCTTACACTACAGTGCTGCCACACTGTAACATTTTGCTTATTTAGAAGAATCCTAACCCACCCACTGTTGTACAATGGGAAAATAATGTATTATTTTACTAAAAATTTGACAAATTAAATTCATCACTTAGGAAGCAACTCTGATGTTTTTTAAGCCTGACAATCCAAAAATCTATAATAATAAATTAGAATCACTGATAACTCTGCAAGCATGTGAACATTTGCCTTTGATTAACTCTCTTTTTATTTCCATTGTTTTCTGCTCTGTACAGTTAAGGGTATCTGAAAAAGCTGCTAGGTGCAGGATTATTATTATGACAATGAATTTGTAATAATTATAATATATGCATTATAAAGATATTTTGAAAGCAATAGATAAAAATACAAACAAAACAATTAAATATTATGATTGTCAAGGCACAAAACCAGACCCAGACAAGTGACTGAGCAATAAACATTTCCTTTTCTTAATATGTTTTAATTTTATTTTGAAAGTGATTTATTTTAACTATAATTTTTATATATATATATATATATATATATATAAATATGTTTGTTTTTAGAGCTGGTGTACTCCAGCCACTTCATTATAGTGTCCTGGATTCATATCCCATGCCTGTTATTACTTATTATTTGGATAATGTCTTTATCCAATGCAACTTATAACATTTGAGCTACAACTGGTAACGTTGCTTTTGTTTCTCTTATTGTAGCACAGTTACGTGAAGTGACTTGTTCATGGTCACACAGTGTCAGCAGCAGAATTTGAGCCCACAACCTCAAGATTTGAAATCCAAAGCCTTAACCACACAGCCACCATCTGTGTGGAGTTTGCATGTTCTCTACATGTGTGAGTGAATTTCAGATTGGCCAGAGTATGAGGTTTGGGGTATGCATGAGTGGGCCCTGTGATGCACTGGCAGTATGTGGTGAGCTCTTTCGTGCCTTCTGCCCAGTTTTGCCTAGATTGGTTTTGAACCCTGATAACCTGAAATGCATATAGTGGATTTGAGGTTGGCATATTATTTCAGAGTTTAAAATAAAATTAAAGTGTTTGATATTTTTTAGTAATGTTTCTAAATACGTATAACTTTTACTCGTTCCTGAACAGGGTTCGTTATCTTCCAAAGGAGAACATTACAGCAAATCCAAACAACACAATCTCTTTCTTAGTACCCAGGGAAGCAATCTTTGTACCTGAAATGTCCATTGGAAATGAAGAGGACAAAATTACAACTCTCAACCTGGTGGTTGCTGTAAGTTGCAGTAAGATGTTGAATTCAACTTGCTTGTAATAACCACAATAAAATTATACTGCTATAGGTAATTGTATCAATTTCAGATTATTTTAAAAATCATTAATTTATTCTGTTTCTACCCCTGAACATGGAATGTGAGAGCCTGTCCCAGTAAAACTAGGGTGCAGGCAAGAATCAGCCCTTGAGAGAAAACACCATTGCTTAATGTATGTCAGTTCCCACCCCCAACACACACAACACGAACACACACACGCATGCACGCACACACACACACATTAATACCTGTGCAATTTTTTGTGATCAGTTTTCATAAGAACTGAGCATATTGAAACCATGGAAGTTTCACACAGAAGGCATTCTGGGGGTATAGCTCAGTGGATAGAGCATTTAACTGCAGCTCAAGAGATCCCCAGTTCAAGTCTGGGTGTCCTCTTTCTATGTTTTACTCAGATAAACTGCAAGAACAACTGACAGTGAATCAGTCTGGAATGGCCTTAAACATGTCTGTAACTATAAGAAACAAACATCAAGCAGTTATGATAACCCCAGTCTGCTAATCACTTAAATCAGTTTTACAGTCGCTATGAAAGAGAATAGGACATAATCTACCCAATGATCTCACTGTTACTACTCTACACCACTCCTCTTCTCTGCTTCTCCCTCCTGTGATCAATGCAAAAGACATCTGAAGCTTATTCAAAAAGCAAAATATTAAAAGAGCTGCAGGCCCGGACCTTATTTCCGCTTCCACACTAAGGCACTGTGCAGACCAGTTGTCTACAGTATTTGCAGACATTTTCAACCAATCTCTGGATCTGTCCACATTTCCTGTCTGCTTCAAGATCTCCACTGTCATTCCAGCTGCAAAAAGCCAAGGCCACAGGCCTAAATGACTACAGACCAGCAGCTTTAACCTCTGTGGTAATGAAGACTTTTTGGAAGTCTTATTCTGAATTACCACAAGAATGCTACAAAAGACTTCCTGGTCCCATTTCAGTTTACATACAGAGCTAACCAGTCTGTGGATGATACAGTGAATTTACAGTGCATCTGGAAAGTATTCACAGCGCATCACTTTTTCCACATTTTGTTATGTTACAACCTTATTCCAAAATGGATTAAATTAATTTTTTTCCTCAGAATTCTACACACAACACCCATAATGACAACATGAAAAAAGTTTACTTGAGATTTTCGCAAATTTATTAAAAATAAAAAAACTGAGAAATCACATGTACATAAGTATTCACAGTCTTTGCCATGAAGCTCAAAATTGAGCTCAGGTGCATCCTGTTTCCCCTGATCATCCTTAAGATGTTTCTGCCGCTTAATTGGAGTCCACCTGTGGTAAATACAGTTGATTGGACATGATTTGGAAAGGCACACACCTGTCTATATAAGGTCCCATAGTTGACAGTTCATGTCAGAGCACAAACCAAGCATGAAGTCAAAGGAATTGTCTGTTGACCTCCAAGACAGGATGGTCTTGAGGCACAAATCTGGTGAAGGTTACAGAAAAATTTCTGCTGCTTTGAAGGTCCCAATGAGCACAGTGACCTCCATCATCCGTAAGTGGAGGAAGTTCAAAACCACCAGGACTCTTCCTAGAGCTGGCCAGCCATCTAAACTGAGCGATCGGGGGAGAAGGGCCTTGGTCACTCTGTTAGAGCTCCAGAGGTCCTCTGTGGAGAGAGAAGAAACTTCCAGAAGGATAACCATCTCTGCAGAAATCCACCAATCAGGCCTGTATGGTAGAGTGGCCAGACGGAAGCCACTCCTTAGTAAAAGGCACATGGCAGACCTGAAGGACTCTCAGACCATGAGAAACAAAATTCTCTGGTGTGATGAGACAAAGATTGAACTCTTTGGTGTAAATGCCAGGCGTCATGTTTGGAGGAAACCAGGCACCGCTCATCACCATGCCAATACCATCCCTACAGTGAAGCATGGTGGTGGCAGCATCATGGTGTGGGTATGTTTTCAGTGGCAGGAACTGGGAGACTAGTCAGGATAAAGGGAAAGATGACTGCAGCAATGTACAGAGACATCCTGGATGAAAACCTGCTGCGGAGCGCTCTTGACCTCAGACTGGGGCGACGGTTCATCTTTCAGCAGGACAATGACCCTAAGCACACAGCCAAGATATCAAAGGAGTGGCTTCAGGACAACTCTGTGAATGTCCTTGAGTGGCCCAGCCAGAGCCCAGACTTAAATCTGATTGAACATCTCTGGAGAGATCTCAAAATGGCTGTGCACCGATGCTTCTCATCTAACCTGATGGAGCTTGAGAGGTGCTGCAAAGAGGAATGGGCAAAACTGGCCAAGGATAGGTGTGCCAAGCTTGTGGCATCATATTCAAAAAGACTTGAGGCTGTAATTGCTGCCAAAGGTGCATCGACAAAGTATTGAGCAAAGGCTGTGAATACTTATGTACATGTGATTTCTCAGTTTTTTTATGTTTAATAAATTTGCAAAAACCTCAAGTAAACTTTTTTCACGTTGCCATTATGGGGTGTTGTGTGTAGAATTCTGAGGAAAAAAATGAATTTAATCCATTTTGGAATAAGGCTGTAACATAACAAAATGTGGAAAAAGTAATGCACTGTGAATACTTTCCGGATGCACTGTAGGTCTGAGCTTTATTTACCAACACCTTGATAAGCCAGGGGCATATTTAAGGATCCTGCCTGTGGACTTTACGTCTGCTTTCAATGCAATCATTCCAGAGCTCCTAGATAAGAAACTCACCCAGTTCAATCTGCCATTGGATCACCTGTCAACCTTCTTAAATTTGCAGATGACATAACACTAATATGCCTCATTTCAAACAATTATAAGTCCTTATTTAGCGAAGAGGTGAAAAAATCTGACATTGTGATGCAGTCTTAATAATTTAAACTTTAACATTCAAAAAACTCAGGAGATGATCATAGATTTCAGGAAACAGTCACCTGCTCACCTATCACTTGCTAGAAACGGCTCACATGTTGGGATGACAGAATCACTTAAATGGGACAACAGCATCATGTGCATTATTAAGAAAGCCCATCAGAAAATGTTCTTTTTGCATCAGATGAGGAAATTCAATCTTCCTCAAGCAATATTGGAACAATTGTACACAGCCATCATCGGGTCCATTCTGACCTCAGCTATAACTGTCTAGTTTGGTGCTGCCCCTGTTCAGGCTAAGAACAATCTGCAACACATCATCAAAGCCTGTGAAAGGATCACAGGCTGTAACTTACTGCACACTGAAGTCCTATATGAGTCCAGGGTAAGGAAAAGGGCCGCAAAGTTCATTGCCTGTTCCATAGACTTCCATCCCGCAAACATCTTCATGCAATGAAAGCTAAAACAATATGTCACATAAACAGTTTTTTTTTTTTTTTGCCATGTGCAGTTATTCTTACTTATCAGGTATGAGCTTCTACTCGGTATCTATGTATACCTGCACACTTGACTGCCTGGCCATTTTAATCATACTATCTCTTTATTGTTTTGTCCTTATATTCTGCATCATATTATAACTTTTATATTTTACATTTTTATATTTATCTTTTGTATTCTGTGTTGTCCTTACATGTTGCATCAATACTATCAAGACAGATTTCTACTACACATTATTGTACCTGGCCAATAAAGTGAATTCTGATGCTGATTCTGACTCTGATCTCAGCTAGTAATTGCACTCTGCGAGCCGTGCTTCTTTTGTTAAATAATGACAATATTTTATTACTTTTCTGTTTGTTGCTGTTTTCTAAGCTTTCATTATACTGATTAGATAAATGGGATTCTTTAATATTGGATATGGTTAGGAAATAAATTCTTTTCAGCCATTGCCTTTATTTGGAAAGTTATTCTAAGGATGATAGTTTTTGTTGGCTGCTTGTCTTGATTGTCAGTAAAACTTGAGAACAGAATGCCAAACATATTTCAAACTAAATCCATAAAAACCCAATGCTACAGTGGTATTTGGTCTTCACAGACTTACAGCTGCCATATTCTTGTTGTTCTATTGAACTATGGCATAGCACTTTTAGAAGTAACCTCCTAAATGAGCAGTAATGCACACTGGATGGGGGCTTGGGTAAAATATTAGGTACCCTTGGTGACTGAAGTAAAAATTCAAGCCACCTCTCATGAAGGATTTGTTCTTGTAAGACCTGCAGGAAATTCCTCTTTGGCAGCAGGTCCATGCAAAATGTTGACACTGTTTACAGGTGAAACAGAAGAATGAGAGTCCACTTTCAATGAGCAGGGTGTCATTGGAAAACTGTATAGTGCAGACATCTGGAGTGATATTTCCAATAGGCTTAGCCTTGTCACTCTGGCCCATCTGGATCAAGATGTTTTACAGCCTGCATATACTATTAGATGCAAGGAGTCAGCCCATCTCTAGCTTGAAATGATAACTGCACAACAGCCTAGATTGCAGTTCGATGGGTGCTTTTTTTATATTAGTTTACATGTTCACTATTGAAATATCTCACTGTAAAGCTAATACCATAAACATCATTGATAGGGAACAGTGATCTACACAGTTATTTTTCAGCCAATTGTGAAGGAAGTTCACAAAGCACTCAGTAGCTACACTTCACTTGGCAACATCAGAGCTGGCAAAAAGCTTAGAGTGACACCTTCCAGTTTCTCATCAGCTACACCAGTTCACCAAGGTGACATCACTCCCTGCTAGCAAACATTCCAAGACGTGTACACAGAACTTGCTAGCTCAACTGATACACCAGCCTAATGGAATGATTCTGAAAAACACAACAAACCCACCTGAGCATTTCTTACCAATGATACTAGTTTACCAGTAGCAAAAAGTAACAGGATCGTTGGTTACAAGAACCTGCCGACCAGCCTTCTAACTCAGACTCCATCGTGATCTTCAGGAGAGACAAACCAGCTCAGGCATGATATTATCAACAGATAGCCCATAGCCAGATTATAAGCTACGAGCCTCAGAGTGTGGCTTAGTGGCCAGTGGCAATGTAAAATCTATAGACTAGCTGATGCCATGCAGCATTGAAGAATTCAGGCTAAGGGAGTGCAATCAGCTACTCACTCAGCTGTTGAACATCTACCGTTAGATTGCTACGAAGAACGTTCAAAAAGTTTCCACACTTTTTTTTTTGACTCTGTTTATTAAGAATTTCAAAAACAAATTACGAGCACTTTTCTACATAGTCACCTTCCTTTGCTATGAAATTTTCCCAGCGTCATACCAACTTTTTAATGCCCAATTACTACTCCTCCTGCCTTCACTGTTTCCAACGAAAATATACTTTTTGAACGTCCCTTGTACATGGAATAGAGACTGAACATTTACCAGCATCAAAACTGGTGACTGTATCACCATCAAGTCCTTCCATGAAAACCCTAAATACAAAGAGGACTTTTTGATTTATGTTAGGTAGATTGCCCAGAGGGGACTGGGCGGTCTCTTGGTCTGGAATCCCTACAGATTTTATTTTTTTTTTCTCCAGCCTCTGGAGTTTTTTTTTTTGTTTTTTCTGTCCACCCTGGCCATCGGACCTTACTTATTCTATGTTAATTAATGTTGACTTATGTTTATTTTTTATTGTGTCTTCTATTTTTCTGTTCTTCATTTTGTAAAGCACTTTGAGCTACATTTTTTGTATGAAAATGTGCTATATACATAAATGTTGTTGTTGTTGTACCTCAATTCTTCAGTCAAGAGTTAGTGGAAAAATGAAAGCTGCAATTTAGAAAATCTCAGTAGTCATATAATGCAAATGTAACTAATTGTTAACAGTATGATAATAAATATTTCATGCATGTACACAAAACAATAAGAAGACTTTTTAATTTAATATGAAACTTATTTTCAGGTCAATCAAATAAGCTGATAATTTATTGTAATTTGATTAAAGAGAACCTTCCTTAATTTAAAGTTCTAAAATTTTAATTCATATTCTGACTCTTGAAAGTTCATTTATTTTGCAGTTCAGTCATTCCAATTTATTTTTTTTTTGTTTGTTTTTCAGGGAGCTCCAGCATTGGCACCAAAACACCTTCTTTTATTGTTAAACGGTATAATTAAGAAACAGAATAGTACATTATTTCAACAAAGATCTGTGAAAGAAATTGTGTGGGGTTATAGTGACCCTGTATTGAAAGTTTTAACAGGCCTGCCTGCATCCGGGATAAAAGATGATATGACAGGAGTTATGTACCCAGTAAGTAAAACATGTTTCCTTTTATAGTCTGTTTGTAGGAAAAATTCAAGTCCAGTAAAAAAATATCAAAACTTAATACCACATTTTGCCCTTTGCGATGGCATTTCCTTATAGATTATGACCTTTGCTTTTAAAAGAGAAGTTTGTTTTTAGATTGTGTTTTGTAAATCTGGGCTGTCTTACAAATTAGCCTATTCATCCTAGTTTTTATAGGATTGCAGTTGACTTTTTGCCTGTATAGAAACCACGCCATGCATCTGTGACTACTGGGCATACAACAGAGATCCATGAACTGTGTTTAGCATGATTCAGGCATGTTTGTTTTTACTCATGCATTTGCATACACCCTGAGTTTGTGTGTGAGAGTTGGCTTGCACTGTATTTACATGAAGTGATATTGAGGCCTGTAACTTAGGACAAAAGAGAGGAAAAGCTTCCCTTGTCTATGTTGTGGACAAAATAATACTCCAGGTCAACTTCTTTAATAACAGCATGAATGAATAGAATAGCCCAACACAACACACACTCATCTATGTGTTCCCACAATCACCCACATCATGCCCACCTAGTATCTTTATATATAATATGCTATCGTGGCTGTTCGTTTGTCTATCCAGGATTTTAAATCACCTGTAGTTCGCAAACAGTTTGAACTAATGACCTGAAATTTGGTACACATATACTATGTGACGTCTACTATCCGCTTTCGGGATGATGGTTGACCTCCAAGGTTACTGCTGTTTTTATTTTTATTTTATTGTAGAATCAACTCTTGGCAGAGGCCAGCAGGGCGGTGCATGCGTACGGGCACTGTTCTCATCCCTGCCACCTTCGCCATCACTTTCCCTACCTCTTCATATCTTAAATCATTCTTAAGGCAGATTGAAGACTTAAGTGCCAGCTTAAGTGAAAAAATTAAGGAAAACATACTAAGTAATTGCAACACAAACACTGACTTAAATCATTTTTAGCGTGAAAAGATGATGACGAAGGAGAGAAGAAGCGGGCCTCTAGGGTGGAGAAAAGAAGAGCTGCTCAGGAAGCAGCAAGCACATCAATCTGTGAGCAAACGAATGCTAAACACAGAGAAAAAGGATGAAAACTAGGAATGCTCAAGTCAAGTTTATTCACTGCACATTATCGCGCAGTGCGCATTTACTGGTCATTAATAATCCTTAATATGCATATTTTTCATTAAAGCTTTGAAGTACCGTCACTTTAGAACATTAGAACAATCTAGACAAGAACAGGCAATTCAGCCCAACAAAATTGGCGAGTCCTATCCATTTAATTCATCCAAAATAACATCAAGTCGAGTTTTGAAAGACCCTAAAGTCTTACTGTCTACTACACTGCTTGGTAGCTTATATCAAGTGTCTATGTTCTCTGTGTAAAGAAAAACATCCTAATGTTTGTGCAAAATTTACCCTTAACACGTTTCCGTGTCCCCGTGTTTTTGATAAACTCATTTTAAAATAACAATCTCGATCCACTCTGCTAATTCCCTTCATAATTTTAAACACTTCAGTCATGTCACCTCTTAATCTTTCACTTTTAATCTTCTCTTGCTTAATTTGCTTTATTACCACAAACCACTGCCATCCCCCATGTCTTCAAGTTTAAAGCTAAATTTTGGAGGATATTATATATTGAGGTTGGGGAGTGGTAGTTTCTCAAACTTGAAGAATTTTTGGGACACGAACTAGGTCATCCCTTTCATTCATCATCAGACGAAAGAGAAAAAATTATTTCTGTAGAAAAAAAAATGGCGCATCTTTGCCCAAGTCCTATATGGGAGTTTAACATAAAGGCTTTCAATCGGGTCTGGCTTTTAGGGAGCTCTGTCCTGCGGCTTGCTCAGGCCAAAAGTGATGCCTCCTTCTGCGACGGCCGGGATTTGTGTAGGTGGGACTAAAAGGGGCGGGGCTACTTGTCCTCACTGGGTGGATTCTCAGTGCTGTAAGGGAACAAAAAAAAGTCAATGTTAGCAGCAGCGCCCCCTTTCTCCCCGACAGGTTATTACATACTTCAACAGAGCCAGTGATGGAGTCCTCTGACACACATGTGTTACAACAGTAAAAAAAAATTTGTAAAAGTGACAGGCATACTTTTAAAAAAAATCAATGTGGGTAAGGAAGTAAATTTGCTTTTATTTCTGAAATTTTATAGTAATTAAAAGGGTAATTACAGTAAATTGCTACATAATGACTAATTTGTCAATTGGAAATTGTTTACCTTTTAAAATCAGGTGCTCTGTAATTTTGTTCTTGAGCACTACTTTTTATATGTAATATACGTATGCACACTTTTAAAATACAGCCATATACTCAATCATAGACAAAAAATTAACCGCTTATTGTTCTTGAAAGGGTTAGAATGATTACAAACATTATGATATCCATCTTTGTATAGTACCAAATATAAATGCAAAAAATAGAGAAGACTGAGAAACTTCATGACCACTGACAATCTATCAGGCTCTCTACAAGATCTGAATATTTGCTGCTCTTAGTTACAGTCATCAAATACTTCTCTTTGTAATTTTTTTCCTTGTGGAAAGACAGAAAAAAGAAACTTCTGCTCTCCAAAATGAAAACTTCCCTTATAGTTTTTAAGTCATCCCTGGCCACATGAATTTTTGATTTCTTAGAAAATTACATTACATTTTATGTTGCAATGTTTTGCTTCATTCTGGCATCATTGTTTTTGTTACTTATGTTGTTTTTCAATTTTATGTGAAATCATTTTGTCACTATTTAGTTTATTGTTTCTTTATGGATACTGCTATTTTAATCACTGCTTACAGCAAAGTCACTCATTGCCAGTCATATAAAAGAAAGCATTTCGACTTTTGATGGAATAAGGGATTAACCTCAGCATAGCCTTGCATTACAGCACTTCTAAAGCATGACACATTTAGTGCTTCACTTTGTTTTTAACGTTAGTTCGAACTCTGACTTGGAATTTGATTAAGAATACGGCTTAGGCTTCTCGTTTCTCTTGAACTTCTCATCTTGACTTTTGCCTGCCTTTTGACTACTATTACAGATCTGCCCCTTCAAAGAATTTCTGTCACAAAAATCTTAAATACGTCTGTTTGGACTGTCTTTGTCAGGGCCAGGCAGAATTTTTCTTCTCCTGGCTCAGCAGTCTAAAACCAGAAATAACTGTAATTGAATACAAATACAGGACCAAAAGAAACCACAAGATTTTTAAGCATTTAGGATGTGGTAAACTGATGTAAAAAGCAGTCAGGCAAGTAACAGAAAAAAAACAATTCACTAAATATTATATGACTGGTGGAAAACTCTGGCCTGAGCTGACTTCTCCTATAGGGCACACACATTTCTATTGTACTATATTTAAAATTGTTGAAAGGTGGCTTGGATTCTGCTTTGACAGATGTCAAAAAAGGAAACTGAAGTAGAATATTAGACAATTAGAGTGGAAATAACCATAACAAAACTAAATACCTTCAAACCTACTGGACACAAGTACTTCCTCAGGATGCGGAAGATCATGAGATCACTTTTAAATTGTATTTTTTTTCTTAGACTTATAACATGTTTTGTAAATATAGTCTGCTTTACATGCAGTACTATATTGTTGATAGTATGTTTTAAGATTTCACATTATTCTATAAAATATTAGATTGATAATGCACTTTTTTATGTACTCAAGTACAATGGAACGACTGATGGGCTATATGATGTATTTACTGGAAAAGATGACATTGGAAAACGAGGAATAATTGATAAATGGGAAGGTCAAAGGTAAGACTAATTTTATGTTCCTCAATCAATTATTTCAAAAGCATTTCAAAAAGCACACAAATATTCTGAATTGTACTTTTAAAAAGATTTTTTGGTAGGTGTGCAAATAAATACGGTTAGTTGGAATTATATTTTTTAATTTGCTTTCTTAATTATCAACTTACTGTATTTTTTTCCTTAGCTACAAGTTAGACATTTCTTTATGTTCATTTTTGATTTTGATTTACTGATCAGTCTTGAACTACTGATTGCTGTAATTAAATTTTTTAATAACAAGATTAAAAGGCAGTCTGGTTATTAGCTACCCAGCTGTCACTTACAAGGTTTGTATGACTACATGGAAGATTGAATATGAAGTTAGTCTCAATATATAGTGATTTTGGAGTGCAAAGCACAACAACAAAAATGAAGGAACCAAATTATTACATTAAGTAAATTTAAAAAAGATACTAATCAAACCTGAAAATATTCATTCATTATCCAACCTGCCTAGGACCTAAATCCAAAAATGAGTTATTCAATTGAAGTGGCATTAGCATGATACATAAACTCAGAGAAGTGAAGTGTTGCTGGCATAGATGCATTTCAGCTTGACTTTGGTGTTTCACATAAATTAATTTTCTAAAGTGTGATTAACAATACTGTTTCACACTTTCAAAAGAAGGGTTGGAATTCTGATCGGGCCATTGTCGTGGAACATTCTCTGCATATCTGTGTGTATTTTTCCTTAAGTCTTACACCATGCAGGTTAGCTTATTAGCAACTCTAATTTAACTTATGGTGAGTGAATGAGTGAATGTGTGAATGTGTGTGTGTGTGTGCTTGTGAGAGCTTGAGTGTGCTGTAATGAACTAGATCCCCACACAAAACTTTTTCTTGCCCTGTGCCCAACAGCTGCTGGAATAATCTCTTTGACTGTAATTATTATTAGGTGGATGAAAATATGATTTTCAAACCATGATAACATTCTCCATTGTCAGAAATGAACAGGTGCTTTTTTTCTGTTTTCAGGTAATTCCTTCCATTAACTTTTTTCATTCCAACTTTTATGTCGTTGTGCTTTACCCTTCAGCCAAGTTAGCAATTTATTTTATATGTTTTCCATTGTTTATTGATGACTTAAAATTATTTCAGATATGTAATTATATGTAATAGCTTTCCCTAACAGCATAGTGCTTTTTATTTCTAGAAGCGTCTCATACTGGAATGACACCTATTGCAACATGATCAATGGCACAGGTACATTTGCTGTTTTATTGTTACTCAATTCCAGTCATTTGTGTGATTAATAGGCCGTTTTTTTTTTATTTAGCGTACTGACTATTGTAAGGAAGAGACCAGAGAGGGCATCAGACAAACGCCCCCTTTAATAAACTGAAAAAGTCCCTTTGCTGAGGAAAAAATATAAAACAAAAGTAGATGGATTAACAGTCCATCAAATGCGTAACCTCTCAGCCTCTGTTGTTAGGTCGGTCCTCTAGAGTTTCATCATTATCCTTCCCTGTCTTTTTTACCTCCTCAAAGCCAAGAAGTTATTCTTATGGCGTGCATGTCTGATACTATTAAATGTTATCTAGCATGACATTTCGCATACAATTTTTGCAGCTTCACATTGTGAAATTTGAAACAAAGTAGTAATGTATAGCAGACTTGCTTCATATTAAACTTTATTAGTAAATAAACCAACTCTGTTTTCACAAGCAATATTTTCCCTTTTGAAATATTAATTAGATTGCTGGTATTCAAGTATGAAAATTTAAAGCATTGTTTTAACTGTCTGCTTACATTCTGTTAATGGAACACCATGAAGATGGCTCGTCATTCCCTCCTTTCATGGATAAGAAAAAATTATTATACTTCTTCCCTTCAGATATCTGCAGGTGAGGTATTGATTCTGAAAAGTCTTTATTAATAGCTAAGTGTGTGCCATATTTACCTGAGATTTTGATTAATCTGTTTTAACAAGGCAAGTTAGCTTTTTAAAGTGTAAAATCATGAAATTGCTAATTACTTTGCTTACAGTAAGAGATAATCTACAGATAGATAGATAGATAGATAGATAGATAGATAGATAGATAGATAGATAGATAGA
>JANRMT010062792.1:87745154-87758146 GCA_026402145.1 Polypterus bichir lapradei | reverse complement strand
AGATAGATAGATAGATAGATAGATAGATAGATAGATAGATAGATAGAAGATGGAGGCAAGGATAATTAATCATTTAAATGCATAACAATGCAGCAAGTCTTTCATAAAAAATAGAGTGTTACCCCATTTCACACATAATGCATAATATGTTGCCAAAATTATCATACAACATTGATCTAATTGTTCATGTACTAAACCAGCATATCCTAATGCAGGAATAATTCCTAAGATGGACATCAGTCCCTCACAGTTACACTCACACACATCTATGTGCACTTAAAATGACCGTATTAAGATTTTATAATAAACCCTAAAGACATGTTCTTGGAATGTAAGAGTACCTTGGGAAAACTCATATGGGCAAAGGGAGAACAAGCCAACTGCATAACAAAGTTGAGATTTTAAGATGAGACTATAGATTTGCAATTTTCAGGTCATAAAGGAAGGTGTTGTTCCTGCCTTTCTCCCTGTGATTGCTGGGATAGGTTCCAGCAGCAACACAAGCCTACACTGAATAAGCTGGTTAAGAAAACGGATGGATGGATGGAAGGAAGGGGTAAAGTGTAAAATGTAATATTCTCATTCTTATCAAGAAACAATGCACAAATTATGTTCTCCCAAACTGTTTTTCTTTTTAAAAATATATATTATTAATTGTAATAATCAAACCCCACTAAGATAATTTCTTTTGAGTTCAGCAAAATCACAGAAATGTTGGGGAACTTCAGTGAACTCAGTGAAATGCATTAGAGGCAGTGGGGAAGGAGGAACTGAACTAGATTTGAGTGGATCGTAATGGTGCAAAGGTCTTTTACGTGTCCCTAACATCCAGGGAAATGTCTGCCAACTATGCTGGGCCGATTATTGTGGGCAAAAATGTGACCTGAGCTGTTAGGCAGCAGTGCATCCCTGAGATAAAAAAATAATAAAAATAAATATCAGAGCAGTTTAAAATTATTTGCACTCAGTTGGTAGGCAAGAAGCATTATTTCATTCAGGCTAGTTCTCCACAGATTTTATAAGATCCTAAAAGTACAGTTTATAAGCAGAAAATCAACACTGTAGCACATGGATTCTTCACTCCTTCTTGTCTGCATCAACTGCACGGCACTGTAATATGTGTAATTTTATTAAAGGGGAGGGTTCACACATTATGTATATGTCTCATACAAGTCCATGCAAAGAGACATTACATTTAAGACATGAATACACACATTTCCAGTTTCCTTCTGCATGTGTGCTTTGTGTTTAAATGTAATGGAATATTTTCTATTAATTTTGAGCACACCACTATGATTGGTGTTATGTACTCAGGATGGATTGTCCCATCCAACACTGGCTGCTACAGCTCTGTGATGTCACGCTGGCAATGCAAAGCATCATGGAGTAATGGTCTCCAACTCTGATTATTGAGGGCTGAAGTGGCTGCAGGTTTTCATTCTAACCGCTTTCTTAATCGGTGACCCTAACCCTAATTTTGTTGCTAATTAACTCCTTTTCCTTTCATTTTTAATTGACTTGTTCCCTTGAATTTCTTCATTGTTCCTCTGAATTGCTCAGAAATTAAATGTGAAGTGAGTGAGCCAACAGAAGACCAACTAAGTCAGGGCCTCAGACTCCAACCAATTTTACTCCAACCAGTTGCTTATTTAGGCTCTGATTTTTGTTGTTAAATAAACCCGTTCTGTAATTCCTTGGCTTGTTGCTGCTCTCATCGTGCAATAGCATACATTTCCAAAATTGCTAACTTTCTCTTTTTTAAAAGCACTGTTAAAATGTTTTGGGGACCGGAGACATCTTTGTTTATTTTCTGATACTATATGATGGACACAGTTTGCTGTTCATATTTTGGCTCATTTTGTATCTCATTATAGTTTGGCTGCTAATTAAGGAAAAAGAAACAATTAAGTGGTCGGTGTCTTCAAGAGCATTAATTCAAAAGGAGGTAATTAGCAGCAAAAACAGGTCACTCATTAAGAAAAGGGTTAGAATGAAAACCTGTAGCCACTACACCCCTCCAGGACCACAGTTGGAGACCCCTTTTTCATTGTAAACTAGTTATTTATTTTAAGAGGTGTTACATGTAACTGGAGACTGCTTTACTCAAAGAGTTTTGGGAGTTGGGAACAAACTGCCAAGATATGTAGCTGAAGCAGATACCTTGACAACCTTTTAAGAAAAAATCTGGATTAGATATTTGGACAGCTTAGCTATCACCTAAACAAACAAGCCTAATGGACTAAATGGTCTCTTTTCATTTTTCATATTTCTTATATTCTTATATACTAGCTTGAAAACAAATTAAGAATTGTAAAGCACTTTTGCACTGACAGCATAGCTTTACAGAATTATAAATTATCATAAACAACCACAGAGGGTGCCTGCAGTCAAATACAATAAAAACAGAATCCATGTGCATAAAGCCTTAGCAGAAAAAGTAAAAAAAAATACATATAAAATACATGCTGGGGTTGTACACACCCAACATATTCTTGAAATTAAAGGTTTACAGTAAATAGCATGTTATTGTGATTTAAATGGTAGAAGAAATTAACTCAAGTAATTCTCGGTTTATGCAATGAAAAATTATTTTTAAAATAAATCTTCATGGAACAACAAGTTGGTGCAGTGGTTATCACTGCTGCATCATCAATCCAACATCCTGGCTTTGAATCCCACATCTACTTCCGGTCTGTGTGGAGTGTGCAGTTTCCATATGTTGATTTATGACTCTAAGCTGGCCCATTGTAAGTGAGCAAGTATAAATTAGTGCACCCTAAGATTAACTGGCACCCTACCATGAGTTGGCTCCAGTCCTGTGCTCAATGGTCTTTGAGATACTGTAGGCCTGACTTTCAGGCAACCATGAATAATATTAAACGGGTATTGAAAATGAACAAAAGGATGACATATCTGAACAAACACCAAAACTGAAAACAAATAAATATGCAGAAGGCATACACTGGGTAATGGTTTTAAGTTAGTGTTTCTATAGTATATGCTGCCAGTTGTGTTATGGCAGAAAGACAATAAAACTCCTATCATGTTTTGGTGGTGAGTGGTCAGAGAATACTACTGGAAGTGTACTGTTGATTTACATGGAATAAATATCTTTAAGTACTTTTCATTTGGCGTTTAGCTTAACTGTTATAAATGTAGCTGAATAATGATGAAAAATGTATTCATTTACGCAAACAGAAATGTTGGTCACAGAGTGATATTAACATTCATCAACTTGTCTTTCTGTAATAAGTCTTACTTAATTCCTACCAATTTATGTGAATCTTTAGTTAAGCATACAGAAGCTAAACTATTACAAGCCTTTATGTAAATTTACTGTGGCTGCTTTGTTAAGTTACATGACTGTCACAGGATAGACATGGTGACAAAACGATTGTAAATTTCTGTGTAGAATGTTGTTTGTTAGTATGATCAATTATCTGATTGATAATAATATCATTTAATTTCCAGGTCCATATATGCTAAATTTGAAAAGGAATTCAAGTTGAAAGGAATTCCTGTCTATCGCTTCAAAATTCCACCAGAAACCTTTGCCTCTCCGGATGTAAATCCTGATAACAAATGTTATTGTAATGAGAATAAAAATGACTGTGCCTTGGCAGGAATTCTTGATATCAGCAGTTGCAAAGAAGGTCAGTATTGAACTATACTAATGAAACAATATCCGTAGAGGATGGTTAACTATGAATATTATGTATTAATATCATACTCAATGCAAATGTCAGGGTAAAATTTATTAACTTTGAATGGAAAGCTCAGTTCTATTACCTATATAATTTATGTAATGTACAATTGTATAATTTCCTTATGTATTTTACATAGAATGCTTTTTAGTTTTTGCTAAGCTACCCTTCACCATATATAAAAAATTTAAATTCCTTCCATCTTCATATCTGATTAATCCAAATCACCACTGTGGAGAATTGAATCTTTCTCAGCAGATATAGCCACACTGAAGGAACCAGTACTGACTGCACTAATTAGATACCAAGTTATAATAGAACACAACTCTTAGATTTACAACACTAAATTTACAACACAACATCTTCTAAAACAGAAATGTAAAAAAAACAATAAAACTTTAAAGGATGTATTGGATTTAATTAAGGATAAAGGGAGGATAAAGCACATGACTGTTGCAACACAACACTAAAAAAGCCATTTTTGCTTATTTTTCTTTGTATAAAAATAAGTTTGGAATATAAGTGTTTAAAATAAGTTAAATTTTTTTTGTATATAAAGTTTAAACAAATGATCACATTTTTATGCCATATTATTTTTTACACATCAGTTTTATGTAGCATACCTCAGATCATATTTGACACATTTCTTGCTAAGAATGAATAGATAGCTGGGTTAATATACCAGTAGTATTTTAAATCTTTGTTTTTACATTTATTCTTTACGGAAAGGGAACACAAAGTTGTTAGGAGCTAGAGCACGAGAAATTCAATTCAGCCCTATTCCGATAAATTTTATTAAAATGCAAGGCAGCAAAAGAAGATAGCAATATATGTAGAAATCCAAGAGTAGGAAGAAAACATATGCATAACATATGGAACCCTTATATAAAGTAGTTTCTTTTACAGTCATAGTGCTAATTTTGGATTAACCTTAAGGAAAAATTAAGGAACTGAAGCAATAAATAATGAATGTATCACAAATAAATTTAGAAATGTCCTATGGCCATCAAATGCAAAATGATAACCAGACTGCTAAAGTCCACTGGCCTGTGGGAGGAATTTTAAAGAGACAAATGCTAAACAATATCATTAAAATCATATTACAATGTAAATGTATTGTGGCAACTTGATTATACTCTTAGTATACGTGCACCATATTTTTATTCATTTCTGAAGATAAGTATGGCAATAAACATAGAAATAACTGCCATTTCACAACTATCACAGGAACTGCCTTGCATTTTTGATGAGGCAGCAATGGCTTATTTTCACCTTTGAATGTTCATCACATCCAAAAATTCCAATAAATGAAAGTGTTTGCTAAAGATAAATGACATGACATCTCATGAAAATGAAGAGAATAGTTCTGATACATGCACTTTATTCCCCTTGGCACTTTAAATGCAAATATCAAAGAATTACTTCTGCATTTTTGCTTTCATTATGTGTGACATGCTCAAATAAACCCTTCTGTGTCCCACTCAATATATATTGTGATGCACTTCTACATTTCCCTGCGTCTGGAATATATTCTTAGCAATATCTTGCATTACATTTAACATTTAAAAGAAAATATTTAAAAGCAAATATAAAATGATAGATAAATGTATCTCACACAAGTCAACCGATTTTTTTTTTGTAGTAAAACATTTTGCAACATACTCTATCAATTGGTACTCCATCTAGAAAGATTTGGCTCTATTAAGGGGTATGCCCTGGAAAGGGTACACTAATCTTTATCTACAGGCCAGAGAAATCTGTACAATACAGCTATCAAGTCTCGGACATGGTATGTTGCTACACAAGTCATTGGTACCAAAATAGGTTCTTACAATTACCCAGCAGGTATTCCAGTACACATGTAAAATTCATTGCTCTCTTCTGAGGACACACAAGCTTAGAATTATGAGTTGAGTACCTAGAACTCATCTCTCTATATATAAAATCCAACGTCTGTCTGTATGTCTGCTTTTCACAAGAGAACTACTTTAGATCAGGCCATTTTCCATAATTTGCTTGAACATTTCAATTAATTTTGCGACTTCTCATCTTACTAAGTATCATAGCTCGTTTGCAGTACCGAATTATTTGTGCAAATCTGAGACAGAGGCTACGGGCCGAGGGGAGGGGAGCAGGGTATTCCTCACTCACGCACCAGGTTTGGGGTGGTTCCTTACCTTACCTTAGCTAGCGAAAGAGAAAACTACTCAACGGATTTAGATCGGGTTTTTTTTCTATAATTTGCTTGAACATTCCAGTTGATTTTGCGACTTCTTTCATGGCGCTAAGATACAATGCAATACAATACAACATTTATTTATATAGCACATTTTCATACAAAAAAATGTAGCTCAAAGTGCTTTACATAATGAAAAATAAAAAAAAATAAAAGACATAGTAGGAAATTAAAATAAGTCAACATTAAATAGCATAGAATAAGAGTAAGGTCCGATGGCCAGGGAGGACAGAAAAAACAAAAAAACTCCAGACGGCTGGAGAAAAAAATAAAATCTGCAGGGATTCCAGACCATGAGACCGCCCAGTCCCCTCTGGGCATTCTACCTCACATAAATGAAACAGTCCTCTTTGTATTTAGGGTTCTCACGGAAGGATTCGATGATGACAGTCATGAAGACTTCTGGTTTTTAGTCCATCAATGTTGGAGCATCATGGTGCTTTGAGTAGGTGGTGGTGGCGCAGGCCACCACCACAGAGAAACAGGAAAAAGAAACAGAAGAGAGATCATAGTTCGCTTGCAGGAGCGATATATTCGCACTAATCCGAGACGGAGGCTATGGGCCGAGGGGAGGGGGAAGCATGATGTCAGGAGCAGGGAGCCGGGCTGGGCCCTCCTCACTGTCCTGTTTCTTTACTACATGGGCAGAGCCGTGGGGGATGGCTAGTTATCAATAAAGAAACTTGCAAATATATACGAATCAAAGAAATTACAGAAAATGTTTTCTTTATTGCTGATTAATAATTTAATGGCACAGGTTTTTGACTGAACAAAATCATTGTTCAAATTTAAGACAAAAAAAAAAATCAAATCAAGCACAATTCCTAAGAGCTACCTTTGCTCTCCCACGCATCTAAGCTTTTCTTGCCACATGCTTTAATATGAGCGTCTGCTGAGATGACATGTGTTTGTACATGCATTCTGCACTTTTAAGAATAATGAGTCTTTAATTGCACTATTTGGTTCTTTACTGGGTTATGTGGTTCCTCATTGAACTATAGCTTGTTCAAAGCACTGTTTCATTCTGGGATGAATTCTTTGCATATGAAGCCATTGCTTTGTGCTTTAAAAAACTTTTTAATATGTGGAAAAAAATTAAATCTTTAATATATATAGGCCTCAGAACACCAAGAGATTAAGAAAACTGGGCCTTAACCTGTGTTACTAGATATATGCAGGAAGAGTCCTTTTAAAATCATAAACCATTGATATTTCACAAATCTGTTACCTTCTAGGGAGGCTCGGTGGTGCACTGGTAGTGCTGCTTCCTCACAGTAAGGAGACCAGGGTTCTTGCCCCGGGTTCTCCTTGCATGAAGTTTGCATGTTCTCCCCATGTGTGTGTGGGTTTCCTCTGGGTACTCCGGTTTCCTCCCACTGTTCAAAGACATACAAGTTAGGTGGATTGGTGATCCTAAATTGGCCCTGTGTAGTTGGTGTGTGTTATCCTGCAATGGACTGGCTCCCTGTTCAGGGTTTCTTCCTGCCTGGAGCCCTATGCTAGCTGGGATAGGCTCCAGCAGACCCTCGCAACCCTGTTCAAAACAAACTGGTTTGGAAAATGCCTGGCTGTTAGCATTTACTCATGGTTATTAAGTTTTTGGAGGCTGTTATGGATGTAGATAAATAAAACATTCTTTCTGGAACGTTCATGTAGATGGGTCTTTTGGGAAATAAAAATGGTTCCCCTGTGGCATGAAGAACCACTGTGGCACCTTATTATTAACAGTGTGTCATGTAATAATGTCTTCTGAAACAGTTTAAAATGTAATCTGTGGCAAGTCTAACCACATCATCAACATGCAGTGCTGCACACAACAGAACATTACAAGAAAGAAAATATTCCAAACAAAAGGCTAAACCAAATGAAAAACGTGAACAACAATAGAGCAAAAACACATCTTACTCCAGCCCTGGCTAGCATTTAAAGTTAAAAGGATTCCTATTTCCTTTTCAAGATTCAGATCAGGTTAAAATATCATTTTAGAATTTTGGTTTTCAAATCTTCTTTTGGGAGCTGTCTACTTTGCACAGAAATACAGTAACTCACAGAAAAAAAATATTAGTTTAGCCAAATTAGTAATAAATGGGACAGAACAAATATTTTGTGTTTTATATTTATAATGAGTTGAGTCCACTTTGCAAAGATCTGTTTTCACTTTGAAACTAAAGAGTCTTTTTTGTTGATCAAAAAGATAAATGTGCTGTGATTCAATTTTGCGTAACAATATAATGTGAAAAATACCAAGGGGGGGTGAATACTTTTTATAGGCACTGTATAAATCCTGTTAATATATTTGTTAATATGTTTAAATGTTTGTTTGTTTTTTCTAGGATTGCCAGTCTATGTATCTCTACCTCACTTCTTGTACGGCAGTGACAGTTTAATAAAAGAAGTTAAAGGGATAAATCCAAATGAAGTCGAGCACAGTATTTACCTTGATGTAGAACCTGTAAGCACAGTTACCCTGTTCTGAAAGAAACCATTTTTTTAATAGTATAATATAGAGTGTAGTGTGTAACAAATGTAGCCTGGTGGCACACACCTGTCATCTTCTGTTTTCTGAGTTTGTCAAGGCAAAATTCAGACAATTACTTCTTCTCAGAAGTACATGCTTATTACAGAACACAATATTCTTCCTGCTTTGGAATAATTAAGCTATTACTCCAGCACTTCCGAGAGGTGCTTGCACAGGATGGGAGAAATTCCTTGCTTTAATTGAGCTATTACTACTCACCACCCAAAGGCTCCAGTGTTCTGAATAAGACCGATTCCTTCATTGATGGAGCTTCTAGCTCAATGAGAGATTAAAAAAAAAAACAAATCATTAAACTGTCCTTATCAGTCTCGTTTCCCTAGGCAAATGATCATCTCAAGACATTTAAAATATTATTCAAGTTAATTTTACAATAATTAGAAATCTTTAAACTTGACAGTCCCCACCAGTTCTTCCGCCCAGTTAAAGATATTATTAACATTTGCACATTTCCACAAATATACATGATAAGTGTTGTATTTTATGTATACCTGATGCATCTGCTAATGTATATATGTGCCTATGTATTTGGACATATTTAAGTGATTAAGATATACAGACAATTTGACATTCTATTATTTTTCCTGATTAGACTGCAGTACGTGAATATTTTATACTGGATGCTGACTGCTTTATTTAGGCTTATTTATTTAAATATTTTTACTGCACCAAATTTAATGAATCTCTCAGACACCTATCAATGATATATGCAAATATAAATGTACATACAATTTTTAGACACACTTTATGCCAGCAGGAGTCAATATTGAATAAGGCAGTCTATAAAAGGGTAAACTTTGTATTTCAGTGGAGTCAGCTTAGAACCACCGATTAATCTAAGGCACATATCTTTGAGATGTCAAAGGAAAAATAAGTACACTTGTGAAAGATCCATAATAGGCAGACTCCACACACTGTGAATACAGTGCCACCTTGCTACCCTGAAATCTCCAAACTATTGTGCAACTGACGACTTGCATTCAAAAATTAGATATGTGTTTGCTCCCTCAGCTGAGTTTGCAAATTGGCTAACATTCAATCCACAGGGGGCCTCTGTGATACTGATCAATATTTCCAAACTATAATCTGATATGGTCATTTGGACATCTGCCATTTTAAAAATTATAATTATTCCAATGACTTTAGACCAGATTATATATTTATGCAAGAATAACACATCCATGCCTTATCATGTAATACAATATGATAATTAAGGTGATGTACATACAAAACATTTCTTGACTTAATACAATTGGGCATGTCTGAGAAAACAAAATGTACGGACTGGAGCCAGAGATGCAGAACAATGGTATACCAATCACTGCATTTAGTTCCTTTACTTTATAATATCACAAAAAAAGACTATATGAAAACATGTACTTTGTGTATGGTTCCAAGGTGATTCTCAATACATACCTTTACTGCATCTTCAAATACAAAATCTGAATTACAGAACAATTTCTGGCATGTGAAATTGCTGTTAGTACCCATATCTCTATCCATGTACAGAAAACTGGTTCACATTTGCACTGTTGAACAAACCCTTATTATCAATAGTGACAATGGCTTTAAAGTACTAACAAACAGTACATATTTTATAACATGTTTCTATTGCTTTATATATTCTTCTGTTTCCAGAAAAATAAAACATGACATTCGGTGCTTATAATCAAACATTTAGGAAAAACTGTATTGCTGACTAGAGCCCTAGCTGCAGACTTGTCAAGTGAGAGGAACATTGCTATTTAGCTTAACACTTTGTGCCTGATACTTTGAACTGTGTAATTTCAAACTTTCCAAGCACAGAGTTTAAACCAAAATGTTTAGTTTAAGTTTCACATTGACAGGATATTGTTAGATCCTTTCCTTCCTCTGTGTAAGTTATTTTACTTCAAACCTGACCGAAGTAGACCTCTTTCAAGATAAAGAAGATACTCTTTTTGTTGCATTCGGTCTCTTTTTATCTAAAGCTAGATGCCACAGTCCTCTTTACTTGCTTAACACTTACATGGTAAATAGAAATTAAAGCGTATCTACATAAGATGATTTATACGAGGGATGTTCAAAAGGTTTCCCCATTTTTATGTTTTCATTGGAAATGAAAGGAGTAGTAATTGGGCATTAAAAAGATGGTATGACACTGGGAAAATTGCTTCGCAAATGAAGGAGACTATGTAGAAAAGTGATGTAATTTGTTTTTGAAGTTCTTAATAAATAGAATTAAAAAAAGTGCAGAAACATTTTGAATGTCCCTCGTAATTGTCACAATTTTTATCTTAGTAATTTTTATTTTGGGTATAAACTAAATAAACCAAAGGAAGAACAAATATGTAGCTGTTTTAGTTTTAAATACATAAAATTTAACCTGTAATGTAAATTTAAATACATATATATTTGTGTATTTTGTAATGTGTATTTCTTTTTTTTTTTTTAGATGACTGGATTTTCATTATCATTTGCTAAACGACTACAAATAAACTTTAAGATTTCACCAGAAAAACAAATTGAGTATGTTAAAATAAATGCACCCCTTTTTTAATTATTATTGTTTATAATGTCTTATAGTTCAAATTAGTTATTGTTAACATTAGTGTTAAGTAGAGAAGCACAGTGGTGTATTATGGATCCAGCATCCTGGGTCTGAATCCTGCATCCTGTGGTATGGCATATATACAGTACACCTTTCCTCTTGTCGTCATTGCTTCTGCAGCTTTCCTCCCACATCCCAAAGACATATGTGATAGGTGGAACTGGAAATTTTAAAATGGCCCGATATCTGTGTGTGTAGACACTGCAAAGCAATGCGCAGCCTGTCATTCTTTTCACTTAATTAGGTTTGTGATTTCTGCAAAATTGATTTGCACTGTAAAATTGTTTCCTGTTTTCAGGTTGTTGCTATAAATAGTGTGTATCTATTCCCACAAATGTCATCTTACAAAAATGAATGTATATATTTCTGTCCAACTGCACTGCTAAAGAAAAAACAGAATTTGACAAGGGAAAGACACATTTCCAATGATGCATTCATGTCATATAGGAGCAATTATATATAAAAAAAAATACTTGCCTTGAAAAAATACATTCAAATTAGGATCCAGTTAGTAAATACAATTCTGGGCAATCAATATCTCACAATTGCTAACCTTTGTCACCAACAGCAGTATGTTCGGAATGAGGGGTGTGAAATTCTCATCCTATTATGAATTTTAATCTGAGTGTCAATGTAAATGGTTAAAATAAGGGATTAAGTAGTTAGTCTGGCTAGGTGTTGTATGTTTTTTGTGTCTTACGTTTTGCTTGCAGATGGTGGAGATAGGTTTACCTAAAGAAACTTTTTTGGTTAGCCACAAAAAATATTACATGTTCACATATGTATTCTAGTACCCATGGACATGTAATAAAATCCTGTTATTGTAGTGACTGTGGGAATTTGAAAATTACCTACATTCTTCTATAGTGAACGGTCTAATGAGGCTACAATGTTTGAATGTTATCAAGTCACCCCTCCAAGTTTTCAAGTCACGTTTTGAATAACTCCGATATTTCAGCAAAAATACTACTTATAACTTAATTTTCTCCATTCATTCCTGACTCTGAGAAAGTGACCAATGTGTAATGAAATGCATAGAGAAAAATGTAAATGCATTTCTTTCAGCTTAAACTAACAAAATAAATAAACATTAATAGATCTTAATGCCCACTTTAATCCTGTTGATCTACAATCTAACTGTAGAAATAGATAAACAAGATGACCAGTAAAGCTAAAATAAGTGCTTTTTTGTGTCTGTACAAGCTCTTGATTCACCACCCCTGAAAAGTATGAATTACAACCCAGACATCTCAGCAGTTTCATACTGGTGCATGGGATGGAAAAGAGTGTGATAAATCTCTTGTAAGTCTGTTAAATAAACAACTACTAGCAGAATACCCGCGCTTCGCAGCGGAGAAGTAGTGTGTTAAAGAAGTTATGAAAAAGAAAAGGAAATATTTTAAAAATAACGTAACATGATTGTTAATGTAATTGTTTTGTCATTGATATGAGTGTTGTTGTCATCTCTCTCTCTCTTTCTCTCTATATATATATATACATAGCAAAATACCCGCGTTTGGCAGCAGAGAAGTAAAAAGAAAAGGAAACATCTTAATAATAACGTAACATGATTGACAATATAATTGTTTTGTCATTGTCATGAGTGTTGCTGGCATATATATATATACACTCACACACACACACATATATAAACATATATATACACATCATATATATATATATATATATACATATATATACTGTACATATACATATAAATATATATACATATATACACATATATATACACACACACACACACATATATATAAATATATACACATATATATACACACAAACACATATATACATATATACACATATACATATCTACATATATACTGTATATACACATATATATATACAAATCTACATATATATCTACATATATATATTAGGGGTGGGACTCGATTAAAAAAATTAATC
>JANRMT010062792.1:87700106-87744754 GCA_026402145.1 Polypterus bichir lapradei | reverse complement strand
TCTGACTTTTCACTGAATGCTGCAGTAGGCAAAGCAGTTCAAATAGTTAAAATATTAAAAAGTACACTACTATAAATTGTATCAGCCTACCTTTGGTAAAATTATTATTTTATTATCTCTGCTTACGATTCTATCACCTGTCCATTGAAAGAAATACAGCCGTTTTACTTTTGCAGAAAACCATGCAGTAAAATTGTCAGTAGGTGATTTCTGCTGCAAAATTCTTTGCTACACAAACTTTCTAGAAATTAAAAAATGAATCAGAGAGTTACAAGGATTGTTTGCAAGCTGCAGGTATTTTGAATAACTTTTTTGCAATAAAATAATTTTTCTGTGGTTTTACTACATATAATAATTACCACTTGCAAAATAATAATGAGTACAGTTTTGCAAGTTACTAAGAAATTTTTGTTTGCGTACAGTAAATAAATATTTATATCATTATAACCACCTGTAAGAGACAATCTCTCTGAATGCAATACTTGTTTTGAAAATATTATATTATATTAATATTATAATGGAATGGAATGATATTAAAATGAAATTTATTATTATATGAGGCTCCTAGAAACTATTCAAATCATCAGAAAAAAACTGAAATGCGTTTTGCGGACATGCTCACCCCCCATGTCTATCAGCGGCTAAGCGAGTTTCTCTCTCGTTTGTCTTTCTCTGCCGGTTTCACTTTGGTGATGGAGTTGCTTTCTTTCAACTTCATGCTGTAGCCTCGTACTTCGTTCTTCTTCAGACTCATTAACTTGGGGCCGCCTTGCCAGCTCTTTGAGCTTCATACTGTAGCCTCATATTTCCGGGCCAGACAGACAGACACACACACCTCCACGTGTAGACGTTTATATATAAGATACCTCACAAATTCTTTTCATGACACTCCATAAAAAGTCATTGTCAAACCTCTTCATTTAGCTGTTTTTAAAATCTGTTCTCAGGTGTTTTAAAAATATTTAACAGCCATTGATACAACTGGCAATAGTGACAGGGAATGTCCATTGCCAATAACTGCTACTTACACACTCACAAACTCTTATTCATCAGTCAGGGTGTACTGTATGTCCTCAGGTTTGCACACACAAAGACAGAGAAAACCCATTCCAGCAGTGAAATACGCTGATTATTTGTCAGCTATGATGTGTATTTCTAGACCTGTAATTGATATTCTGCCAGTTCAACAAACCTAAACAAATCGGGTCTTCCATGAACTTTGAAAACAGAAAAGTGCCATTTGCATCACAAAAGTTCTTTGTTTTTAAAACTGTATGTGACATTTTTTTCAAGTTATATTTTTTGAACATTGATTTTTAGTGACTTTAGTTTTCTTTTAACAATCAGGTTAATTATTACTGTTAGATTTCTTTGGAACATAGTTGACTGGAATCCTTCATCAAAATTAAATAAATTATTACAGTGGTCAGCTGCTGCCTCTGATGTATAGAGTAAGGGGTTCAAATACTGGGTGCTGCCTATGTGGATTGGGCACACTTTTCTTTTTTATCTGGTTCTGCTCACTTATCCTAAAGGTTATCAATGACTCAAATGATGCAGTGTTTGTGTGTAAGTATTCTCTGTGTTGGAGTAGCTCCTCGTCCACTGTGGTTTTCTACCTTGCATCTATTGCTGAAATTGGCAGTGTTAAATTTAGAAAATACATGAATGGGAGGAATAGGTAAAATGGTATCACTAGCAGCTTTGTCATAATAATGTAGTGATTTGTGTTGCTTTCTTACAGTTCCAGAGTTCTTTCTGTTTGTGTAAATGCATGTGTTCTGCCCAGGGCCGTCTTAACAATATTATAGGCCCCCAGCAAAGCAGTGCACTGGGGCCCCTACCTACACAACCACTTAACAAGTCGCAACATACATAGATTAGCAAGGGGTCCCTATGCTTGTGGGACCGCCAGGCAACTGCCCAGTGTGCCCTGGCATTAAGACAGCCCTGGTCCTGCCCTGTCTATGGTTGGTTCTTTCCTTGCACCTCATGTTACCCTGAAATGGATTAGATGGGTTCAGGAAATTAATAGATGGACGAAACTGTCTAATAATAATAACTCAACAGATACTAATTGGTCACACTAACACCCTAATCAACCTAACCAACATATCTTTTGGATGTGGGAGAAAAACTGATATATATGCACTCATATAATGAGTCTCATCACATTTTTAAAAGCTAATGTTACACTAATATTTATAAAGAATAATAATAATAATAACAATTCATTTTATTTATATAGTGCCTTTCCCATGCTCAAGGCACTTCACCGTGTCTTAGAAAAAAACAGCAGGGTTTATGTAACATTGGATTGAATTTTATATTCAATCCTGTACGACACAGGGAGCCAGTGAAGGCGGAGCAGGATGAGTGTGATGTGCACACTGTTGCTGGTTCATGTAAGGACTCTTGAATCAACTGGAGCTGTGATATAATATTAGAAGGGCCACCTGCCAGCAGCAAGTTACAATAATCGATGCGGGATGTGATAAAAACATGGACAGGTTTCTCAGCATTAGAAAAGGAGAGGAATGAGCGAACACGGGATATGTTACGAATGACAATGTATATTCTTTTCTAATATACTTCTCTTACAATTTTACAGTGCTCTGTCAAAAATAAAAAAGCCTATAATTTTTCCATTACTGTGGCTAAATGAGGTAAGCAAGTTGCATGCAGCCAATAGTGTCTTTGGAATAAATTAATTTTAGGCTCAATTTACACCTCTTTAATGTCCTGTCTGTCTCCTAGACTGCATCGCTTGATGATGCCACAGCAGAAGAACTAAAGGCATCATTGAATTCCAAAGTACAGCTTCTAGGAATTGTTGAACTTTCATTCATTTGCATAGGAGTGGGGATTTTCTTTGGATGTATAGTTGTACTTTTGGTCATGGATAGAAAAGAAAAGGATAAAAAAGGTGAGAAAATAATTATTGTGTTTAAAATGGAAATAATATACTGAGTGAAAAACTTATTAATTCATTCAATAAAATGCATTATACACTGATCAGCCACAACATTAAAACAACTGACAGGTTAAGTGAATAACATTAATTATCTTGTTACACTGGCACCTGTCAAGGGGTGGTATATATTAGGCAGCAAGTGAACAGTCTGTTATTGAAGGTGATGTGTTTTCGACACAGGGAAAATATGCAAGCTTAAAGGCAAGGGCAAATTTGTGATGGCTAGATGACTGGGTCAGGGCATCTCCAAAACGGTAGGTCTTGTGGGGTGTTCCCATTATGCAGTGGTTAGTACGTACCAAAAGCAACCTAAGGAATACTGGCGACAGGGTCATGGGAGCCCAAGTCTTATTGATGCACTTGGGAATCGAAGGCTACCACAGAAGAGCTACTGTAGCACAAATTGCTTCAAGCTTAATGCTGGCCATGATAAAAAGGTGTCAGAACATACCGTGAATTTCAGCTTCCTGCATATGAGGCTGTATAGTTGCAGATGGGTCAGAGCTGAATTCTGTTCTACAGGATAATACACTCTGCTGCACTGCAAAAAAATGTTCAGGAATGGTTTGATGAACAAGACTAGGAGATCAGGGTATTGACTTGGCCTTCAAATTCCCCACATCATTTTTCTGATCAAACATTTGTGGGACATGCTGGGAAAAAAAGTTTGATTGATGTAGACCCCACCTTGCAAATTACAGAACTTAAAACATCTACTGCTAACAACTGGGATTTTGTGGAGTATATGCCTTGACAGGTCAGAGCTATTTTGGTGGCATGAGGGCGAACTACACAAAATTAGGCAGGTGGTTTTAATGTTGTGCTCAATCAGTAGATACATTATATATAAAGTATTCAGGCCTATTCACTTTTTATACATTTTGCTATGTTGCAGCCATGTGCTAAAATCATTTAAATTATTTTTTTCCAATGACAAGGACAAAACAAGATTTAAGAAATGTTTGCAAATTTTTTAGAAACAAAAAACTGAAATATCCCATTGTGACAATTATTCAGACTTTTTACTCAGTACTTAATTGAAGCACCTCCGGCAGTGATTACAGTAAATAATTATTTTCATAACTCTCCAGAGCTTTTCATTTGGGATCATATACACATATCCTTAAAGTACTTCCTTTTCCATCCTATCTATCTATCTATCTATCCATCCATCCATTATCCAACCCGCTGAATCCGAACAGGGTCACGGGGGTCTGCTGGAGCCAATCCCAGCCAACACAGGGCACAAGGCAGGAACCAATCCCAGGCAGGGTGCCAAACCACCGCAGTCTATCTATCTATCTATCTATCTATCTATCTATCTATCTATCTAGGCCTCTGCCCCTACTGCCAATTAAGTTTTTGTCCCAAAAAAAGCCCCACATTGAGCAGCCTTTAGAGTTGAGGTGTCTTTAAACCACATTCTGAGGTCACTTCTGGGAAAGTACCACAAATATTTTAAGTGGCACTATTACTTTTGGTAAACAGAGACATCTAACTAGAACTCACTTTAGTTTCAGCTGGTATTCTTGCACATCTATGCCTTCAGTTATCTTAAAAAGGTCATGTCTTTAAGGCAGATTTCTGCTACCTGTTATCTTTAAGGAACAGTCCAGTCCCTAATCTCCCAGCATGTGAGAGTATTCTGCCTTCTGTTAGCCCAGAGATGTTTTATTTTTATTCCTGCCTATCCCTGCTCTGTGCCATGCCACAAAACCCTACACACATATATATATTTTGCGGAAAAAAATGAAAGGAACACTTTTTAATGAGAGTATAGCATCAAGTCAATGACACTTCTGGGCTGTTGATCTGGTCACTGACATTTTTTCTTCCTCGTCGTTTCATGCCCAGACGTTGTCAGGCATGCATACAAGCACAGGGGGGCTATAACAAACTTCTGAGTATGATTCTGAGTTGGTGCAATGAAATTTCGGCAAAATGAGTAGCCTGCCGCATCATTTTTTCACTTTGATTTTTGGGGTATCTTTGAATTCAGCCTTTTGTACGTTGATAATTTTCATTTCCATCAAACGATGTGACATCCTTTCATTCCTAACGCATTACCCAGTCCACATCAGTATAGATATACAGCATGATTTTTTTCCCATTGAGATCTGATGTGTTTTCAAAGTGTTACTTTAATATTTTGAGCAGTTTTATATATATATATATATATAAATATATATATATATATATACACCTGTATATATACAGTATATATAGAGACATTGGCACTAAAGTAGGAATTTGCTAGGATAAAGGCACAATCATCCATCCATCATCCAACCCGCTATAACCTAACTACAGGGTCACGGGGGTCTGCAGAAACCAATCCCAGCCAACACAGGGCGCAAGGCAGGAAACAAACCCCTGGCAGGGCGCCAGCCCACTGCAGGGCACACACACACCAAGGACAATTTAGGATCACCAATGTACCTAACCTGCATGTCTTTGGACTGTGGGAGGAAACCAGAGCACTCAGAGGAAACCCACACAGACAAGGGTACAACACTCCACGCAGGGATACCCGGGAAGCGAACCCAGGTTTCCTAACTGTGAGGCAACAGCGCTACCCACTGCGCCACCGTGCCACCCAAGGCATAATCAGTTCCTTTTAAATGCAGAATAATGTTCCTTTACATCAGAAGGTTTCATGCAATGTGTATGTAAAAAAAACTTAAATTACGTATGGTCTGTGTTCCTTTTGCAGTTTAGTGCGTGTTTCTAGGGTTGCACTAATGAAACTAAGCCCTTTCTGGACAAACTGCATGCATGCAAGTAAACCTTCCATTCCCTCTAATTTGTTCAACAACTAGAAGTGTCTTTTATTCAGCATTTAGGGTAAATATTTGTGGTTTAGAGGTCATCCTAAGTGGTATGTTTCTTACTTAAACAGACACATCCAGATTCTCTGCCATACCTTTTCAGTTGCACCTCTGAACCTTAAGTCTTGTTAACTTAAGGCTTATTGCATTTTTTGACCAGGAATTTATCTTCCCACTAGTTTAAAAAGATGCACAGAAATAGTGGCCAGAGCAGGGCATACTACCTGTGAAAAAAGTTCAAAGAAATACATGACATGAAATCTTATTTCTTAGTTTTGGATCTAATGCTAAGGATTCTGATCTCACACTTTAAAAATCATTTTTAAAAGATTTCCAGTGATTATGTTAAAAGTATAATTTTACAACAATTGATTAATTTAAGGTAAATTTAAAAGGAAGGTCAGCACATACTGGTCAATAAAAATATTTTGTTTTAACAATGGAGGTAGTACCAGGAACAAAATGAGAGGAAAAAACAATAGCAAAAGTAACAATGGATACAAATAACACCCTGCAAGATCTGAATAGGTTGAGTGGCAGGAAGAGTAAATAGGAGTTATTAATAAAAAGTGCACATATTTTAGTTTAAAGCAATTTCAGATTATCACACTTCACTAGTAATATTTAAACCATATTGTAGGCCAGGGGTCCTCAGTTATGGTCTTGGAGGGCTTCAGTGGCAGCTGTTTTTAGCTTCAAACAGTTCCTTAATTAGAACTCAGTTATTTCCAGCTAAAGCATCATACTCTTTTTAAGTCACTTGTTATGATCCAGAATCCTCAACTGCTTCTTTTCATTTTTAACAGCTACTTTCAGGTTTTAATTGTTTCAGAATTTTTAAAAAATGGCTGCAGCTAATGAGGTGCAAATGACAAAGGAACCACCAGCTTTCCAGCTAATTTGGTCCTATGTAAAACTGCGTGTATGCATTATGAAGTATATGTGCTAATAAAATGTTTATAAATAAGAGAGAAGAGGTAAGAACCAAGAAGTACAAGTCTGTTATGGCCTTTAAAACATGGATAATGTTCTCAGAAAAGGAAAATGCACAACGTGATAAAGAGAGATCTGATTTGGCAGAAGAAAAACATAAAGAAGCCATATGATTAAATATTAAATTTTATTATCAGCCAAGATTGGCCTTTACTTAGGAAGCTAGCTGAAAAGAAATCCTGCAGCCACTGCAGCCCTTCAGGACCACAACTGAGGACCCCTGCTGCAGGATAACTGTAATAATTATTGGGATTAATTTCCTTTTTGGCACAATAGTAGAGTATGTCAAATGTAATATTGCCATAGTCTGTGAGTCTATTCTGTTTTTTTACTGAATAGTAATAATAATTCATTCCATACTTCTCTTTAGGACACAGTTTGGTAGATTTTTTATATTATAAAAATATGTTGCACTGTATATGCAAATATCTATGTAATAACACACCTTGATGATGAAAATAAAGTGACACATGTAGGCTTATCATTTGCAAAATAATATTTTTTGATATACACATAAGAGAGAGAATTGTAGGAAGGAATGAAACTACAGGTTCTACAGTACCTTCTGTTGGAATATTCAGTCAGTGTGTTTTAGGCTCCTAAATTCATTACTTCTGGGTCCATACAAACACATTACTTTTCCCAGTGAATCTTGGATTGTAAACTTTAAAGTTCAAAGTCAACTTTTCTACTTTTAAGACAAAAACAATGCTATTTTTTACTGAAATGTAATAACTGAAACTGGTGGGCATCAGAGTACTTTTTATATGTAGAATTTTCACTTTCTGCCTACTGGCTTCCCCCAGTATACACTGATTGGCTACACTCTTTTGGCCCAGTAGGTACGAGTATGGGTGTGTCCATGCGTGTGCCCTGTGAGGTCCCTCTGTGACACTATTTTGGAATAAGTGGAACAGAAAAACAGATGGATGACCAAACATAGGACAAATGATGAGGAGCATAACACCTTAGCAGAAAACACATAAATGATTATTGAATGCTTTCTTGGTCATTTTGGTTTTATCCTACAAGCAAAAAGGCTTAACTTTAAGTGATATTCTTCAAATTTATATAAAGTTTTTATATTTGAGATTTAAAAAAATTCATTCTGTTTATTTCTGTGAGCATTTCTTGTTCAGTTTTGCAGGCATTTAGGCGCTTTTTCATCTCTTTCACTTTGTCTCATTCGATTACACACTTTTGAGGAAGAACAAAAAATGTCTCCTATTGCTACAAGCAAGATGGCTTTATCTTTAGCTAAATATAAACTGAAAAAAAAAGATAATACACAAATGACTAGTGATGCAACAATCAATCAATAATAAAAGGCACTCTGAATTGGTTCCTGTAGGTTATAGGTAAATAGCAGCTAATATAGAAATGATGTTTAATGCGATTACAAAGCATCCAATGTGACATCGCAGAAAAGGAAAACCAGTCATATGGATTCCTTGTTACATTTTGTACAAGTCTAATTCTTTAAATATTATGATTGTTTCTTTATTCCTTAGTCAGAAACATTTTTAGTAATAATCATTATAAAACTGATTCAATATGTAATGGTATTCTTACAATTAATACAATATGTGATTAAATAATGTTAAAACAAAAAAGAATACACAGTATATTCCCAGAATTAGATTAATCTGGAGAGAGCATATTATATTATGTTATTCTGTCCAGCTACTACTTTTCTTAAACCATTACAAATTTCTATTGTTCATTAAGAATCTGTCAAAAAAATAACACATCTAAAGTAATTATTTATTCTTAGATAACTGAAAACTTGGAGAATGTGAAAATTAAGATAAACTGTTTGAAAATATTAATCAATATTGAGTTAACAGGTCTTTTTTTTAACTGAGACAAGTAGACTTGGTACCAATAATTTGTAAAACTAACTAAGCATCTACTTTCTGTTTGTGTCATCATATTCCATTAATTAAATACTAGCGACTGGGAGCCCGATCAAATCGGGCTACAAATTCTACGTTTGTGAAATCCATACTTTCTCTGCAAAGAATTATTTGTTTTTTTAAGTCCTTGAAATGATTTTGTTATTATGGCACTGATTTGTGCTTAAAATAGACCTTTTTGACCGATGTAATGAAGAGCTTCCTGTTTAAACGGGGCTGTGAGACATGAACTCAGCTCTTCTTCAAATTCTCAAAACAAACTGTATTTTACGACTCTAATCAGAGTCGGAGTAATAATTATGTTGGCGTGGTCATTTTAGATCTGAGATCGGCTAAAATTTAAACAATGACCATTGTTAATACCCAGCCGTCATTACTCAGTTTGCAAATAGATGTCAGAAGGACGGATGCTAAAACCGAACTGCCCAAAGATAGATTTCGACATACCAAGCAAATGGCGATACGTTGAACATTGTAAATTACTTACGGTTCAGGAGCTGTCGAAGGGTTTAAGTCAGTCGACGATGTTAGTCCTGAAAAGTATGCCCCACCAAACCAACGTTCCAAAAACCACCCGAACTTACTGTTATCAGTAACGAACCAACACCAACTTTCTATACTTGGCCATCCAGCGGCGTCACTGAAGCATTCGAACGTTCTTAGCCAATCATGCAATACTGTGTCCGCGTTTGCCACGTTATGTTCTAACTACAGAGGCAGAGTCCCATTGCATGGTTCTAACTTGTATTGAGTCGAGGTATTGACACGAACACCATACATACGGGGTATTGTCGCGAACACCATACATATGGATAGTATCAAATTATATATAAGGATAATTAAATATAATTGAAACACATGGGTAATACTTTAGAATTAATTATTTAATTTCTTGCTCAGTGCTTTTATTAGTCTCGTTTGCTATATAACGCAAAGCCTTTATGGAGCACAAAGTAATAATAGTAATATTAGTAATAAGTTGTAGTATTAATATTGTAACAACCCAGAGTGGGAAACGAAGTATTTGAATTAGCAATCTATATGCTAAATGTTGGTAAATTGCTCTTAGAAGGACCATTTGCATCTTCAAAGGCCACTTTCACTATGCAGCTCCATGCACTCCCAGCTGCTTAGTCTATTTACCTGCTCATATACACCACCAGGCTCAGCCTCAGTCCACTCACCCGGCGTCACAGACAACCCTTATGCCACTCTTTTTCCCAGCATCATAAGCTGACCCAATGCCAGAGTCCACATCTGAGGCTTTCCAGTAGCCACACGCCAAGGCCAATGGACTTTAGAATCTTGAAGGTACAACTGAAGTGATCTCTTGTTACTATGTGTCACCCACTCCTTCTACTGCTCATGGAGCTGCTTTTTATTGCTGGCTTCGCCATGTATTCCCATCAACTTGGACAGGTTTTAGATACATGAGGAATGTGTTACTCTCAGGTTCGGACCCAGGGTTGCTACAATATTAATACTCTCACATCACAGAATGCAGTGATAATCTTACTTGCGTGTGCAACAAACCAGCATCACATCACTAATCTCCAGCACCATGATAAACATGAAAGGCAGCAGGAGGCATCCCAGAAGCAGACCATTACATGTAAGCATTGCATATCTTTGCAAGTACAGCAAGGCATGAGGATTACCCTGATAATGGGAATACATTGCCTAAGGACATTATAAGTTATGTCATGTATTATCTGTTTAAAGTGTTAAAATAATGCAGGCCAGTACTAAGTGTTGCTATTGAACTTATATGTTATAGTATACAAATAAAATCAGAACTTTAAAACAAATGATTTACAAGAATACAGCATTTGGACCAACATATTGTGCCTTGTTACTTCCATTCATCTAATACAGTATTCCCAATAGCATTTATAATCAAAGTCTTCCAACATGCTTCTTTCAACTACGCTGCTGGTTTAGTTCCGTGTTTCTATAGTTGTCTGCATAAACAAATATTTCCAAAAAATGTTGTATAATTACCCATAAGATGGCTCCATCTTTGCCCCTGTCTTCTTGATTAAAACCTGATAATGAAATAACAGCTGACTTCCACTTAATTTATACACTACATAATTTCATAATTTTAAAGATTTTTGTTATGCTTCCTATTACAGTGTTTGCTTAAAATGAAATGATTTCATCTTTCCCCAGTAGCTGTCCTCCAGATTTTTTGCATCACTGTTTTGTCCTCCTTATAACATGTGTGATTAATATATACACCATTGTGCTGCAGTGTCACTGTTTTATTAAGAGAAAATAAAGCATTTGTACATTTTTATGGTATAGCTATAACTGACTATTAGAAGGATCTAGAGAAACCCAATCTAGAGTGTTGCCTCATCAATATTTTGTTCTTAAAGATAAAACTGATCAATATGTTCAGTAAGAATTTCTTGGATTGAAACTGATTGATGTTTATACTCCGTCCATTTACAGTATGTGCAATGCTGCCTTGAAAACCTCCAGATGGCAGCAAATACTTTAAAACAGCTTCACTAGCTTAACAGTTGATCTCTAGAAAAAGTATAGTTTAACCTGCTTGTTAATAGGGGACTTTAAAAAATAAAACAATAAGTCCATATAATGGAAAAAATAACTAAGATTCTTCTGTTATATGTTTTAATAAAAGACATACCTACCTTTCTTGTCTTATAAACTAGTCAGCCATAGACTGCACAAATCCTTAATAAATCACTTCTTCATTATTATGTTTAATTCAATGCTCACAGACTTCAAATGATCTTTGCAAGAAATGTACAGCTTTAATATGTGGATACTGTTTATACTGTACAGAACCTGCACATTACCTTAATCAAATGAAGAAATATTTAGGAAAGGTGAAAAAAAAAACTAAAACCTATAAACTTGTGTAAAGTAACCTGTCCTATCCTAGGCACCATTATTTTTAAGTTGACTGAGCTCTCCTTTGCCTCCCCTTCTAAAAAAACATTTTTAAATAGATTTTTCCACCAACTGACACCTTCTTCCAATGACCAGTCCCCCCAAACCATCCCTACATCCTTACATCAACAACTCCTCCCAGCCTAAAAGGCCAGTGATGAGTCCACCTCTATCCATTAGTATGGGTTGTTCATAACTGAACACCAAGTGAGGAGATAACTGAGGAAGCTACACAAAGTTAAAGCCGCGGGAAGTCAGTTTTCAAGTTCTTGAGGCCTGTGCTGACCAACTTTGGGATATCCTCTGTCACCTGTTCAGGTTACCCCTAAGGCAAAAGACTAGGTTAAAACATTGTTCCTATTCCAAAGAAGGCCCCTCTTCACATAATGACTACAGACCAGTGGCACTTGCAGCTCACATTGTGAAGACCTTTAAAAAGATGGTCCTGGGCTTTATGAGTCTTCTGTTGATAGACACCTGGACACACTTCAGTTTGCTTATCAGACAAAGAGTGGGGAAAGCACTTTTCTATCTGCTCCACAAATCTTCACAAGACTTATTCTCACCTCAAGCTGACAGCACAGTGAGGTTTATGTTTTTTGGTTTCTCCAGTGCCTTCAATGCCATCCAGCCATCATTGTTAAGGAGTAAACTCAGAGATATGCAGGTGGATGAGTCTATGGTGTCCTGGATAATGGACTATTTGTTGGGCAGACTGCAGTTTGTGAGACTCAAGGACTGTGTTTCTGATACAGATGTGAACAACACTGGAGCACAACAGTCTTGTCTCCTTTTCTCTTCACTCTGTACGCCCCAGACTTTAAATATAATATCAGGCCATGTCAGTTGCAGAAATTCTCAGATAATTCTGCACTTATGGGAAATATTGATGAGGGGAATGAAACAGAGTATATAAGCCAGGTGGAGAACTTTGTTTGTTGGTTCAAAGAGAATTTTCTGCATGTTAACATCAGCAAACCAAGGAACTGGTTATTGACCTTTGTCACACCAAAGAGCCTCTATGTCCGGTCACTATTCAGGGAGTTAATATAGAGGTGGTGCATTGCTACATTTACTTAGGGGTCCACACCAACAACAGGTGGGGCTGGTTTCATAACACAGATGAACAAGGTAAGAAAGGGAAGGGTAGGCCTTTTTCTTAGGAGACTTTGTTCCTTTAATGTGAGAAGAACCTTCCTTCACATTTTCTATAACTGTGATGGTCAGTGTGATTTATATTTTGGCTATGTTTCTATTTCTTATTAGTATACTGCAAATAGTGGCAGTTTAAGTGTTCTGACCAGATTGGGTGCTCTGTATTGACCCCAAACCCAATAAAAATTAAGCCCAATTAAAGGATAATAAGGAGGCTATTTATTCATGGAAAACAATAATGGACAGGAAGTCAAAATAAAACAAAGAGACAAAATAACAAACATTTAAAACATCAAAAGATTAATATCATCTATGGGCCAAAAAAGCTCAGATGAAGGCTGTTGCATAGATTAAAAAAAATGAAAAAAGCACATTATTTTAAATTAGAATTGTAACCCTGTATATGAAACCCACTAATGTTTACCTTTTTTTCTCTTTGCAGATAAGGATGCTGAACACATTAATGTGGATAGGTTCAAATAAAATACATTCTAATTGGAATATAGCAATCTTTGGGTTAAATGATTAATCTGTTCGAGTTGCCTATGTAAATAGAGTACTAATTAAATAAAACTCACTTTAGATCAAAATGTTCATGAGTTTTTTGATAAAAAATGCAACTGAATGTTCACTCTGTAAACATTGAAAGCTGTTTTTTCTGTATTTGAAATTCTTTTTGCAGACCACACTTTCCTTTAACACCTATTTCTTTAACTCTGTTAAATTTATCAAAGCATCTTTACCATGAAATATTATGAAATAAAAAAGAAATTCGATCCTGACCTCTGTTTATAAACAGTGGGACTGGTTTATTGATTTTAGCTGTGAAATGGAGCGTTGGAGAGCAGATGTATTCTTTCAGGTTTTCTAACAGCTTGATATGTTTTATAATGTAATTTTGTGCCAAATTACAGTGATAGAGTGATAGCCATGCTGATCTCCAACAATAAATATTTGCAGTGGCGTGCAAGGATTTGAGAAAGGGCAAGACAAAAACACTCTAATAACTGACATGGCACCTTCACTCAGCCCAGAAAAGTCAGAAATGCACTCTTTCAGGAGGCCACAGAGTATGTGGCAAAGTATTTAACAACCCAAAGTAATGTTTTTTTCTGGAAGATAGTTTCTTGTTTTTCTGTCTCTATCATTGTGTAACTTTCTAAAATATAAAATAACTTTTCTTTAGCAATTATACTCAAATTTTCAGTGTACTACCTATCCGTAAATCTTTTTAAAAACATCTGGCTTCAGGATGATGAAACCTGAGCTCTCGTCTATGCATAAAATTCATTTTTCCAACCCTAATCACCTTATTGCCGTTCATTCATCCCAAAGGGCACATGTATGGTAATAGCATAAAACAATAAATCCATCAACATATCACTATCATCACTGTCTCCTGTGTGCTCTTGTAGTGTAACAAATGTAGTGGTATACTATGACCTGATAATTCCAACACTGCATAAATTGGTCCAAATCTGAAACCTGATTTTTTTTTTCTTCCAATATGTAGACTGTATAAGCATGTATTAATTATTAATTTTGCTTAAAACACTTACTTTGTATTCATAATAATAATAATAACACACTTTATTTATATAGCACCTTTATCTAACTTAAAATTAAAGATCTGTTAATAAAATATTTATGGCAAGGATTTGATGTGCACTATGTATTGGATTATTGTTCTTATTTATGTGTAGACTGCTTAATCACTTATTGTTAATAATTTAACCAAACAATCTGAAAATAAGCTATCCATTTCTATTGATATCAGCCTTACATACATCCGACTATGCATTGTTCCAAAACAACAATGTGACACGGGGAAAGGAGAAAGGAGAAAACATGAGGTAAAATATTATGGATGGAGAAAGCTGCAAGTGAAGAGCACAGAACCTCAGGGGGGCTTACTCACAGGCAAGGCAGACTCAACAATGTATGTAAATCTGAATATAAATAGTTTGCTTTCTGTGCTTGTGCTACATGTAGATGCTGACACATGTCTGAGATTGAACCCTGCTGAAGCTGGGAGGATTAATTTAGTGTGAGACTTGCCTATAGATGAATCATTTTGATGCTATAACAGACTTGACGTACTTTGTGCAGAATGTTTTTATGTGTTACAAATAAGGGCAGAGCATAACCATAGATGAGCAGTTATTTCTAATGAAATGTTGATGCCCTTTCACTCAGTGCAAGTCAAGCAAACCTGGCAAGTCTGCCATCAAATTTTGGATAGATGCTAAAGTGAATAACACATTTAGACTTAAACATTATTTTTCTGTTTGGAGAAAGATTGCCATTAGATACATATTCTGTTAAATATTTAAGTATGGTTGTAATTTTAATAAACTATTTATGCTGAAGAATATCAATTTTTGCTTCATTTATTTTACGTTTACAGCTTATAGAAAAGTGTTATTAATGAATACTGAAGCAGTTTTATGCTGAGAAGCAGCACATGCCTAGACTTTTTTATTGGAAATGTATGCTAATATTTAAATTGCAAAATGTATGTAAGCTATATAAAATATATGGTAATAATTTATTTATTTTTATGTTAACTCAGGCTGTATTAGAATTTGCATGGTTTTTGGGAATAGGGGAGTAGGGATATACTATTAGGATGCCAAGAGCTGATGGGCCATTAGTGAGAACGAAAGGACTCAAACAACACTTGGCTTGGCCTTAGTAGCTATAAAGATGAAAAAAAATGTGTGGCGGTTCTATAGATAATCAATATAAAAGAGTGTTAATTTCAAAATACTTAAAAGAATCAGTGCATTTAGACACCCAAAAAAGTTGCATGAACTCACTTGAAGTCAGAAACTATGAAACTGTCTCCATCCACTTCACCAAATGTATTCAAATTAAAAAGCAAAGAAAACTTACTTTTTATTCTATTTTGTTTTTTAAGGCTTCAGAGATTTTTCAGGTTTCTTTCTAATACTGTATAGTTGAATTTCATTGGCATAGCAAAAGAATTTAATTCTATGGTATATGACTAAAGTAAATAATACCAGTCTGATGACAAGAAGTGACACTTCTGGAGTTTCACATGCAATTGTATGTTAATGAGAAGACTGAAATTCCTCCAGACAGACATATTCAAACTTATCAGTAAGACAGAAATGGAACCAATCATGAACCTTCACAAAAAGGCCAACACTATTCCTTAAGCATTCAAAAAGATCATAATGGTCAATTGCATTAAAGGCAACAATTACATCAAAAATGGAATAGGGAACTGGGGGAAGCAATCTCCACAGGCATCTGTAAATCATTTCTCATCATAACAACTACAGTTTCAGTACCACTAATTTTTAGATAGGTTGTTGAAGTTGAGATGATGCTGTAGTTGTTTTGCCACAACTCTTTCCAGAAATTTGGAGAGAATAGGCGTGTTTGAAGAAGGGCTGTAATTGGCTAGAGCTTCACTGTCTAGACTGTATTTCTTGAAATGAGCCATTTTGAATGCTGAAGTATACATTCAGATCAAAAGAAATAGTTTACAATCAGCATAATGACTTTTATCAGAGATGTGTGATTTGAATCTACACAACATAATAATGTTTTCATTTATGCAAAGGCATGATCATCAAAAAATCATTAAACATTGTTGAGAGGAATGTATTAAATCAATGTGTTTAAATGGTTAAGCTTTAGCCCAAGTGGCCTTAAATTTCAAAAATGTCACTTTAAACCTACAAAAATTCATGTGTTTCAATTATTAAAAAGAAGCTTTAAGAGAAAAAATGAGTGTAAGCCTTTAGGGTGATTAATGGTAGAGACTATTGAATCATCAGCATTACTTTTAATGAGGATGGTATATATTATATGTCTCTTTTTGGGCTGTAGAGTAAGAAAATGGCTGATCTTCTAAAGTGGCATTTAAGCCTACAACCTCTAGGCTTCATTTTACTTAATGCAGAAGTAAACTAAGGAACTGAAAAAGAAAATGACAGCTTAACTGCCTGATAATGAAGAATAGCACTCAAAGGCTGATTATAGATCCTAGCCTTATCACTGGAAAACAGAGAGATCTGATTGCCATGGTATCACAGGAAGATTATAAATTTCATCAATGGCCTACTTTCAACTAGCAGTACAATTTTTGTAGTAGAATTGTATGTGGATTATTAAACAATGTAAACATTTTTCGCAACTTAACAGTTCTTGCTGCATGTTGAGCTTACTTTGATGTAAAGGCAGGTTTCTGCCACAGCTTTAATCACTTAGCAGCTTTTTTCCGTATACAGTGTCTATTCATCATGTACAGCATAAGTATTCAGACCCCTTTACTTTTTCACATTTTATGTTGCAGCCTTCTGCAAAAATCATTTAATTTTTCCTCACAAGTTTCAAAACTTCAGAATGACAAAGCAAAAAATAGAATTTTAGAATTTTTTAGATTTATTAAAAATAAAAAAACTGAAATATCACAAGAATTTAGAACTTTTACAATGACTGGAAATTTGACTCGGGTTCATCCCATTCTATTGATCATCATTGAGAGGTTTCTAAATTTTTTTTGAGTCCACCTGTGGTGAATTCAAATTACTGGACATGATAAGGGAAGGCATACACCTGTCTATATAATGTCCCATAGGTGAGCAAAAAACCAAGCTATGATGTTTAAAGAATCACAAGCATAACTAAGATACAGAATTGTGTCGAGGCACAAATCTGGTGAAGGTTACAAATGATTCCCGCAGCATTGAAGGATCCTGAGTACAGTTGCCTTTATTTTACTTAAATTGAGGAAGATTGGAACAAACATGACTTCTACTAGTGCTGGTTTTCCAGCCAAGCTGAAGAATAATGGAAAAGGACATAAGAGAGGAGAACAAGAACCAGATAATCATTCTGTCTGAACTCTAGAGAATCTGTGTGGAGATGGGAGAAACATCCACAATGACAACTATCACTGCAACACCCCACAGATCTGGGCTTTATGACCAGGTGGCCAGACAGAATCCTCTCCTGAGAATGGCATATGGAAGCCTGTTTTGAAAACGGCATCTGAAAGACTCCCAAACTGGGAGTCTGGAACAAAACAGACACTGCTCATCATGTCTTTAATGCCATACAGTGGTGAATCACGGTTGTGACGGTATCTTGCTGCATTTTTTAGGTGTAGGGATTAGGAGACTAGACAGGGTTTAGGGAAAGCTAAATGGAGCAAAGCAGAGAGATAACCTTAATGAAAACCTGCTCCAGAGCCCCCCTCTGGACCTCAGACTGGGACAAAGGTCCAACTTAGAGGACTAAAGGACAATAATCCTAAGTACAAAGCAAAGACAATACAGAAGTGGCTTAGGAACAATTCTAGGAACCCAATCAAACATCTCTGGACAGCCCTGAAAATAGTTGCCCACTGATGGTCTCCAACCCGCTTGACTGGGACTGAGAGGATCTGTGGAGAAGAATGGCAGAAAATCTTCAAATCCAGGTGTGTGAAGCTTGCTGCATCAAACCCAAAAAGACTTGAAGTTGTTTTTGCTGCCATAGGTGCTTAAATGAAGTACTGAGTAAAGTGTCTGAATATCTGTGTCAAAAGGGATTTCACTTTTTTTTTTCTTAATGACTTAGTAAAAATTTGTAAAATCCTGTTTTCACTTTGTTATTCTGAGGTATTGAGTGTTGTTTGGAAAGGAAACAACATAACAAAAAATGAAGGGGTCTGAATACTTTCTGAATCCACTGTATATTGTCCATACTGTTGAATACAAAATCTTGAGGTAGAATCACTGTTGATTACAATGCTACTGGACTGAAATGGCCTGTAACATCAAAAAAAGGGCTGTTTCTGACCACACTGTGGTCTCGTTGGTATTATTTTCAAAACATACTTTTTACCTTGGTTGTGCTGTGACAGGACACTTAAATGTGCATGGAGCTTTCATACTTGTATAAATGATCTGAATTTTGGAGCTAAACTGAAGTGCATTTGTAACAGTGTGTTCAGAAAACTGTGAATTTGGACAATTGTGAAAGACTTCAAAATGATCCTGGCAAAACTGGACTCAAAGCATTCATCTTTAAAATGACAGAAATGTGCATCTATGTAAAAACACTGCGATTAAATGAAATGTGAGCTGGCTAATGAGCAAAAGCTGATCATACAAAGTTTATGAAGTACCTTAATGTGAAAACCATTGTACTTCCTTTGTTATTTTGTGATATAAATTAAGGGTTAGTGCATTAATAAATCAAACACTTGGCCAACAGTGAGAACCGTTTTGGACATTATGCAGCAGGTAGCAATAATGTCGGAAACAACATAAAATACAATGAGTGGCATATCTCACATCTGGTAAAGGACTTACTTGTTAGTTTTGGTACAACATTTTCATCGTTGAAGTGATGTAAGTAGCCAATATAAAAAAAACACATTCAATGACCTGATAAACCATTAGTGGTATAAATGAAGCCTTTTTGCTTAAACTTGGCTCTGTAATTTTGAGTCTTCATTTAAGGTGTTATATGCAATTCCCTGCATTAAAGGATATTTCCTATTCTGATGGGTAAGGACACTCTTTGTAGGGCACTAATCATAACATCAAAATCATCCAGCAGATTCTTTAAAGATTAAACTCTGAAACATGCACTTAAGGACAGCTGTGGAAAAGGAGAGGAAGGACATTCGAGACGTAAAATAGGAAGCAGATCTTCGGGAAGAGGACAGTGATATGCAATTTAAACAAATTTCCTTGTCTGCTTCTTAAAGTGGATACTCTATTATCCAAAAACCCTCAGCAAAGTATTTAGCCACAAGGTCAGTAAATAAACATTTTGTGGTCTTTGTATCGGTTCATGAACTCAGCATAACATGCTGCAGTCCAAACTGTGTATGTTTAAAATCAGTGTTAAACCTCAGTTTGTAATGATATTGTGTATGTTGTACTTGTTAATTATATTATGATGCCTTCAAGAGAGCTTAACATGAAATGTAAAATTAAAAAGATGTAATGATTAATATTGATATTGATATTTTCCACCTCATTTTTTTGTATCTTTAACAGATACAGATTAAACCTTGTGTTAATTAATAAAAGATTGAAGGAAAAAAATCATGAAGCATTTCAACTTTTAAAGTAACAACAAAACACATGTTTTAAAGTAATATATTATGACCTAATAGGTTTGGAAATCAAATTACACAAAGTCTTAAGCATCTTCAAGAGGATAATAGGTAGCAGACTTAATGGTTTTCTAAGAAATTTTCTCATTTTTTCCAAAACATTTTGTTCTCTTTCCTTTATTCTAGCCATGGATGAGTTTTCGCTATCTTTATTGTTGTCATAATGTTAGTTGCTTGATTTGAACTGGGCACCGGCTGAACATCTGGTTAAGGAGTGTAGTTTATATGAAAGGACACTGACACAGTTTGCTCAGTCTGAGGGTCTATTATTAGTTACCACTTCTTGCCTGTTTTATAACACTGAACTTTGGCTTTCCAATTTTTTTTTACTTCAAATTTAATGGCAAGTGAAGAAGCCAGCCTTAATGTTCATGAAAAGCACGTAATGTAAACTTCTCATGAAATCACAGAGTCAGATGTGTAAATAAGGACTTTACAAGATTGTTAGCATAATGTAACCACCGGGGATGCCACTTAGCCCCAGACTACAGACCTGATATCATGCAATTTTCCAACCTGCTTAATCCAGATATTTGTCGCAGGGGGTGCTGGAGAATATCACAGCTGGCATAGGGTGCAAGGCAGGAACAAATCCTGGAGTGGGCACCAGTCTATCGCAGGGTGTTTCCAGTATTCAGTGGTTAGTACCTACCAAAATTGGTCCAAGGAAGGACAGCTGATGAACCAGCGACAGGGTCATTGGTTCCAAGGCTCATTGATGCATGTATGAAGTGAAAACTAGACTGTCTGTTCCAATAACACAGAAGAGCTACTGTATCACAAATTGCTGAAAAATGTAATGTTGCCCATGACAAAAGGGTATCAGAACACACAATGCATTGTAGTTTGCTGTGTATAGGGTTTTCAGAGTGACCATGTTGACCCCTGCCCACCACCAAAAGCACCTACAATGGGCACCTGAGTGTCAGAACTGGACCATTATCCAATGGAAGAAGATGTCCTGGTCTGAGGAATCATATTTTCCTTTAGATCATCTGGATAGCTGGGTATGTGTGTGTTGCTTACCCAGGGAAGAGATGGCAGCAGGACGTCAGGGTCCTGACATTTATGTAAATGTTACTTTTATATATATCACCTACCTAATGATGCTGCAGAACATGTGCACTCCTCCATGGCAACAGTATTCCTTGATGGCAGTTTCCTCTTTCATCAGGATAATCCACCTTGCTACACTGCAAAACTTTGTTCTGGAGTGGTTTGAGGAACAACAAAGAGTTCAAGGTGTTGACTTTGCCTCCAAATTCCCCAGATCTGATTCTGATCGAACATCTATAATATGAGCTGGAAAAACAAGGATCTGTTGGTAACATCTTGATTTCAGATACCTCTGGACACCTTCTGGGATCTTATGGAGTTCATGTCTCAATGGGTTGGAGCTGTTTTGGCGGCAAAAGGGAAACCTACATAATATTAAGAAGGTGGTTTTAATGTTGTGGCTGATTGGTGTATTATAGAAGCATAAACTGAATGTTTCTGAAATTATCTTTAATAAGCACAGGTGCATCTTGGGAAGGCAAATATCACACAAGCTGTTAGTAGAAGATCTCCAACAAATTACAAGAGGTAACAAGGATATCTTACAAATACTGCACTGCTACAAAGCACACAGTTCAGAACAACAATAAGTATATTCACACATTTCATATAATGAATACTATAGTTAATATACTGTAATACAGTATATGAAGTAAAAGAATTTAACCAACAGCCAACAATAAAAATGAGTGAGAATAATTTGTAAATTGATTTGTGACTGGTTGCATGTGTTTTTGTTTTTCTTCATTCCATTTGTGAAGAGGCCTTTATTTCATTTGTTTTACTGAGAGTCACAGTTTCATTTATTTGATGTTCTGTCGATTGTCTCATAACAACTGTTAATTATCTAACTGAGCTTATTTTTAACAGCAGCGTATCCTTGCTGCTATAACAAAAGAGAGCTACAGAAGAACCGGAGGCTGAATTATGGATTATAACATGACACTGTAATCTCAGAACATTGAATCACATGAACTGCATAAAGGCACAAATGTTGCCTGAGACTGAAAATGAAGAATGTCACCAGAGATATAAGAACACCGGGTTACTGCCACCTTTAAGGGACACCAGTGGAAATTAGGGAGACATGCATTTAGGACTTAATCCAGAAAGCACGTCTTTATGCAAAGAGATGTGGGAATCTGGATGAAACCACCAAACCATGTAGTTAAAGTAGAAACCTTAAAAACCTTTAAGAAGTACCTGGATGAGATATTGGAACAGCTTACTGTAGCTATTAGCTAAACAAATGAGCTTGATGGACTGAATGGTCTCCTCTCATTTGTCAAACTTTTTATATTCTTATGTAAGGAACAAAGAGTGGTGAAGAGTACCAGATTTAGCCTAAGTAGTTATGTTTAGTGGATGCAAGACAGACACCTTGGCAATTCTTCATGTTTGAAAGAAGGTGGTGGACACCGTTTTCTTCACTATTGGTGAGTGAAAGTTCATGACAACTTTAAAAACATGCAAGACTGATATGAAAATCTTTTTAAAATGTGCTTCCTGATTCCAGCTAAGTCTCAGGTCAACTGATTAATAAAATCAATTAGTTTTCAATGTGAAAAATAAATCTCCAGAAGTGAAAAAGAAAAACAGAAAAAAAATAAGAAGGTGCAGGTGTGCATCCTAATATTGTGATTATAAAAATGGTAGCAGATATGAAGTATGCAAAATGTCACATCCTAAACTGGAATGGGGAAATTTGATCACCCTACCTAAATTAATTAATGGAGCAAAATTTGCAGTGCATACCCCAAACTTTGTGGCAAATGCTACTTGGTTTCCATCTTCAACGTTTGTGTCATGCTCTACTTCCTACAGAGATGCAGCCACCAGACCGCTCAAAGCACTCAAATTAATTAATAAATCTAGCTATCCACCATTAAGAGAGCTTTTACATAAATAGTTCACAGATCACAGTAACAGCACTCCATGTCCCTGAAGTGGATATGTGGGCTTCAGTTATAAAAAGAATGGACAGGGTCTGACTGAAAGGATATACAGAGGAGTGTTCCAGTACTGATACTCTGAACCAGACTGTGTGTCCTTTGTGATGGGCCAGGGAGTTATTCATCAGAACTGTGTTCTGGCATATTTGGCCCAATCTATGCACGGATCTTGTCAAATCTAATGTAACTACTTTAAAGAAATATTATAACTGCTTATTATAAGATGTATTTAATGCAAGAATCTGTATAATTCCTGAATGCCAAGTTAAAACTTGTATACTTACTGCTCAACAGAGAAATGAAAATGTGTTTTGGCATACTTGTGGTTCTCATCCCAGGATTAGGCATTATTAGTGGCACTTTTATATTATGGACTGTAAATATAAACACACTGAGAAAATTATTATGGAAATTTGTTCATCTGCTTATCCATGCAGTTTTCTAATAATCTTGTAGCAGCAGCACAATGTATAAAATCATGCAGGAGCTTCAGTGAATGTTCACATCAAACACCAGAATGGGTACAACATGTGATCTCAGTGTTTTCAACTATGAAATGACACTTGGTACCATATGGACTGGTTTTGTATATTTATGAAACTGCTGATCTCCAGTGATTTTCACACACAGTAGTCTCTAATGTTTACCCAGAATGGTGCAAAAAACATCCAGTGGATAGAAATGCCTGATCCATTTCTGTGGATTGAAAAGCCTGATAGATGAAAGATGTCAGAGGAGAATGGCCAGACTGGTTTTGGCTGACAGAAAGATAAGTATTCTGGCGAGCAGAAAAGCATCTCAGAATGCACAACACATCTAACCTTGAGGCGGATGGGTTGCAACAGCAAAAGTCCATGTAGGGTTCCATTCCTGTCAGCCAAGAACAGATAGCTGAGGCTACAGTGGGCACAGGCTCACCACATCTAGTCAGCTGAAGACTGGAAAAATGTAGCCTGGTCCGATGAATCTCAATTTCTGCAGAGGCAAACGGATGATAGGGTCAGAATTTGACATCAACAGTCCATGCATCCAAGCTTGGGTTGTGTCAACATGTCAACAGTCCAGGTTGGTAGTGGTGATGGTGTACATGCTGTGGGGAATGTTTTCCTGGCACACTTTGGGCCCACTAATAACAACCAATCATCACTTGAATGCCATAACCTATTTGAGTACTGTTGTTGACCATGTGCATTCCTTCATGGACACACTTTACCCATCTTCTATTGGGTACTTTCAGCATGACAATACACCATGTCACAACCCAAAAGTCATCTCAAACTGGTTTCATGAACATGACAGTGAGGTCAGAATCCAATAGAGCACTTTTAGAAAGTGGTAGAGCAGGAGATCTGCAGAAAGTGCATGATGCAACCATGTTGACATAGACCAGAATCTCAAAGATATGCATCTTGCGCAATCCATGCCACAGTAAAGTGTAGCTCTTTTGCAAAATGAGACCCTCCCCTTTATTTTTTGAGTGCTCTTAAAAATTGGTTCAGTGAATTTATGTCAAAAGATGAAAAGAAGCAAAAATAACTCAATAAGTTTCCTTCATCAGGCTTGTTTTTCATTATCCCAGATATTACTCCACATCTAGTGCTATGTTTTTGTACATTTTAAGTTTTGGCTCAATATGATTGCAGCACAGAGCCAGATTTATACTCTCTAAGATCAGTCTATGCAACATGTCATCTATAGCTACCATAGTGAATTGCAGGGCATATTCAATCATATTGCGTCAATTTAGAGTATTGATTTAGCATAGTGCTTAGTATGTGGTAGGATATCAGAGCACCCAGAAAAAAATCAAAAAGGATGTGGTAAGATTGTATAAATTCCACCAAGGCAATGATGGGCTGGATATCTGAAACCATTCTGCTGAAGCTGTCTGGTAGAAATGTTGCTCACTGTGCCACTATGTCTTTTTTTATTGCATGGCAACTTGTTGAAAAATATCAAATGTATGATCTGCACTATAATGGTAAATAAAAAACTGAAATGCCAGTCATGCTTATACATTAAAATACAGTGTGTATATAAGAAAAATCCTAATTAGCAAAAAGCATAATTACTAAAAGAAAGACTAACTAAGCTAGAATTGAAAATATCTTGAAAACATTTGCTCCACAGAAACAAAGCAACATCACCACTTCACATGAGAAGATCGCCACAACAGAGAGTTAAGTCAACGCATGGCAAGTGTAGGACTCTACACCAAAACACAAGACAATATCGGCTAAGCGTGTCATTCAGCTGAAGACATACAGCAAGTCTCTAACACCAGTACATGGCAATGTAGTGTACTGATAGAAAAAGAGAAAAAGATAATGCCACCCAACATCGTGGAGTGCACAGTATAATACCACTTGGTTATTCTGTTTCTCTTCCCACCTGCCATGTTGTTTTGCCTGCCTAAGATAAAGTCATCCCTGATGGAGGATTGCAGGAATCATGGGGTAGAGAGGTTCTTTCATCGGATTGGCTGGCCCAGCGCTGTTTCAGCTGTGGAATGGACAAATGGGGGAGGCAGCTTGATGGCTGAGGTCTCCAGGACTCTAAACAAATCCAAATCATATTATGTGATATCATCTACTGTTAAATTCTGGTCTGTACTAGTAAAATTTTTATTTTTATACTGTATTGAGGATTTGTTCTGTTCTGTGTATTGTATTGTATTGATGCCCTTCTTTTTGACACCCACTGCACACCCAACCTACCTGGAAAGGGGTCTGTTTTTGAACTGCCTTTCCCAATGTTTCATCCATTTTTTTCCCTACAAGGGTTTTTTTGGGAGTTTTTCCTTGTCTTCTTGGAGAGTCAAGGCTGGGGGGCTGTCAAGAGGCAGGGCCTGTTAAAGCCCATTGTGGCACTTCTTGTGTGATTTTGGGCTATACAAAAAATAAATTGTATTGTGTTGTACTTGCATAACACAGATAAATAAACTGAACCAGTTCAACTAGCAATCAAATTTTGAAATATCATTTAACCACATCAGCACCAGTCACCCTAAAGTGTGCATTTTGGGATGTACGGAGTAAAACATAGGAACTGAGGGAAAAACCAATGCAAACAAAATGAGAATGCTCAAACTCCAATCTCTGTCTTCAAGTGCTGAGAGACAGGCGTGCTAACCACTGCTCAACTGGCCTGCACTCCTAGTAAATGTTCCAAATCTTACTGTTTCATGAACCTTTCTCATGGACTGCTGTTCTCAGTTAATTTCTAATCCTTTCATTTGAGGAAACAATAGATCACTCTTACAGTTAGCTGGACAAGGTAAGAAAAGGTCTGAATGAAAAATAAAATTGCAAAGTTTCCTGTAGTACATTTTGTCACACAATTTCCATCAGTTCTTTGAGTAGCTTATTTTTCTCCTTACTAATAAAATTTGTAAACCGAATTAGCTCAGCAGCTAAGCTCCTGTACAGACTACACAGCTATAATAGAAAGACTGCTTTAGTCCACTTGCACTCACATTAGCACGGTTAAATAAAGCAGCTCTTTATTCATCCATCATTTTGGTAATCTGTCAGTAATGTTACTGAAAGTCAGTATGACACCAGAATCCATTGTCTTGTCAAAACATCTTTTTCTTTCCCTCATTTAGATGAGATCATGCTGGTAGGACTGAATGACATCCCTGACATCTCCAGTAAACTCTCATAGTTTGCAAAATCATAATGTTGGAACAATACAATACAGTGATTCCAAATGCTACAAAGCAATCCATGTCCCCTTCTTAAAAACTGTCATGTGCCTGCTTGATTTTGTGTTGAATACGGTGTCCAAAAACAGATTTAGTGCAGTCTTGTTCAGATTGCCATATATCACTGTGGTTTTCACTAAACATCCTGTCTCTAGTTGCTGTCAGCTAACATTTCTAAAATTACACTGAATTGAAATTCTCAGTGTGAAACAGGCCATTCTCATTGTTCACAGCATAAGTGCATTTTGTGCTACAGGAACATTTCAGAGTTGTATGAATGTTAGGACCAGAACTACAAAATACCATGATACTGTGATAAAAGTGATTCTAAAAGATCAAATAAATGTTTTCATCATGATTGATGCTTTTAATGCCTTTCAGGACAAGGTTTAAGGAGTTTATGTTTTTGAAGGATCACTTTACCCAGTTCATTAATAAAATGGATGATACATGTCAGCCAGTCTGAATATAACTAATCCACCTTTTCATCTATAATAAAAAATATTACTCATCTTGCAGTATTCCAGATGCAATCATTTGCCTTATTTCCTCTCCGGTAAAGAACAGCAGATGACAAACAGTAGCTTTTCTGATCATACTCCTGTGTATGTTCCTATAAAAATGATTGAACCGTGCAATGAGTTGTTTGGTTTCTTGATAACTGCTATTATAATGTAAGTTCTGGGGCAAATAACCTCTGCAGGAATGTTTCATTAAAAGTGCAGTAACTGCAACCTTGTGTCGTGGAAAGGCTAAACTACATGTAAGCCCTACAACTGCAAACTCAGACATTCTTGCACATATCCTGTATGTTCACCACATATACATCTCAAGAGAACAGAAATAAAATTATAATGACAAAATTAGGAGCAATACTCGCATTCTTTAACATTATCCAGATTTCCCACATAGGTTCCTCTGACTCTCATTTCACTAAAGAAACTTGACGGAAACAGCAGTTATATTCGGTTGGGAAGGAACTGTTCTGTATATATGGGTAGGGTAAAGCAGAGAGGAATGGACTGGAAAAAGTGAAACAACTAGCTGCATCCTCAGGTGTGACAGCAACAGAAAGCCCACATTGGAGTCCATAGGGGTGTTTTTTCTGTGTTGTTTTCAGTTTTAATGAATAATAGGTATGTGGCACTTTGTTTTCTTTCATAACAGCTCAACTTAATTGCATAGTAGATTTCTGCATTTTTTATGTTTGCGTAGCACTTTTTCTTATTGTGTTTACATGCATGCGCACTCCACAGAATACATGTAGTAACCGCACAAGTGCTGGCTCCCTCAAAAATCAATGGTTTTGATGAGAGTGGAAAAATATAATATACTATAATACATGCATGCATGCATTGTCCAACCAGTATAATCCAGTTCGGAGTTACTTGAGAATATTCTGGAATCACTGAGCATAAGGTGGGGAACAGGCCTAGACATGATGCCAATCCACTGCACGGCACACACATGCACACCAATATTGATTCACACTAAAACCAGTTTATAGTTGGCAGTCCATTTACTATTCATGTCTTTGGGATTGTGAGAGGACATGTAATATCATAAAAGACAATTTACAACTAATTGCCAAAAGTAGCCCAGGCCCAGGCCAAGGTTGCACCCCTTCAATATAAAGTCCAAGGCATTTGTCAGTAAAGAAAAGCTTTTATTCCTGGTTCAAGGTTATTGCTTAAAATTACAACGAGACCCACTTTTGAAGCAAATGGGCAGGAAATTCTGATTTTTGTTTTCTATTAAGTAAAATAAGGTTCTGAATTTTAACACAATCTTGTTTGTTATGGCTCCAGAGAGTAGAGACATGTTACATTTTGGTCAGACGTACAAGCAAGAATATCTCTGTACTCTGCAAAAGTGACAATATTGATACTACTGCTACTAGTACAAGATCAAGTACTTTCTGATTCTGTACCTCTGTTTAAATATGTCACCCAAGATAAACTGGACGTGCATTTCTAAATTTGTGCTATAACAAGCACACGTCTGATGCTCTAGGCTCTTTTCGAGATCTATAGTAAACTTCTGGCTCCTAATAGACCTACTAATAGTAATGATCTAAAACTTGACATAACATAACAATCCATTACTAAACCCACTTAATCCAGCATAGGGCTGTGGGCAGTCAGAGTGCTTTACCACCAACCTAATGCCAGCTGAATAAACCACAGCAAGTTCACCACCACTATAGCTGTGTAAGTCTTATGATGACCGTTTATACTAGATTTATCCCCAACCTCCTTTCATCTCCCGAGGGCCCTGTGATACTGTATCACTATCTTTTTGCTTTACCTTTTTCATAAAGCTGGAGATTAGGAGTATCTCTTGATTTCTGTGTGTGGAAAGGTTAGCGTCATTGCTTTGAAGACCATTGAGGTTTGAATTCAGTTCTTGCACAACAACTTTCTAGGTGGAACTTCAACATTCATTTGTTATCTTTATCACTCTGGTACCAAATTGGAAGGAGGTTTGTGCTGAATTAATTATTGCTTCTAAATTGTAAGCAAGTGTGAATGGCTTCTCTGCAATATTTACATCCTTATGTCCATTACTGCCAGGACAGCCTCATGGTACCTAAGATCCTACACTGGACAAAGTACACCAAGAAAGTGGAAGGCCACATGTCTGACATGTTATCTGATTTTGTTTTTAGCAAAACTACTGTTCTGATCCTGCTCCATCATGCTTTTATACTACTTCACTTGGTCAGTCCAATTTTTATAAGTAGCACCATAGTTGTTTCAGTTAATAATTAACTATACCTGTAAATCTTTATTTTCCTTCAAAATATTTTATTTTATTCCAATTACATTGCATTCAGATATTTTGTATAGTAATCTGGCTGCATCTTTAACCATGCAAAAGCATGTTTGTGTCCTTAATGATACCTTGAAAAGAAAAAAGATCAAAGTTCTTTTATACTCTATATTAATGCAGTCCTTCATGCTTATTGTATCACAAACTAACACAAAGAACAATACCTGCATCTCTTCTATCCATCCATCCATTATCCAACCCGCTATATCCTAACTACAGGGTCATGGGGGTCTGCTGGAGCCAATCCCAGCCAACACAGGGCACAAGGTGCAGGAAACAAACCCTGGGCAGGGTGCCTGTCCACCGCAGAGCAGATATTTCTTTTTACATTAAATTTATACAATTACATTACAATAAGTTTGGTACAGAACAATAGAGCATACACTCAGTAATGGCATATTTTATATCAAATTCAAAGCACACGCAGCATTTCATGTTATTTACCCAAAATGTTTTTGTTTGGGATTAGTTTTGAGAATATGCCTAATTTAGTACTAAATTTAAGTAACAGGTTTCATCCATTTTTATCTGCCTTAGTTAGATAAATTAAAAACAGCAGCAGCTCCTCCATAGGTCCTGTGGGACCTCACATTTGACATGACCTAATTCGCACCATAACTGTTTTTTTTCCAAACTAGTTCCACACACCATACCTATTTGCACTACATATTTTAAATACTTGTACTCCAAGTTTAAACATTTAATCTTTTTTCCATGTGGTATTTTATCAAGAACATAGTATTAAATGTACAGTATTACATTTTGCTTAAAATAAAGTTTCTCTGCTGCCCTGTTGTGGCATTTCATACATTAGTGAATGTTAGTACATTAGTATCTTGAATTAATAATGTAGGTGGAACAAAATAAGACTTTTCATTACTATTTTAGTTTTCAACATCACCATTTTCTGTTTTTTGTAAGCTCTAATATTTAATGATTGCATTGTCAGGACGTGGCGCACCATTGCTAGGATCTCTGCTTCCAGAAAGAACGATGTGTCACATCACTGATGCTATGCTTTATACACCCTTGCTGTACTCACTACACCATCCAAGATTACAGATTCAAACTTCAAAATAACTTTTTTTGTGTGTGCTTCTAGTAATAAAGAATTTTTGGTATTAACTTCTAATAATTTTTTTTCACCTTTATTAATGGTTTAACACTCAGGTTTTGTTGACCGGTGTCTTTAGTTTACCAACTTTTGACAATTATTCTTTTGACAACATTTATAGTTACCATTTAGTTGTTTTTTTTAATTTTTCTCTCTACTGTTTGAAACTGACCATCAGTTCAGTTTTCTGAGCATACATACATTTCCTGGTCTAACAACCCTGTGCTAGTGGCTTGCCAGATTCCACCTCACTGGCAGAACAATAACAGAAGTTTAAACATTCCTGTCTAGACCCATATTGATTGTTAACATATTTTCAGAACAAATCTACTTTTTTCTTTTTCCTTTCCAGTAGTTTTCATCATGTTGGCTCTAGTGTAGATTTAAACTACTTGTACTTGTGTTGTCTTCCAAATGTATTGCCTCAACTACAACTTGAACATTCCTAGTTTCTTCATGAATTCTCTACTTAGGTCTAGATATCTGCCTAACTGACTGCCACATTCCACTTTTCATATCTTGTATGATTAAATTACTGAAGTTAGTAAAACTAGTCGACATTCATTTCTTTAACTAATATAACATTAACTCAAGATTAACTATTATTTTTTTCCCTCAATGTTTATTATCAAGTGAGACAGATTCTGTGTCATTTAGCTACTTGTTGTCACCACTTTATCCATAAACTCAGATGCTCTTATCAATCCACCTGTTATACCCTACATTGCTTTTATGGTCAGTTACTCAATTTACAGTAGATGCAAAGTAAGAATCATGACAGACAGCTTACTTCTGCTGTTGCTTATCTTTTCTGGTTCATTTATTTGTGCTCACTTACATTATTTTGACATAGAAGATTGCTATTTATTTATCACAGATTGCTATTTATTTTATTTATCTTTTATAGGAGCTCACTTACAGTATTTTGACGTAAAAGATTATTTATTTTATTTAAACATGTTATTCTTTATTTATAAAATTCTTAACAGTGCCATACTTCATGCTACACTGATTTGTACATCAGCCTTTGAAATCTCAATCTTACTAAAGGTTTTCTCAGAAAGTTCCAAATAGATTCTTTTCCTAACTTTCACACCTATGCATGTTCTTCTCACAGGGACCCCTCATACCCCAGGTAATGTTTTTTCTAATACTGAAAATGGCAGCCTTTGTAATTCCTTTCTAACAATCCATCTACATGTTTCAAAGCTTTTTTACTGCATTTAAAAAGCCACACTAAGGATTATTGATTTAATGATTTTTAAGACCTTACATATGTGTACACAAAGATCAATTTTAAGAGAGTGGCAAATCTTGTGGTTTGGTAAATAAGAGCATATTAGTAGGACCATCAGATGAAACAGAGGTTGGTTTTCTAAGATCAGAAATCAGTAACACAAATTTAGAGGCCAATATTAAACATAGAGGTGTTAAACAATATGGCTTAACATGCATTACAGGAAAATTCATGGAAGAAATAATTAAGGATAAGACTGAACAGCACATGGCAAGTACAGGAGTTTTTCTAAACAATGAACATGGGTTCAAAAATGGGAGATCATGTTTTACTAACATGCTGGAATTACCTGAGAAAGCAATAAAAGGATATGATCAAAGTGGAGCATATGATATAGGCAATACTAACTAACAAAGAATAAAGTAAGGTCTGATGGCCAGGAGGACAGAAAAAACAAAAGAAAAACTCCAGACAGCTGGAGAAATAAAAAAAAAATCTGCAGGGGTTCCGAGGCCACGAGACCACCCAGCCCCCACTAGGCATTCTACCTAACATCAATGATCTAAATCAGTCCTCATGGTTTACAGGCTTCACGTGGAAGAATTAGATGATGATGGTCAAGTGGACATCTGGCCTTCAATCCATCAATGTAAGGACTGCACGGTGCTTTGATCAGGTGGTGGTGGCACAGATCACCACCACAGAAAAAACGGAAAAAGAACAGCAGAGAAAGTAGGGGTATAGTACGGATCGCAGAGCCATGATGAAAACGATAATTAAATGCTTATACAGAATATCAGGGTTACACTAAAATGTAGCTATAGAAAAACCATATTAAAACAATGGATTTTTAGCAGTTTTGTAAAATGATCCACTGTATTAGCCTGGTGAATTTATATCAGTAGGCTATTTCAGATTTTAGCTGCATAACAGCAGAAGGCTGCCTCACCACTTCTTTTAATTTTAGCTCTTGGAATTATAAGCAGACACTCATTTGAAGATCTAAGATTAAGATTTGGAATGTAAGGTGAGAGGCATTCCGAGGACGGAGTGAGATTATTTAAGGCTTTGTAAACCATAAGCAGTATCCATCCATCCATTATCCAACCTGGTATATCCTAACTACAGGGTCACGGGAGCCTGCTGGAGCCAATCCCAGCCAACATGGGGCGCAAGACAGGAAACAAACCCTGGGCAGGGCACCAGACCACCGCAGCCATAAGCAGTACTTTAAAGTCAATTCTAAATGGCACAGGCAACCAGTATAGTGACATCGAAACAGGAGAGATGTGCTCAGATTTTCTTTTCCTAGTTAAGATTCCAGCAGTTGCATTCTGCAGTTGCATTCTGCACTGGTTGTCTTTTTTGGGAAGTCCTGAGAGGAGTGCATTACAGTAATCTAATTTTTCAGCATCTTTCAAAGTTATAAGGCGGGGTGCCCAATATGTCGATCGCAATCGACCGGTAGATCGGAAAGATAGTGCAGGTAGATCGCGTTGCATTCAAAAAAAATTTTTGTTAAATGTTTAAATGTCATATATCCTCCCTTTGGCATTTGCCACTTGATTGACATACATTGCGGCCAGTCTGAGATCTCCTTTCTTCTAACACTCTGGTCATCCCGCATGCACGATCAAATGCGTGAGCTACTGCAAAACTCCGCCAATCTAAGTGATCTAGTTAGCCTTTCAATTTATATCAACTAAAGAAGGGATTTAAAAAAAAATTGTTTGTTATGGGCTGGATGTGGAATTGGAAGAGGATTTTTTCTCTCACAGTGTCACAATCAAAGTGCGTTTGTCTGATCTGTCAATCTATCATTGCTATTCCAAAGAAGGAAAATGTGGAAAGGCACTTTCAAACTGTTCATAAAAACTACGAAACTGACTTCCTTCTGAAAAGTGATCTGAGAAAGAGAAAGGAGACGGAACTAAAACCGCAGTTAATTGGACAGCCATTATTTTTCACTCGGCTGAATTCAAAAGCAAAGGCAGACACACCGAAGCATCGTTCCGGGTGAGTCACTTGATCATTAAGCATAAGAAGTCCATCCAAGATGGAGAGATGATAGAAGAGGCCTTCGTTGAGGAAGATAGGGAGAAATTCCTGCTGAGATTTCAAGACCCCTGACCAGACAAAAAGGAGTTTCTCCTTGTCATTAAACATGCAGAATACAAGCAACTTAATAACGATCAATGGCCTCTAGACTTGGCATTTTTTTTCCGATCTGACCAACGTGTTGAATGAGCTTAATTTACAGCTGCAAGGAAAAGAGAAAACCATGGTCAATATGATTAGCTCAGTTAACGCTTTCAAACAAAAAATGCAACATCTGTCCTCAAAGCTGCAGCGCCTTGATTTGGGGATCATCCGAAACCTTATATTAGAGCTGGAGACACAATGGAAGGCGTGTGTGCAACTTGACAGCATACGCTACACAGAGCAGATTGAAAATTGTCTTTCAGACTTTATCTAATGGAAAAAAAAGTAACGATTCGAGTGTTGCCCAATGTAGCGGAGTAAGAGTAGTGTTTCTTCTTCACAAATGTACTCAAGTAAAAGTACAAAGTATGGTGCAGTAAAACTACTCTTAGAAGTACAATTTTTTTTTAAAGTTACTCAAGTAAATGTAATGGAGTAAATGTAACTCGTTACTACCCACCTCTGATACTCATTATATATATACGGTACATATGGACACAAATTTATTAAGCCTTTACGTTATTTCTTTAAGATGAATGCCATGTTACCCTAAAATTATTCTTCCACAGAGTATATTAGAATGTCATTTACAACACGTGTTAGTGCCATTTCTGTACTATGACCAGTGCGGAAACCAGACTGGAATTTCTTAAGTAGATTGTGACTGAAGGCGATTGGCGACTGCTTTTTCAAGTATTTTAGAGAGAAAGGGTAAATTTGAAATGGGTCTTTAATTATTAAGTACAGTATATGTGGGGCTAGGTCTGACTTTTTAAGTAATGGTTTGATGACTGACACTATTAATAATGTTAAGAATAGGCACTGCAAGAACATCCACTGCACTTTTTACTAGTTTTGTTGGCACCGGATCTAGGGAACATGTAGTAGGTTTCATTTTAGAAATTAAAGTGAAGACTTCCTGCTCAGTTACAGAATTAAAATTTCTGAAGTGCTGAATGCAATTTAAGACAGGGTTTACCAAGCTAGTATGTGGTTTGCACTGTGATGATGAGATCTGGGGTCTTATATTTTTAATTTTCTCCTTAAAGAAGTTCATAAAGTCTGTACTGCTAATATCTGTTGATATTTTGCATTGTAGATCTGAATTCCCATTTGTTAATTTAGTCACTGTTGTATACAGTACACAAGGATTTTTATTATTGCTATCTATTATTTTAGAATAATCTGAGTAAGTTTGAAAGAGAGCTTTTTTATATTTAACACTCTTTGTCCATACAATTTGAAAGACATGCAGCTTTGTTGTTCTCCATCTGCTCTCTAAGAGCTCGACTGTTTTCATTAAACCAAGGAGAGTTTCTTTGTGCTTTGATCACTTTTGTTTTAAGGGGAGCCACTATGTTCAGAGCACATTCAGGTAACATTATAATGTGATGTTAGCTGATCTAAATTGTTTTCCACGTTTACATTCGATGTTAACTGATCCAAACGGTTTTCCACAATTACACTTAACTTACTCAAAGTATCTATGAATTTTGAAGCAGAATTATAGTCTAGATGTTACACTGTCTTTGTTTTAATCTGTGAGTGTATTGGTAAGGGTAGAACCAAATCAAACGTAATTAAGTAGCGATCAGAAATAACTTCATTTAATGAAGTAATATTTAAATTCTGAATTTCAACTGTGTAAGTTATAATTAAATCTAATGTGTGGTTATGAGTATGAGTTGGACTTTTGACAATCTGACAAAATCCTGCTGAATTTAAAAAATAAGTAAAACATTTGTTAAAAGTGTCAGTTTCCACATACAACAGAATCCCCCATCAACACTACACGATCATAGTTTAGAACCAAATCAATTAAAAGGTTGCCAAATTCAGTCAAGAACAATGACTATTACCCTGGTGGTCTTTAGTGTAGCACCACTTTTGTGTTGCAATCTGTTTTAATATTTAAAATGAATGCTTCAAAGGATGTGAAGTCACTTTCATTTTTAGAAGTGATTTGCATTTTATTACAATGAATTATTCCAAGGCCTCCTCCTCAACAAGAATCTGTAAACTTATGAAGGAACGAGTATTCATCTGGTGCCACCTCAGCTAGGGGAACAGTATCAGATTTACTAAGCCAGGTTTCAGTGAGATGACACAGATAAGATTTTGTACATAATATGAATGTTCAATAAGCAGCATTTAAAACTACATGTTTCTTTCTGAACTTGTGATATATTTTTTGTTTTAATTTTTACTAAGTTTCTATTACAGGTGTCCCTGTTGAAGGGTCTGATTTATCTCTTGGTCTAATCACACACCTTATTTTTTGGTGGTCAAGTAATTCAAGGTCTGCATCATGACTAAATTTACTGGATGCCCCATTTCTGGGACTATGGGTAGTAGTTTCAGGAAAGTAACAGGTGGGATAAACAACAGCCTGTGATTTAAGATCACATGACTACAGCCTGGAATCAGTCAGCCAGGCAGTTTTGCTGCCATATTTTGGGATAATACTAAAGGTCCACTCCAGTTAGGATAAAGACCATCTCTTTTGAAAAATACAGGCCCTTCTCAAAAATCATCCCAATTGTTCACAAAGGCTATGCTTTTATTTGCACATCAGGTTTCTAGCCAGCAGTGAAGGGAACACAATCTGCTAAAAATCACATCTCCTCTATATAATCTTGGTAAGGAGCCAGATACAACTAAATTCCGACATTTTCTTTTTGCTTTGGTGCATTGAGAGATGAAGTTCCTCTTTAATACCACAGATTGCTGTAAATAAATATCATTAGTGTCGACATGCAGCAATTAGATAGATACTTCATCGTCAGCGACACGGTCCAATGTAGCCTTTATGTCAGAAATCTTTGCCCCGTGAGGCATTTAACATTAACCGCTGGTTTAACATAGTTTGAAATTCTAACATTCCGTACTATGGAATCACCAATATGAGCACTTTGTTGTTCTCAGTATCCACAGGCGTGCTGCAGAGTGCTGAGAATCTGTTCTGGGTCCAAATTGGCGACCTGGGAATACATTTTGGCTTCTTAGACCCCCAGAAGTAGTTGAACTGTCTAAATAAACCTAGTCGATACAATTTTCAATTTGCCTAATTGCTATCTAATAGCTGAGCTTGAACTGACTACCTGGTGGTTTAATATATAGGGCCTTGGCCCCTTAAGCCATAGTGCTAGCCGAGCTCCCACACTACATTTGGCAGGATTAGCTCTTTGCTCATTAAGCCCCTACAACAGGAGTGCTGCAGTGCTTAAAAGTTTTCATTCCAGTAATTTCTTAATTTGACGTCAGTTGTTACTGGTTATACGTCATAATTTTTTGGACTTATTTTAAATTTCCTTGCTGTTTAAGACTCACTGCCTTTTCTCCTATATCTCTTATTCAGCTGCATGTGCAATTTCGATTTTGGCTTTGGGCCCTCCCCCACCATATGTGGTTAGGGCAGCGAAAGCTTTATATTCCCTTAAACGTTAAGATCCATCAAAAACCAGAGATTGAAATTTTTGACGGATCTCGACGTTTTTAGGGTCCCCTGATACCGAAAACATTGAAATCTTGATGATACGTGTGTGTCTGTCTGTGTGTCATAGTTTCTTGAGGATGATCTAGAGCCAAAACGGCTGGACGAGAAAATACCAAACTTGAAACTTAAGCCTGTTAAGAGGTGACAATGTGCTGGTTAGTTTTTGAGATAAATTGTGCAAGAGAAAGAGGAACTCTTGGATGACCCTCAAATACAAATAATGAATTCTTCTTATCAATTGCAATCGTAATGACTTATTTTATGATCAAAAATATCAGCATCAGAGCATTAAATAATTACTGAAATGTTTTATAATAGTTCGGGTAACTTGGTTCCTAGGGCACAAATCCTACTGATGCTCACATCCGAATTTTTTATTTTACTAACCAGCTGTCAAGTAGTAATGAGATACAAATAATAAAAAGGAAGCCATCAGCTCAATAGCCAGCTTGGCTCTTTTGACCCTTTATGTGTTCATCATTGAGCTTTATTCCCACATCAGGAAAGAAATGGAAAAGAAAAATGAAGGATCATAAAACTCAAATTTGCTATAGTCTGCAAATATGTGGATGATGTAACCTGAAAATGAAAATGAAGAATATTAAAAATGTCAGCCATGGAGCAAAAAGATTTGGAGTTAATAATAGGTTACATTAGCTAAAAGACTTAATGTTTAATTTAGAAATTGGTTAGAGAAAAAATCTGCAGCCACTGATCCAATCCAGGCCTCATATTGAGAAAGTTTACTTTTAAAGGCCAAATTGTTTTACATAGTTCATAAAACCCTGAGTCATTAATGCTTGTCCTTATTTTATTTATTCATTTTTATTCTTATTTTAATCGTCATGGCATCTGACTGCAGCTGTAATAAAAGCTGAATTTTGAAGGTGGCTGGAAAATAGTCTTGCACTATAATGCCAATAGATAAATCAAGGATGGGGCAAAATGAACAAATAGTAAAGAGACAGCCTGAGGTGGTGAACAGATTTTCAATTAGACTTTCTGAACTTTCTGACTGAATTAGAATTTCAAATTAACCCCCCCCCCCCAAAAACAAATAAGTAAATAAATAAATAAAATAGAGCAGTAAAGTCTTAAGTGAAATTCTTCTTGAAAGTGCCTTTTGGCTTCCTCTACTGCTTTTTTTTTTTTTAACCCAGAACTCAGATGGTAAACTGAGTGTGCTGCCACATTTTACTTAAATAGTGCCATGATGAAAAGTGTCAGCTCATGCAGATCTTATGACCTATGATAGTGCCTGACAAAGATAAACAATATGGTTAAAGTCATTTACAAAATAATTAAAGACAGAGACACTCAATTTCAGACAAAATAAAATAGTATCACAAATATTAATAACACTGCAGTGGGCTGGCACCTTGCCCGGGGTTTGTTTCCTGCCTTGCGCCCTGTGTTGGCTGGGATTGGCTCCAGCAGACACCCATGACCCTGTAGTTAGGATATAGTGGGTTGGATAATGGATGGATGGATATTAATAACAACTACAAAAATCAGGCAAACCCCAAAGAAATTAAGAAATCATGATATGACAGGTTCTCCATGGAGATGAAAACGAGTCACCAAGTTTTGGACGAAACATTTTGGGAAATGAGCTTTTTAGTCAAGCATTTTTCTAGGCAAGGTCCTGTTGCTGCATTTTGTGTTTTATAGAAACCCGACGGATCAGACAACACCAGACTGCCAGCATCAGCTCCTCCATATTGATTCTCAACACAAGCTCTCAACAAAGTAGTTGGCTGAGCCTTCTGTTGTACTCATCTATCCTATGCAATCTTTTTTTTTTGTTCTCTTTCTCTGTCTCCCCTTTGTTTTGTTAAAAGGTAAAGAAACATTACCAATCACACCAACTAATTTCACATTTCATAAGGCTACTTTAGAGCCACTAATACGAATAATGGCACAGGCATTTATGCTATAGATTGTACTGGTATTTAATATATGGTGTTGTACTAATTATTTGTTGATGGTATTCTAATACTGTCAATAATCTGTGCAATTAACAATTCAATTCATTTTTGAATAACAATGCTCACTGAGTCCAGAGTGCTATAACAAGTTCACAGGTAAAATACAATGACAAACTTTGCAAATTGCAAATTACATAATGTACACAGATAAAGACACAGACTTGCTTAAAAATAAAGTAAGACAATGGCGTACCAAACTGATTAACATAAATGAAGACTAACAATATCTGTCCATTAAAAAGATTGCTGAACTATGGTAAGTTGGCAATAGAGGAAAGGTAAACAAAACATCTAGTCAGCAGCATCCCTTGGGAAAATAAACATCTAAAAGTCCATGGTCAGTTCTAGCACAGTCATAGTCCTGGAGACCTGGGCCAACTGGCCGTCCATTTCTGGGACATTTTGCCATAAATTCTGGGCTAGACTGTCTAATATGACTATAAAATCATTCCATCATTTGATTCTAAGGATTGAAAAAATTCTAAAGTACTTTGTACATTTCAACTTTATGATTGACAGGGGCCCTCAAAAGTATTGGAACATAATTTTATCAGTTTACAATTTAGAAACTAAAAGTTTTTCCTCTGAGTTTTTATAGTGTTCAAGCCAGAAAGGGTAGAGCCTTCTCAGGGCTGAAGGTGGGCTTTAGCATCGTCCTTTGGCTACCTGTTAGAACTGTGGAATGGAAAGAGGACAGTGCTAGCAACAGTGCACCATCTTGTGCAGGGGTGGTTCTGTTTACCTTGATAGAGGCAAGAAAATGGCCCCCAGGCACACATGTGTGACAATGCTTAATATTAAGTAATCCACAAGGAATGGGCTGCATCACAATAAACAGAAAATGATACATTTCTGTTGCTAGTGGTTTTAATGCTAGATAGCTTTTTAACATTTGTACTTTCCTGGCAAACAATGAAGCACAATTTACAGACTTTAAGTTGCTTTGAAAATGTCTGCTGAAACATTTACAATGATGAATAAACATATAACGATCATTTCAAAGAAACATGTAATATATTCAGTTACATAACACTAGAATCTCTAAAACCTACAAAAATATTTGTAATGCCAGGCCACTTAAATTCCCTCGCACCTCTCCTTATCAGCGTCTTTTGTTTTGTAAATATGTTAATCAGCACTGGCAGCAAGCAGCCTGCTATCCCATCCCCCACCTAGACCGAAGTCAAGTCAGACGCGAAATTCTCGGAGCTGAATACTGTGTATCTGCGGAGTTTGGTGTCTGGAATTGCATAGGGTAATTATATCGTTATTTAAAATACATACATTTCAGGACTGGTGGGGGAATGGGATAGCAGGCTGCTTGCTGCCAGTACTGATTGAAACATTTGCAAAACAAAGATGCTGATGAGGAAGTACGAGGGAATTTAAGGTGGCCCAGCCTTACAAATATTTTCGTAAGCCTCAGGGATTCTAGTGTTAAGATGCTAACACAGGCACCATTTTATTCAATTGAGTCACCATGCCTCAATTTGTATATAAGAGATTTTTTCCTGGCCTCCTGTAACAAAAAGCCACTTAACTGAGGAAAAATAAAATAATGACTTGGCTTGTTTTATCAGTCCGGGGTGATTTTATCTGGGCTTCATATGTGCATTACAGGCAGTAATGCACATACAAACTTATTTATTTATGATTGTCTCACGTAGTATGCACAGAGAAAGATGTTTTTAAGCTCTCTTTACATTTGAAGGCTGCAGCATCCATGCAATACGCAGTGCCCTAAGTGCTTCATGCTTTGCAGACCTACTAGCCTGTTGCACGGCTCCTAATCTGAGATCCTGAGGTGGTTCGTCGTGTGAATGTGCTGTATCAGTACATACTCCCAATCTCTCCTCTATATTTAAATATAACATTTACCCGAGTATTACTATTTTTCTGCTGGCTTAAGTTCTTAATGATGTCACTGTTATTATAATAATAATGTATGAAAAGGTGTATACACACCAGTAACAGCTAGAATTGTTAACCTAATCTATATACAGTTGAACCTCGGTTTGCGAGTAATTTGGTTTTATAAGTGTTTTGCAAGGCGAGCTAAAATTTTTAATAAATTTTGACTTGAAAAAACAAGCAACGTCTTGCAATATGAGTAGTATGCATACTCTTTGTCTGCTGAGCATCATGTAATCACAACTGAGCTGATGGTTCTTCTCTCTCTCTCTCTCGCTGCAGGATTGTGGGCAATCGTCTTCTATTCTCCGTCTGAGTCAGCGTGCTTTACTCATATAGTCAACATCTGTACGAGCGTATACTGTTTACTACAGCATTGTGACTGTGTGTGTGTGCATGTGCGCTGTGACGTGCGAGTCCCCTTCTTGCACCACCAACTTTATTTAGCTTGAAACAACAACAGCGCGGTTATTTATTGTAGCAGGATCTGCCACTCTTTTATACACAGACACAGCAGTCAGGCAGGGTTGTGGCCAAGTAGTACTGTACCCTGCGCATTTATAATGTTCCTTGTTCATTGTATCACTCACTGACAGCAGGCGCTAAAAGCATGTCTGCGATCTTTCTGGATTCACTTTTTACAGCGAACTGCTACAGCGCTGAGAGACTGCAATTGCTTTGGGACGTTCTTCCGCATGTCGTCCCATTGGGTGGAATCCCACAAGAATTTAGAAACTCACTCACACCAGCCATGATTCTTTTCAAAGGTAAAGTGCAGGTTAATTTGTTTTATGTATTTTTACTTTATATTTTGTATTAATCATTTTTATATGAATAGTTTTGGGTTGTGGAACGAATCATCTGAGTTTCCATTATTCTTATGGGGAAATTCACTTTGATATACGAGTGCTTTGGACTGCGAGCACATTTCCGGAATGAATTATGCTCGCAAACCGAGGTTCCACTGTATATAAAAGTCAATGTGTGTATTTATGTATGTTCCAGCATCACGTCCGAACGGCTGGAGCGATTTTCATGAAACTTGGTACACATGTTTCTCAATGGTCGACTAAAAATACTGTAGGGTGAAATCATGCCTAACCCACCCCCTTCTAGGTAGGTTGGGGGTGATCTTATGGTCTCGAATGCACGTTATCATTCAGTTGACACTCGGTACGACCACCAGAGGGTGAACTGGAGGTGACTGCCAGCATTCTTTATGTTTGCGCACCACCGCGACTCTGCTGCTCTGTTGAAATTAAATAGAGTTCTACGTGTGCAAGTGTGTGTGTCTGTCCGGCCTGGAAGTGAGAGGTAGAGTCGGCAGGGTGAGGGCTCCAGCTCCGAGGATACACAAGTGAAGCCAGCACACTGGCAAAACGAAACCTCCTAAGAAAGACAGTTGCTTAGCTGCTAATGCACAAACGATGCAAGCATGTCCGCAACACGAATCCTCCTAGGAGAGAGATGCCCAGAGTAGTTCTGATTATTTCAATACTTTCTAGGATCCTGTGCTTTTAACAGCACAGGCTTACACAGTTAGTATATAGCTGGCGACTGCCAGCATTCTTTATGTTTAAGCAGCACCGCGCCCCTGTTGCTTTTCAAATTAAATAGAGTTGGCCGGTTCCGAGCATGAACTGGATGATAGCATACATACAAGACCGCAAGACAAGGACATTAGTGAGTCTTTATTGTTTGTTAATTTATTTTCATTTTTAAAGTTGTTTTTTTTTTAATTATGTTTTTCTCAAACAATTTAAAAAAAACTTTATTTTCTTCCCGGGCAACTCTGGGTATTTCAGCGAGGTTTGAATATATTTGAGTATTATGGATTTTTAGTTTGAATGTTCAATCCTTATTTTTACCCAGTTTGACTACCCTAGTCAGTATGGGACTCATCTCGAGCAATACCAGTCTGCAGAGTTAAAGTTATCAAAAGCTTTTAATGGGTTAGGGGATAAGTGACTGGATTGTAGAGACACAGCCATTGTACAGGGTTAGTTTGGACATGGTGGTGTCCCAATAGAATATCCTTGGGGCCGAAAATCTCTACTGGTACCGCTGTTTATAGTGTACATAAAAGTATATTCTGATCAAAGACACATGAACTATCTAGCCTGTCTCACTTAAACGTTCTGAAACATGAAACTTCTATGTTGTTATTGCACTCATTCAGAGAATTGTTCCTGGAATACAGTTCCTTATGTCTTATCTGCTATATTATTGTAACTTCATGTTCATAATGCAAGACACTGCACTTGCTTAAACAGTTGGACTTGATTATATTTCCTTATGCACAGAATCTCCTCTTAACAAAAACACTTTCATTAAGCCAAAACTTGGAAGAGTTATTTTCCTTTATGCTGATAGAATTTAAGATTTAGCTTAAATTATTGCCAATAAAAATGATATGGGTGGATATTTTTATTGTTCAGTTACTGCTAGGGTGGAACATTTTGAATACAGGCCAGAATATTTTCACATTTTCTCTACATGTACTTTTTTTTAATTTAAATCTTGAAAATCCAAACAGATGAAAATAGACACAGAAAATAATTGCCGAAAACTAGTAATAATTTTACCACTAAGACAAGCAGCTGTTTACAGTACCAAGGCTTACCAAACCTTGGCATGTGTTTAACATACAAATTGAGGGAAATATTAGACTGAACATAGTGTTTTGTACTTAAGACTGATATTAATACTAGTAGTTAATCTAAATATTAAGAGTAACCATTAAATCATGTTAGATAATTGTAAGGGTGAATTTAAAACTGTTGTCTTCCTTTTGTTTGATATGATGGCTAGCACTGTGGTCTTACATTTCTATAATGCTATGTAAAGTTTGTACTTTTGTCTTGGGTGTACTAGATGTATTCCTGTTAATAGTTTCCTTCCGAAGATTTACAAGGTCAACATGAAAACTGATCCATGAGTGTTCCCTTCAGTATTGATTTCAGACTTGTGCCAACTGCTTTTGGAGCAGATTAAGCAGGTTTAAAAATGAATGGGTGTGTATCTTTTTGAAAGAGATTAATCTTTATCTAAGCATAGTTTTGTTGTATTAAATCTTAATTTGGTTACAGTTATCTTATGAAATAAAAATGAGATCTTGTATTCTACTAATCTGCGTTAGAAGACAGATAGAGCATCATATAGTATTTGTTATATATATATACTGGGTGTATATATATATACTGGGTGTATATATATATA
>JANRMT010062792.1:87683803-87695106 GCA_026402145.1 Polypterus bichir lapradei | reverse complement strand
ATATAAACACAGGGAACTTCAGTTTCTGTATTACATCTTGCCTGAAGAAGGGGCCTGAGTTGCCTCGAAAGCTTGCATATTGTAATCTTTTTAGTTAGCCAATAAAAGGTGTCATTTTCCTTGGCTTTTCTCTACATTCATAATGGCTAACACGGTACAACACCCTAGTACTATAAACAGAATAATTAAACCAAAACAATAGTATAAGAAATGGCAAAAAAAGTTTGAAAAAATGTTTTCCTGTTGAAAATCGCAATATAGTCTAGGACCACCTCCTATGAAATTGTTTTATGTAGTATTGATTACATGTGCTAACAATAAGGGTGTGTTTTTTAATTCCAGCATTCTATCAGAGAATTACAAACTACATTATAAAGTGCAATTATACACATGAATCATAAGTCATTGTACTGAGGACCACACACAACAACCTCAAGTCATCCAAATGAACACACAAACACTCTCCCATGTATGTCTTCTGTGGATTTTGATAAACTCTGGTTAAAAGACAATGGAATGTAATAAGTTATGAGCTTACTACCATTTGTTCCATACAAGATGTAACATTAACATGATTACTTGTGCTCTTATTGCAGATATATCACTCATCGTAATAAGAATTATATATAATTCTGCATATAAAGCATATAAAGAAAGTAACTATAAATATATGTTACCTGGTGAACTCTTTTACTTTGCACCATTATTCATGCACTTTGAAAAGGCGGAGTCAAATCTTTCTGCTTCCTATTAAGACTGGTGTAAACAATGGTCAGAGTCTCAAAATATAATATGTCTCAGTAAGCAAAACATGTAGTAAATTATCAAATAAAAATCTGTATCATAGTTAATGGTGCCAGGATGCATCAAACAAGTAATGAAGCAAACACTTTAAATTGGTTAAAAGTATAAAAAGATTCTTCAATCTCCTCTGTGATCCCGGTAGTCAGTTTGTTTTCAATTTATTTACCCATACATAATAAACAAAACATTTGACTTTATCATTTTGTGGTTTTCTAAAAAATGTATTTGAAAAAGAGACAAACTGGCAGTTCTACAACACTAATAATAATTTAAAAAATAAAGAAAATGCAGTTTGAAAGAACAAAGGAAGAACTAATTATATTCACAGAGGAATTCAGTAATTTCACATTATATGATAGCATAATTAATAAAGCAGTATATTTCAACTTCTAAATGTGAAAAGTACAAACCATGTAAATTTATCTACTATTAAAACAATAAAAAACTAGCTCAGTAAATCTTTATCCTAAAACAATCAAGCAGTATAGAAATTCAATCAAAGGCTACATTTGTTAATAATGAAAGACAAAAATCGCATGACAGACTGTGAAATACATTGAAGAAAAGACACAAGATTTTTAGATTAAAGCAAGAACCCTGGGGCCATCTGTTTGTTTATGAAGTAAATATCCAGCTGATTAATTTTGACAGTACACAACGAAATCTTTCCCCATGTCAGAATGTAATCCTGCTTCTTTCATGCTACGTTATATAGCTGGAATTAACTTTTTTGACAAGGCCTTATCCAAAAGACCAAAGAGAAGCAAGACCTTCAATAGATGCAACAGCCATAATTATGGTGACAAATAAGCATTGAAAATATGCATTATGCAGAAAAGAAACAGTATGGTAAAACTTTTTATTTATTTTAATTTTATTCTAATTATATATCTAATAATCTAATATAATTGAACATCATTCCAGCTCATTCAAATATATAAATCCTTTACACTTGTCCTTCTTGTTCCATAATTTAATGGATAAGGGCCTTTAAAAGTGATTCATACTATACAAATCAGCTTCTGTGGTGACATTAACAGCCTAGTAGAGGAGCATGTGACATTTGACATACTGTATGTCCTAGGGGATTTCATTTTATTCTTCCTTTACCAGCCAGACACTGGTAGTAAGTTTCCTAAAATGTGGTTGCTGTTGCTCATTTTTAACAATTTATGCATGTTACAAATTAAAATTAAAGGTAAGTACGTAACTCAATTACAATGAAAACCTAGACATTCAAATATGAAAAACAAATTTCGTCCAACAATATCACAAATGCAGCTAGAAAAGGAATCTGAAAATGCAATGCAGGAAAGTATTTTGGTACAGGTTGTTCCACTTCGGAACTCATTCAACTCATTTAATAGAGGGAATAAAATTACCCGCAACAAATATTGAAAAATGAATTAAAAGCAATAGTTAATTTATTGGATGTACAATCATATATTTTCTTTCAGTTTTGTGCTAATCATTTCCTTGTATAAATATGTAAGTCTTTCTTTGAGCAAACACATAAGGTTGGTTATGTGAAAAAATATTAGAGAAAGGCACACATCAATAAGTCCAACATTTAACAGTTGACTTAATCATTATGACATTACATTAATGAGAATTTCAAAATGACTTAATGGAATTAGAAGCCACAACTTTCATCTTGTGATGTCTCAACAACATAAACAATTAATGCAGAAATACAACAAAAATAGTACCAGTACAAGTACTTATGAAGTCACATATGATAATTAAAAGTACAGCTCGGAATAACTGTTTTCTGCACCACAGAAAGCAACATCCACAAGTTTAAATTGCTATTTCTTTGATATGCTATATTAACTTCCTTACAGAAGCTGAATTCTTTCTTTTTCAAATTAATGTTTCACATATTGTATGCAGATGTCAAAATAGCACTATTAGCAGTGTTTATTTTAATTGTATAACTTAATACAACTAAAATTCTGATACTTTTCTGCATGATTTCAGATGATTTGATTTTCATGTAACGCAGTATCTAGAACTCTGATTGAGTGTAAGTAGGCAAACTTACTGTTGAAATTACACCTCATTATTTTAGTATGTACTGTAGGTTATTACCATGGGTGGGAGAAATGAAGTAGGAAGCAAAAGAGGGAGGATGCAAATGTTATACTAAAAGGGATGTTTAAATGGATCTTTATAAAAATCAGAAGCAGAGAATATAAAACATCTAATAGCAATTCACTACTCAGATTCAACTTTTACATGCTCTTCCTTATGACTATGGTAATCGAGGTATTTTTGTCTGCAAATAAGTCTTCCTGTAACTAAAGATTCAGTAGGCATTTCTCTGTTTTAGCAAAAAACACAAAATATTTAAATTTGCTTTTAAGGGCAAACAAGGAACTATAGAGTACATTTTTTTCCCTTGACATCACAATGTCACATCGAAGCAACCTTCTCCATGACCTCTACAAAACCCACCTTTATAGTACCCACCTAGAGCTAAGCAGCAGTGTGCCTTGACTGTCCAGCCTGTCACTTAGCCCCACCCATTGCCTTGAGTTGGCAGCTCCATGCAGCTCCCAAAGTCATCAAGCCATCCCATGCTGACCATCAAACATCAGCACCATGCTTGGCTCCAGCAGTGAATCCTGGTATCTCTGTTCAGGGTAAAGGTAGCTTAACTTTATCTTGAATCTTCATGAAAGATGTATTTTTGTTTTTTTCTGTGCTTCACCTTAAACCATTTTTCTATAGGCAATGCAATCATCAACACCCAGTTGTGATCGAAATCTTTCCAAGAGTCTTTAAAACACACAAAAATAATTATTGAGTAGCAGAAAGGCATTCAATGTCTGGAAGAAAATGTATATATGTTTCAGTCTTTTTCTTTTCCATCTGCAGAAGGTTTATATTATCATTACCACATTTTAGAGGAATCATAAATTTTAATCATTTGTTGGAAAGCAAAACAATGAAGTAAACGGTGCCCATTACATCTACAAAAAGTTCATCTCTTAAAAATGAATAACTATCAAATCTATGATTATCATGTATAACTTTAAAATACAGGAAAAAAGGAAACATTTTTTTCTGTTTTTGTTCTAAATTTTAGCTTCCAGTGTCAACTGAAATAAATTAGTTTCCTGCGAATATGTCCAGGATAAATTCTGGTAACCACCAGCATACGTTTATGAAAAAATACAAAAATGTAAATGTCTCAGGAAGCAGCCAAGATCTGAATCTTAAAACTTCTGTAGACTGATGATTGGAAAACTCCTGAGTGAATAAATCTTATTGAATGAAGGGCGACTTAACTATTATGTTGTAGTCATGAACTTTCAAAAAGTATTTGATCATAGTAATATAACATATAATTGTTACTTATGATTACATGACTTACTAGAAGTACCTTGGCTTTTATTACTATTTAATGCAAAATTATTTCCTTTTTACTCATATTGCACTTCTATGATGTATACTCAGAAGCAGAATATTTACATCATGAACAAATAAAAAATGAAATACCCAAGAAATGTTAGTAATGATTCTATTGCAAGCAACCCTTTACAAAGGGTCTATAAGGAACTATAGCTAGTGTTAGATATAACAACCTTTTGCAGCAATTTTGAATGTTACAATTTAGGGCTTTGCTTTAAATTGCATCAGTTAAAAATATGTGGCATGTATCAAATGTTGGACGCGACATTCATGACATTCAGCAGTCATATTAAGTTGTATGTGCTTGCAGCAGTTGCGCAACAATCCTGCAGAACAGAAAGCATGTCACTGGTGCCGTTGTCTGAGCTCAACAGATTAGTGCTCACTTGTCACTGGTCAGCTATTCGCCACAGAAGATGAAGTGTAAGAAGGCACTGGCTCAGATACATCAACTGTGGTATGAAATATACAAGTCTTGTCATAATTTGGCAGTCAGTATCTCTACGAAGAAAACATTTTTGTTTCAGCAACTTTTAATGCCCATTTTCATGCCGTTGTGGAGGTGTGTGTTGCTGCTGCCACTCATTAAAGATGACAAAGGCATTTAAAAGGATGTTAATACAGTGAAGATTAAAACAATAATGTGCAACTTTAATCTACAAGTCTATCATTTAACTGACACACTCCTTTGTGTACATCCCTGCTTGTTACTAACGTGCTGAAATCTAAAGCACAAGGCTTTGGAATTAAGTCCTAACATGCATGCTTCACTGAAGACGTGAGTGCTCTAACGATAGAAATATAGAAAAATTTGCATTGGCATATTTAAGTCACTTTGGAGAGTAAGTTGATTCAGTAATCACTATCAATAAACAGCTTGCTTCAGCTTTACCTTCATTTAATTAAGTGAAAAAGTTAATCTTAGGCTTGTGTGTTGCCACCTGAATTGAAATAAATGAACCTGGAGGCTCTTTTGGGAACCATTTGTAATGCAGCTTTATCCTGTTAATCTAAGGAGCTGTCAGACTAATGCATTATTTAACATGTTGGTTAGCTACTGTATTATAGTTTGGTTACTTTACCACTGAAAATGACCAAAACATCACACAAAATTGTTTATAATAAGGAACAAATGAACTTTTTGTTATGCAGATATTTATAAAGAATGACGGCACTAGTCAGGGGAATATATTAATATATTTGATTGGGTACACATTCAATGAAAATATGTACTAGGTCACATTTTTGACTCATGTCAGCACAATAATAAGCTGTCATTCTTGGTGACCTACCATCACTGCTCATGTTTTTTTACTAAGACTACTCACCTTTCAATTATGTGCTTACATGGAAAAAACAATTTTTTCGCTCAAAATAAGGCACATTTTACAATATCAAACCATAAGCCACTTTGTACTATTTTTATGCCCTTTCTTGCATTCATTTGTTTTTTAAAAAATGTTTTTAGGTAAAAACAAGGGAATGAAACATTGGTACTGGGTTTGTAATTTCAGTGTTACTGTGCTACGACTGGTTTGTGCCATCTGAACGTATCGTCACCCAAATATTCATCTTACATTTTAGAATGCTGGTGTTGTCATTTGAGAGCCAGGATGGCCTGACAAATATAATAAATTATTTGAGCATTTCAGGGATTTATATTTTATGGGGCAGCAGTGTCCTCAGTCACCGGACATAGTCTCCTGTTTTTAAGGTCCCTGCCAATTTTAAGAATTTTAAACACAATTCTTCTCTCTTTTCTTTTGCAATTCATATTTTTCATATTAGAAAATTGGGCTAGTGCCAAAGCTCCATGTATTTCGACTCATGAGCCAAAATGGACCGGAAGGTTAAATTTTCCCTTTGTGTTTGCATTTTGTATATATGGCCTGCTGTGTGCAAGTGTTCTGTTCAAAGTATGATCGTGGCTTGAATCAGTGATGGTTAATATACATTACACATGGAAACAAAAAGAAACATAAAAAGAGCAGCACAGTAGTACATAACGTCGACACCTTACAGTTCATGGGATCAGGTTTCAGCCAAGGTGCAGTTGCCACATGCAGAGACTTTGGACATTATGTTCTCTCGGATTTAAGCTTGATTTTCTTCCAAAGGTGTGCTGTTGTGATGGTTGGCTATGTTTCTTGTTTAAAATGATAAACAGCTATTTGTAAGATTAGGCCAGATTCTTCTACAGCTGTTTTAACGCAGTATAGTGATAGAGCCAGTCCAGGGCTGTTGAGGAGCAGCTGGTAGAAGGACTTCTTGGCAAAGAAAAAGCTGCTGTTATATTCTGTGCTATTCACTGTAAGTCACAACTGTTCAGAGTCAGATCACTATCTCAATAGCTGGAGGCAACGCTGTTCAATCAGTCACTATGCTGCATTATGAGAAAAAAAAGTATTCTGCCTAAAATTGGCTGTATTGTTGATTAAAACAGGACAATAATGGTGTTTTATCGTAATGATCACTAGCTTTAAGTTTACATTTAGATAAACATCTTGATTCTTCTTAATTACAGCAATGTCAGAAGCAAGGACAGGCTTATACAGAAAGAAGCATTCCTGTCAGACAAGTGGAAGAAAATTTAAATGCATGGTAGTCAAGTCTCCTTTGCACTGAACAATACACAATCTACATAAAGAGTTTCTATTTTAATTACTACATTTTATGTCTGAAGATTTTGCTGCATGGATATAAAATAAATGTCAATCGACACACTGATGAAAACAGAAAGTGGCATACTAAGATGCGGCCTGCATTTTATTTATTCTTCATCTGGACAGCTCATTGCACTAATAAATGGGCAGCACCCACTCTTCAGCAATCATACATGATTATGTCAAAGATATTATGTTGAAGAAAATCACAAATAATTTCTAAAGTAATGGGATCCTTTGAATTTTAAGCTACAAAAGAAACAGATATGAGAAGTTAGTAAAGTGGTGATCAGTTGCTTCAGTAACAGGACAACAGAGTAGAAGTGTCCCTGTCTTATCTCTCTTAAATATTATGGACAAGCTGGGTTATTTTGGACCTTTGTTGAAACCATAATACTCTTTCAGGTCACCATTGTAACCCTGATTACAAGACAAATGATCCACTGCAATACAGTTTTTGACTTTAGCCACAAACAATGCATCAGCTGTCACAAAAATGGCCACAAATCATAGCAACACCTCAAACATTGAATGACCTGTAGCATTGTACTAATCATTGACAGAAATGATGTATAAAATATAAAAATGTGTAAACATTTAAATGAGGTTATGATTTACCATGTGAAGAAATTTGGGAAAAAGAATAATTTTTAGATTTTTTCAACAAAACTTTCTACCCGATTTTCAACACGCAAACAAAGTGACTGGTTATATTGATTTAATCATTTTCCAATTTTTTGTTATTTCTAAACCATTACCAAATGTAAACAAAAGACTTTTTCATTAATAATAAATTGTGAACTGCTGGCAGCAACAGAAGTTTGAAACAGGGCCCTATATTTAAAAATGTGGACAGAGGTCCATTACAGGAAGAACTATGAGGCAGGCCACTGGATATTCCTGGTTTGGGTTCCAACTGGAGTATAAAGTCACCCCTGGACTGAGGCCTTTTGAGCTGAGACAGTGAGGTGGTACAGTCAGAGAAAAGGGTAAAGAATGAGATTGGAATAGTGTACTTGGGGTTTCTGGCACGCTATTTGTCACTAACCATATCACCTGCACTACAAAACAGGTCATCCACCTGAAGCTAAGTATGTGCGGGCCTAGCCAGTACTTGGATATGAGACCACCTGGTAAAATCTAGGGTTGCTGCTGGAAGAGGTGTTGGTGAGGCCAGAAGGAATCCTTTCCCTCTGGAGCTGTGTGTGGAGCCCAATGCCCCAGCGCTATAAATATGATGCCGTCCTTCAGATAAGACATAAAATTGAGGTCCTGACTCTCAATTAAGACCCCAGGCCATCTTTTGAAAAGAATAGGGTTTTATCCTGATGTCCTGGCTAAATTGTCCACCACAGCCTGGTCATCCTAGCCCTCTTCACCACATAGCTAATTTGTGATGAGTGTACTGGTGCAATAATGGCTGACGTTACATCATCCAAGTAAGTGGTACACATTGGTGGTGGTGGTTGAAATGGTTCCCCTCTGTCTATGAAAAGCTTAATATTTTTGTTCTGAGCAAGAGTAATAGATATGAGTGTATAGTAATGTACAACAAAAAAATCATTAGTCATATTCAGAAAAATCATCAAAAATTATAAAAAAGAAAGGAAGAGCCACAATGTTTTAATAAACAAATATGCATTTTGAAAATACGTATCTTGTATCGTATTTAAAATGATATACTACAATAACTTGCAGTCAAATTATTTATGTAATGCAAAGTCTTTCTTTAGGCTCCTCCACCTACATATCTCCGTGTTTACCTCTTAACAGAGATGGGGGGATGGTACTGAAGGCACTGAAGAATTTAAAAAGCATAATCCTCAGGATATGCAGGTGGATGAGCCTATGGTGTCCTGGATAATGAACTGTCCTCAGTTTCTGATACTCAAGGACACGTATCTCTGATGTGGATGTGAGCAACACTAGAGCACCACAAGAAACAGTCCTGCCTCCATTTCTCTTTACTCTGCCCAGCTCAGACTATAAATATAACACCAGGTCATGTCACTTGCAGAAATTCTCAGATGATTCTGCACTTATGGGGTGTATTCATAAAGGTGTTGAGACAGAGTATAGGAGTCAGGTGGAGAAGTTTGTATCTGGGTGCAAAGAAAATTGTTTGTATCTTAACATCAGCAAAATCAAGGAAGTAGTTATTGACTTTCACCACACTAAAGAGGTCCCTTTGTCTGGTCACTGTTCAGATAGTGGATGCAGAGGTGGTCAACTTGGAAGTACTTGGAATTCCACATTAATGTCAGGTTGGACTGGTCTCGGAACACAGACAGCTCTTTTTCCTTAGGAGACTGCATTCCTTTAATGTAGGAAGTGACATTCTTCACATCTATACTAATAAAAGGCAAAGCCATCACTGACTGACTGACTGACTGACTGACTGACTGACTCACTCACTCACTCACTCACTCACTCACTCACTCACTCACTCACTCACTCATCACTCACTCATCACTAATTCTCCAACTTCCCGTGTAGGTAGAAGGCTGAAATTTGGCAGGCTCATTCCTTACAGCTTATTTACAAAAGTTAGGCAGGTTTAATTTCGAAATTCTATGCGTAACGGTCATAACTGAATCCTACTTACGTACATATATACGGCCATAGCCTGCAGCTCGGTCGCCGTGTGAGGCGGAGTTGCGTCCCCCATCACCACTCCTCCCATGTAGTTGGCTGCCTGCCTATATTGAGTCCCCCATACCCACGTCTCCCACGTAATTGAGTGCCTGCCCATATAAGGCCGTCCTTCAGCAGCAATCCAATAGACACGCTGCCGCTAAATATTCGCAGGCAAATTAAAAAGTTAATACCGGGAATGCCTGTTAAACATCTTAGATTCACGAGTAGTGATTTCCTTTGTAGAAATATCAATAGGAAAGCAAGGTGTAAAGCTTAAGTTTAAATTAAGTTCATAGACACGCTGCTGCTGGCGTTTGTCATGCCTAAGACTAATACGATTTTCGCGAGATACAAGTTTAATGAGAAGACACAGGGTATAAACGAGACTTTTGATCACTTTGTAACGGAGTTAAAATTGCTGGTGAAGGACTGTGCTTATGCAAACGAAGATGAGATGGTCAGGGATAGACTAGTGCAAAAAAATACTTAGACCTGAAACTTTTAAGTGTCGGGTCTTAGCTAACATTAAATAAAGCCGTGGACATCGCAAGATCACACAAGAGAGCGGCTCACGTGAACTGACTGTGAACGCAGTACCCAGACAACAAGCAACAGCTCCAAAGAGTGCTGAACAAAAAACGCATTACACAATTGAGAAGGCAGCAAAAGAATATGAAGCGAGTGACGCATACAAGCATATTCATAAGTGCAGCTACTGCGGAAACAAAGCACACGGTGGAAAAAGTCAATGTCCAGCTAAAGAAAGACAGTGTAAAAAATGTGGTAAATTGAAGCAATTTGCTAAAGTTTGCAGGACTGGGAAAGGTAAACCCATGCATGCAATGTGTGATGTCTCAGATAAAGAGGAAGACGAGCTGTTTATTGATGCAGTAAGAAAGGAACAACTCTCTGAAGCTGAACAAGCCTTTGTAGACATATCAATAGGAAAGCAAGGTGTAAAGCTTAAGTTTAAATTAAGTTCATAGACATGCTGCAGCTAAATGTTCGCAGGCAAATCCACAACTTAATACCGGGAATGCCTGTTAAACATCTTAGATTCACGAGTACCGATTTGGGTAGTGAACACTTCGATGAATGAAACCTGTTATCTTTACAACGGTTGACAAACACGGAACGTAACTTGAACACAACACATCTTCCAAATACGAACCCGATTGAAAGAAATAATGATAATCAAATCCTTGATGACAGCAGCACTCATAACAGTCACAAAACAATTACATTGACAATCATGTTACGTTATTTTTAAAATGTTTCCTTTTCTTTTTCATAACTTCTTTAACACACTACTTCTCCGCTGTGAAGCGTGGGTATTTTGCTAGTCTTCTATAAGTCTGTGACAGCCAGAGTGATTTTCTATACTGTGGTGTGCTGGGCTGGTAACATCACTTCAAAAGCGGCCCAATGAATCAACAGGCTTATTAAAAGGTCAAGCTAAGTTATAGGATGCACTCTGGACCCCCTGGAAGTTGTAGTGAAGGAGAGAATTAAAACAAAACTGAGTGTCATTATGAACAATGCTGCACATCCTCTCTCTGACACACTAACACTGAGTATCTTCAGCCAAGTCATCATTCAGCATAAGTGTGTCAAGAAACACTACTGGGGCTCCTTCATACCAACAGCAATAAGTCTGCATAATGTGACTGGCCCATTATTTATTTGAAGAGCTTCTGTAAAAAGCCAATCTATCTATCTATCTATCTATCTATCTATCTATCTATCTATCTATCTATCTATCTATCTATCTATCTATCTATC
>JANRMT010062792.1:87602600-87683793 GCA_026402145.1 Polypterus bichir lapradei | reverse complement strand
ATCTATCTATCTATCTATCTATCTATCTATCTATCTATCTATCTATCAACCTGCCACCAGGAAATGCACCATTTGACATCTAACACAGCTCAGTTCAATTCAGATATAAATTCTTTATTGTCATGTGTACAAGTACAATTACCATGTACAATTAAATTCTTGCTTACATGTGCCCCTGCAGACAGTGAACATACACAATAAACAACGCACACAATAAATAAATGAATATAAATAAGTAAATAAATAAAACCAGAATCCTAGGAATAAATAGAGACAGTGGCAGAAGTATATGTGCAGGTAGCAGTGGAGGTGACAAAAGGTTACTGAATGTTCGTGAGTCTGATTGCAGTTGGGTAGAAACTGTTCCTGAACCTGGAGGTGCCTGTCTGAATGGGCTTTAGTCGCTTTCCAGATGGGAGGAGGGTGAAAAGTGACAGTGCCGGGTGGCTGGGGTCCTGCCTGATACGGTTCACTTTCCTGAGACAGCGTGTAGTGTGGACGTCATTGATCGCAGGGTGCTGTATTCACCACATGCTGCAGAGCTCTGCAGTCCTGGACTGAGCAGTTGCTGTACCAAGATGTGATGCATCCTGTCAGGATGGATTCCACAGTACACCTGTAGAATCTGCACAGGGTTGTGGGGGACATCTGGGCTTTACTCAGTCTTCTGAGGAAGTAGAGGCATTGTTGGGCTTTCTTGACTACTGCCGCAGTGTGACTTGGCCATTTAAGGTCATCAGTGAGGGTGACTCCGAGGAACCTAAAGCTGCTGGCCTGCTCCACAGCCTCACCTCCGATGTAGATGGGGCTGTGCTCTGTTGCTTGTTTGCGGAAATCCACAATCATCTCCTTAGTTTTGCTAACGTTGAGGGTGAGGTTGTTGTCCTGACACCATTCTGACAGGAGTCTGACCTCCTCCCTGTAGGTCATTTCATCATCCTCACTGATCAGACCTATTACAGTGGTATCGTCAGCAAACTTGTTGATGGTGTTAGAGCTGTACTTAGCTACGCAGTCATGGGTGTAGAAAGGGTAAGGCAGGGGGCTTAGCACACAGCCCTGCGGGGTACCAGTGTTGATGGTGATGATGGAGGAGGTTTTCCACCAATATGCACTTGCTGCGGTCTGCCGGTGAGGAAGTCCAGTACCCAGTTGCACAGTGAAGAGGAGTTTAGCGATGAGCTGGGATGGAATGATGGTGTTAAATGTAGAGCTGTAGTCCACAAACATAACATAACATAATCCTGGCATAACAGTTCTTGTTCTCCAGATGAGACAGGGTGGTGTGAAGTGTTATGGAGATAGCATCCTCAGTGGACCTGTTGCAACGGTTGGCAAACTGGAGGGGGTCCAGACTGTCAGGGATGATGTCCTTGATGTGTTCTAGCACCAGCCTCTCAAAGCACTTCATGGCTATGGGAGTAAGTGCCACTGGGTGGTAATCATTAGGGCAGTCTACTTTATTTTTCTTTGGGACAGGGATGGTGGTTGTGTGCTTGAGGCAGGTGGGGACAGAGTTGGACCAGATATAATCTTCACATATACTCCCAGGCCACTTTGCCATGAGACTTATAAAAAGTCTTTGATGATCGCTTCCAGGTGTGGATGAGATACAAGAGGCTGGGTGTATGAATAGAAATGAGAGTTCCATCCACTGCACCTATAATGCCAGGTATGACTGCAATAGCATGAAAACTAATTTGAATGTCATGTAAAGCGTTTTATTTTTATTTTTACTTCTGTGGCTAATACCTTTATCCAGGATGATTTACATTTATCATAAAATTGGTTGCATTTCTTTTGGTTTTCCAATTGGAACACAGTGGGGGTGAAGTGACTTGGTCGTGGTCACACTGTGCCAACAGTGGTATTTGAGCCCACAATCTCAGTGTTTGTTGTGTGCATGGTGCAACAGAAATCTAGTCACTGAATGCACAAATTTGGACACAGAGACCTTGCGGAGGCCACGTGCATCTCTGATAGTATGCAGGAATCCACCAAGGGCATAGAAATGGAGAGCTATCTGCAGCTGCATAATGGAACTGAAGGCAAAATTGCATTGTGTTCCTCTTTCCAATTTGTTCTGCACCAGACCAGGGAGGGTTATTATTTCAACCCTGTGTAGCCAGTGTTTCTCTGTTAGTTGATGATTACTGAGATGGTCCAAAGGGGTTCATGTCCTTCCTGCAAAAAAATACTGAGACTTGGTGCTGTCTCAATGGTGTTTAAACTTGATTTGCACAGCAACCATTGTCATTGCTGCTACTAAGTGGCAATTCACCTTCTAACTTTAAAGGATGTGACTGATAACATAATTAGCTTATGACTAAATAATTATACACTGAAATTGTACAGGTATCAAAGCTGCAAAGGTCTCCTTTTGTGCTAATTTATGCCTTACATAATAATGTTATATTTCTATTGCAACATTGACCTATTATTATTATTATTATTATTAATGTTATGTTGTTGTTGTTGTCAAAATAACACCACTATTGTTTTTTTCGTAATTTACTTTAAGGTGACCTCTGTCTCTCTGTGACAGAATTGTTGGCAAAAGACCAAATAATGAACAATGGTAAAAATAATGAGTGGGTCAGTTCATTTGTTAATTTTCGAATGAGATTAAGTACTACCTTAGTTACGAACGGTTTCAGGAAACACTCGCTAATAATTACGAACGGTTTCAGGAATCACTCGCTAATGAGCAAATAAACTTTCAGGAAATGTACCCCAAAATAATTAGGAAAAACATTCCAATGTCCATATGCAAGACTTACGAGAATAGAGATTGACAACTGGTGTTGGACTTTTTATTTTTTATGTTGTTTTATTTATTTATCGTTATGACAAAACAATTAAACACACACTATGTTAAAAAAGTCCAAACATAAATACAATCAATGCAACATATCAAAGTAAGAGTTAAGATTAATTACAATCAACACATAAAATTCCACCCTTACCCAGTAAAAATGTTTTAGGAAGAAAAATCAACTCCACTTAGCTCAGCAGCTAAAATATCTGCTGAACCCAAACCTTTAATTACTTGAATGAGATGCACTCTGTGAAATCTGTATAATTTTTCATGTTTGCAATATTCTAATGTCCAGTTCACACAATGAATGTGAATATAATGGTTAGAAAGCATCCATTTCTTAATTTTCTACACCATTTGTATCAAAGAAGACTAGTATGGCGACAAGCAGTTGTGAAGCCCAGATAAATTATTCTCCAACAACAGACCACTTCCCTGAAACTCCCTAAACAACTATGAGATATGGTCCCACCAATATGTCCTGGAACTATTCAGTTATCTTCTTTCTTTAGACAAGGCCATCTTAACTTGAAGTCAAAGTTCCCTCAACTAGAATCTCTCAGTCTAACAGACTTATAATGGCATTCAACCATCCTTCAATTTTTTTAGTTTGTCAGAGAGTTCAGCAAAACAACAGAAAGAAAATAAATTCTGTTGGGTGTACTTTTAGATGCTATCCAAAATGAATATGTGTAGATGAAAATGATGGTAGAGATAACCAGTAACCAAGAGGTTTGACTAAAAATCCATCTTCTGTTCCACTTTCAGGATGCCAATTTCATCCACTCACTTTCTTTTTTATGATGGGGCTTAAGGGACCCCATTCTTTACTGCTCAATAGTCCACTCTTTGGTGCATTGGCTATGCTCACCAAGCCTTGAAATTGATTCTACATACTTTTCTTTGACATGGATAACCTCAATAGATGATGTTTTCCTGCCAAGCCTAGCTGTGAATATCATACAAATAAAGGGCTCATTGCAGACATAAAAAATAAGATGCACTAATATGAGAATTAATTGTTAGGAGTCACACTAATGCGATAATAGATACAGTTGGCTTTTAACAAGTTTGATTGACTCTGAAAGCTCACAAGTTGCTAGTGCTCCTTCCCTGTGAAAAAGTGTTGATTTTATATAATGGAACAGCTCTGGGCATCTCTGATTTCATGTTAGTCCTTCCAGATGAAGCCATTTTGAGAGAGATGACTGACTGCTTTGGATAACTTGGGTAAATGATCTCTAATGATGAGCACTGTCATATTTGAGCCTGTACACCACTCCTGCATCCAAGAAACTCAATTATTTTATTGAAGAAGTACTGAACAAACATTTTCTTTCTTCATTAGTCTATAGTGATACATGCTGAGGTGTTGTATAATGTTGCAGTGAGGGTTGTTGGAGAGTCACCCAAAAACTTTGTGGCACATTATAAACACATATGCATCTAATTTGTATCTCTGCAACTTATTGTATGATTTGAAATGTCCCACAAAGAGGCATCATGGTAAGCATTGTACATAATAGGCTGTCACTGAATTAGCTGTGTCAGAGAATTAACAAGCATTTACACGTAGTTAAAGACCCATTCTGAGTGAAAAGGTTTATAAAGATGTAACATTTTACAACAGGTATCTCTGACAACACAAATATAAAGAAGGCAAATGATGGCCTTGTTGACAAAGACAAAGATAAAATGTGTTTTCATTGAGTCAAAAATAAGTAAATTATAGTCAAAAATCACAGTAAACGATACAAGCAGGCCCTTGGGTCCACACAACTCCCAAAGTGGCCTGTGTTAAAAATGTAAGACAAGATGCATAAAATCTGCAAAAATAGAGTGATAGTCCAAAATAATGTGATCACAGATGTTTTAGGCATAACTCCAAGAGGAGAAATTAAAAAAAAAGTCTTAGCAAGGCAAATTGCAAAATAATTGGAATGCCAGAAAAGAGATGGATGTATTCATTCCGGAGCTGAGATTCACTGACATTCATAATCTCCAAGAAAACATTATTTAGTGAAATGCCAGCAAACTAGATTCAGAAAACACACACACTATAGAAAGTGGCCAAGGCTGCTAGTGTTTATGCATTATCTACTAGAAAAAACATGTTCTACATATAAGGTGCTTTGAATCTGCTTATTGTTATTTTTATTATTATTATTTGTACCGTGTACATTCCTATAACACTAGCATAACATTCTTAAATTGACTTAATCGAGTTCAGGGCCACAGGGGCCAGGGTCTGTCCTTGCAGCACAAGGCACAAGACAGAAAACACAGGGTACCAGTTCATTGCAGGTCCCACACAATCAAAGGAAGAACATGCAAACTCCACACAGACACAACACCCATGCACAGAATGTGAATCCAGGACATTCATACTGTTATTATTTAAGATTACTTTCTAACATGAATTCTAATGGAGAGTAGTGTATCCTTAACTGCTGAAGCAAAAACCTGTATTTGTAGAAAAATCCTGCTTCCATTTATTTTTATTTGCACCTTTTTTGTAATCAAATAAAAATATTCAAAATATGTCCTGCTAAATATTAAATTTTTTATGAAAACAAATATAAAACTGTTATTTAAAATTATTTATACTCTAGCATTTACTCCTGTCATTCACGAACAAGTGTTATCTCTAGGATTAGTCATTTATAAAAGCACTTTCATGCATAATTAATAAACTGGACTCCCCAGTGTATTTCCTTTTTTTTTCATAAGTGCACCTTTTTCCATTCTCTTACATTTTTAAAATGATTACTAACCTCCAGATTTGAATTTAAGTAAATCTCTATGAAGACAAAGGACTACATTACAATCTATAATGTACAAGTGCTTCCACCTTTACTAAGCTTTTTATATAAATACAGTGTAATCGTAATGATTTTGTCTTTACTCAATGCTGTGTCCTAAATATCTTAAGTAGGTCAAATACACCTTAGTCAAAAACCTTTGTAAAAGTCCAGTGAAAATATCCTACATGAGCATATATGGCAAGAATATCTACAAAAGTAATCAAATTCATAAAAATAAGCAAGAATGGCTAAACAATAAAAAATGACATTAAGTGTAAAATATATCCATTAAAGTACAGCTGGATATCCCTCTGTTATCAGTGAAGTTTATAATACAGTGTCACTTCAATGCAACATTCAAGAAAATAAAAAAATATTTATTTTCATTATTATGCCAGATACTAAGCAACAGATTGAATAAAATAAATAGTAATCAAATATTTCTAATATGTCAAAGCTGTAACAACTACGGGAATGTATTGAAAGAAAATGATCATCGTCACATTGGAGAAAAAGTTCAATATTAACTTTTCAGAGTTTAATGCTAATACAATAATACCCATCAAATTATTTTCTGAACCAACTTATTCCATTTTCCGGGTGCATGGAGCTGGAGCTGATTCCAGCAGCATCAGGCACAAGGCAGATGGGGTATCAGAGTATCAAGGTGCCCGCTTAGTCAGAACAGGACAATTAAGAGGGTCCAATAAGCCTAACCTGCACTTCTATGAGGTGCGTGAGAAGAAATGGAATATCTGGGGCATCATTCATCGAGTTACAAAGAAACCACATGGGGACAGTGATGGGGTTCTCCTGGAGCTGTGAGTCAGTTACGTTTAGCACTGAGTCACAGTGCTGTCTAACATATTAATAATACTGATTTTGTTTTTACACCATTCAAAAAACCATGCATTTTTACCTCCCATTCACAGTGACTTAACATAAAGTGTGTAAAATCTCAGTGCACAATACAATTTATATAAAATGTCTAATCAATGTAAGTTACACAATAAGTTTTGTTTCCCTAGCTCCTTGCAGAAACCAGACACTGTAATAATATTATGATCACACTTTTTGCATTCTAAGCTTACAGCTTATTTGTATTTTGGTAATAAGTTTGAATATCCACATTGATCTTGCTAAGGCTCATTTACACAGTTGCTGGTTGTAAACTGTACAGCAAATAACATACACCTTCACCACAAAGTGAAAAAGAAGCAAATGTAGAAGGATCAGTAACTCATAGGTAACATGTGCACACACATTCACAGATGAGGTTCAAGAAGATGAAGGTTTTCATTTTCTTTATACATATTCTTTCCTTTCCATTATAGCCAATAACTCACAGCAGCTGCGCCTGTGAACAGGTGTTTCTCCACATGCCTCCTGGAAACTCCAGCAATTTTTCTGTTACACATTTTTTGATTTTTTGTTGGAACAATTGCCTTGTGAAATAGCAAGAGGATCTTGTTTCAATAACAGCTTTATCTAAACCAAGCATTCTTCCCATATTCTGTGAGGAAATATGAGAAGCAATAAATCCATAGTATGCAATACTGCATATAGTGCAGCATGACTCCCACAGATTCACAACGGTATTGATCTGAGTTTAAACTGCCAACAGAAAACATAGAAAGTACTTTACTGTTGCATTTCCGACAGTTACTGTGAAAATAAAATGTGCTGCATTAAATAATCTTACAATAAAGAAAAATTACTACTTGAGTTAATTTTCACATACATAGGCCACCCAGCTCCCACCGGTCCTTATTTTTATGATCCAGGCAGCTGGTTCCTCCTATTACGGCTCTTCTTGCTATCAATAAGGGGCTTCAGTTTCACTAGATCCTCTTGGATTTTCTGGTCAGTGTATCGATCTCTCTGTCGGTCCTTGCAATACTGATTGATGGCTTGCATTTCAATGTGATTGAAAGGTGCCAGAAACTCTTTTGGATTAAATGGCAGGCCATTCACAGTGCTGGCCCAGGACCATGGAGAGTTTTTGTCCACAAGTGAATGGATGAATTCATTGTTTAAAACTTTAAAATTTATTTTCATCAATGTTTGTTTAAAGCCATTTTCAGTAGACAGGCAATAGTACAGGCCTTGGTCGTGATCCTGGACAGATCGAATAAGGAGGCCGTGCTCTGCTGCAATGATTCTTTCATTGAGCTTCACCTGAGAGGAGGTAGAGTGGGAAACATTATGACATGAATTTAACGGTTGTTGTATGTAAAACTGAGGCGTCATTTAAATCATATATTTGAAGACATCATTGTGTGGTAGATTATAGAATTTTTGGAACTTTTCTGAATTTCTTGTTTCTTGCCTCTGGTATGCTAATTTCACTTTAAGTAAATGAAGAGGTAGGTAACACATAAGGATAAGTTTTTATTTAGAACACATATCCTGTTATCCAGTAGTGGCTTGGAAAATAAAACTGAGCTCTGTAAAAAGGACAGTTACAGTACAAACTTACTTCTTTTCTCCTGTCATTGTTTCTTTGGACAAGCCATCTGACTGCAGCTTGTGGTGACTTCGGTAAACATTCCAGAAAAGAGGCATTGTTCTTGACACCATATAGCACCAACTCCTCTGCATTTCTGTAAGCTGAAATACAGAACAATCTTTCACCAGACTCACTCATTTAGCAGTACTGAACGTCAAACCTTTGTTCTATGTTCTAAGTAAGAAGCCAGATTTCAGAAATATTTATCTTTATTCACAGGAAGTCCCAGTGGAAATGAGCAGCACAACCACTGGGATTCTTACCTTACCATCTGAGCCAATACATACATTCGTAGTGTAGACAGTCAGCCCTCATGCAATTAAAGGGTGGAACCCTGTCTTAACTTGCAGGTGGCTTCTTGAGCTGTGTGCAATATAAAGTTTCCTCTCACAGCTACTGCTTTTGATTAAGTAAGAAGGATTTTGCTTTAGAAGTTGACATGGTTATGTAGGACCAAGATTAGTGGGAAGAGATTTTATTACCTATTTTGCTCTTGATTCTTTTTTTAATACATTTAACAAGTTGTTTCATACTTGTGTGTTCTGGCTTGGAAAAAAGAAAGTTTCTTATTTATTAAGGACTAAACTCAAAATTCATCCAGTAATATTTGAACCCATTTCCACCTGTTGTGGTCACAGGGTTCCCTAGAATAACCTCGTAATTATGGGTATTGGTCTGGGGTTTATCCTGAATAGAATGACATATAGCAAAAGCTTTACACTTGACAAATTCATAGTATGAAAGGTATTTGGGTTTTGATAAACAATCAAATTGGTATACATTCTTAATGAATCTATCCATCCATCCATTATCCAACCCGCTATATCCTAACTATAGGTTCACGGGGGTCTGCTGGAGCCAATTCCAGCCAACACAGGGCGCAGGGCAGGAAACAAACCTCAGGCAGGGCGCCAGCTCTTAATGAATCGTTATCATTTAATTCTATTATCTATCTTTCCATTTTTTTAAATGTTAGCCTATGGAAGGGCACTGAATCCTTAATACAAGGCTGGAAATACAGGGCTCAGTCACATACCCATACATGTGCCATAAAAATTTCATTGGATATATCAGCATGACATTTTGTCCCAGATCCTCTGCCCCCTCTTAGTCTATGAAATGTCAATTTCCAACTTCAAGGCTTTTCAAAGAAAATCTACGGATACCTGCACAAATGGCTGGGGCTACCTCAAAGTCTGAGTAACATTGCTCTGTACGCAAAAAGCAACAGGCTTCAGATCCTCTTCAGTAGTATGAGTGTGGAGTTTAAAGTGTGTTGTGCAAGGGAGCTGCCACAGTGCACGAGCTGGCATCAAGGTCAGAACAGGGCTGAAGAGGAAGGCAGCAGAGGCTGTTGAGCTGGATGAGTTTCAGCTGAGGTATTGAGACATGATGGGCACAGTTGTGCAAGGGAGGTTTGGTCTGAAGTGCAGGGCAATTTTCCAATAGGCACAGGGAAAGGAAAGGAGTCCCCCTAGTGCAAGAGGAGTTGCACGCAGTGATTGAGAAGGAGAGAGGTAGCAGGGCAGCCTGGAGTAGATGGGAATATGTCTTATGGCCAGAGCTTTGGAAGGCTAAACCCCATCACTTGAAGTTTTTGATCCAGGCTGCCTACAATGTTTACCAAACTTCCAAACTGTTCTGCTAGGATATACTGGAGACCCCAGCATTCCTGCTGTATTAAGACAATGGCACCCTGGAGCACACCTTGAGGTGCTGCAAGATGACTTTGGTGGGAAGAGAGATACTGGTGGTGGCATGATTAGGTTTTAAAAGCCATAGTAGACACTATCAATAGTACCATCACCCAGAATAAGTGCCACCGGCTACAACACTTGAATGAGAACAGAGAGTTAATCCAGATAGACAACTCACATTCCTAGAAGTGGCTGCAGCAACATCACAGAGAACATACTTGTCTTGCTCTTCAAATCCCCCTAGTAGGTTATATTTAATGAGCTTACTGTTCTTTGGGAGCATTGGTATCCAAAAGCAAGATATGCAAAGCTGGAGGAACAGCAAAGGGAGAATGGGTGGTAGATGATATGCAAGCCAACTGAAGTCACTAGCCAGTCTTTCTGCAAGACGCTTACCATGTTTCACATCTTTGGGGATGACAAGAGAACGGCCATAAAGATCGCCATGGACACTTCTGAAGCTGAGGACTTATCCTTATCCAAATTTTGCTTATATTGCTGTAATGAGCAGATCTTCCAGCAACCCATTCAATCATTTTTTGAGCTACTTTTTTTCTATTAGATTTAATTAAAGGGTTTAAAGTTGATAGCCACCCCTAGAAAGAACACCAGTCTATTGCAGGGCACATTCACCCTTACAAACACTCTTACATACACAGGGTCAGTGTATAGATACAAATCTGCCTAACCTGAACCTGTTTCAGATGTGTAAGGAAACATCTGAAGACAGAAGCCAAATGGGCAGCATTCAAAATAGATAGTGTAGAGCTATAAGGCAGTCAACCTCAAACAAAATGTGAATTTCTGAAATTTTAGTTCATTTAGTTATACTAGTCCTGTCCTTCAATAATAAATGCACATTATAAGTATAAACATAATATTTTAAAATCTGCAGTCCAGGGCTGCTGTGGGACAATATCAGTTCTGGCAGCACCAGGCCAGACAGATATTATAAGTCTTCTAATATACTGCACTGACTCAAAGCATCCCTGTTTTGGAGCTTTTGACTCAGCTGTCACTCAAGTTTCTTTCCAGATTTAGTGGGTTGATCATCTTGAAACAGAACACAATCTGTAGCTCACCTAACCATGTGCACCAGCCTATTTTTTTTGGCAGAGGAATTGCATAGCATTTATTAGTACCGTAAAGGTATTCGGCACAGCCTTTGTCGTTTACATTCCTGGGATGCTTTGCGAACACATTAACCAGACCTTTGATATATTGCATTCTTCTAGGCTAAATAGAATTAATAATATGGCTTTTGCGAAGTGTGTTTGTAATCTATATGGTATGAAATGGTTTGCTGTCACTAAAATATGAAAAGAAATTATTTTAAATCTTCAAATACTAAAACAAAATCATTTCCTTCTATTATGTAAGCTATAGCACAATACCTTTGGAAAGTGTGCTATATTAAGATTTATGCATCACATAAGCATGAAAGCATTAAAAGCAAATTTAAAGTTATGAAGTAACTAATGCATCAAAACAATCATTTGTTTTTATTTTTATTTTATACTGCAGTTACATAAAATCACTGAATGCCAGTTTTCCTTAAAAGAAACATTTTTCCAATGTTTTTGTCTGCCCCGTCATGTCAACATCTCCTACTGCGGCAAACACGTTGCCTTCAGATTACTAAATTGCAGTGACAGGGGGTCCCATCTGTTGCATTTTGCATTCAATCTGAAAAATTTTCTGTCTTCCTAACAGTTTCCCCAAAGTCAGATGGGAACGGTTCCCTGGGGACGTGCACCATACTGATAAATGATTATCTCCATATGCTGTTAAAGCGGATCATGAGACATGAGGCAGCTGCTGCACTCCACACTTCAGGATTTACTGCATTGTTAATAAATATGTATTGAAATATAAAATATTATTCTGAGAATTTAGTGTGAAGCTGCTTTCAAGGCACTCATAACGTAATTAAAAAACAGTACAGTTTTCAAAATACAACATATATTTATACTTTACTTATGGGTTGACCCATCATGAATTTTAACAGAATGTAAAAACAATGTATTATTTATTATGATGAGAACGATGCGTTTGCTCATTGTTTATAAACACTATTCTCAAGTTAAAACGGAAGCAACATGTGCAAAACCAAGCAGAAACAATAATGTTTACTTTTACAGTCATTTCCTTACCTTTCAGATTAAATCCCCTACATTGCGTCAAAGGATTCCCATGTCTGACATCTTGCCTTCGACTCCTCCTATTTAAACAATACATAAATTGAATTATTATTACATAGATAAAGCAGGCATTTTCTGAAGACTTATTAAATTCAGATTCACTGGCCCATAGAACCGAGGCTATAAAAAAGGAAGAAAAAAATACAGGGTGAAAATGAGGAAATTTTTGTCATGCTGTATTCAGTATTTAAAATTCACTTCAGCTATATTACTCTGTAGATAATTTCATGTGCTTATAATTTTTTGTGTGAAATATGTGGGAAGTTCTGTTATGAAATATTTTACTCTTAACCTGCTTCCATCTGTGCATCCATATCCTTCCTGCATTACCATTTTTACAGTAACAGTTTACATATATTTTACTTATTTCTCAAATTTTAAATACTTCACTTCCATTAAATCTCCTTTTGGCTATTACGAAAAGATTTTGCTTCTTCACTGTTTTCTAACACATCAAAACTTGCAGTCCTGGAACATAAGGGATTAAGATGACAATGAAAAACCGTCAGACTTACTCATTATCTATTCACTGGTCGTCAACATTGGTCAAGAAAATAATGTATAATAATCATAAATGTATAAGTGTCTGAGGTTCATCTCTTGAAGAACTGCATAATACGTATACACCCTGAATAGATCAACTAGAATGCCTTCCTGTACAACATCATATAATCATTAAAACTCTCCCATTGACTAAAGAAGCTGCTAATACAAGCTCCCCAGATAGTCTACTATATCATCATTACTTGACTCAAGCCAGCCAACTAGACATCTGAAATCCTTTGAGGCCAGCCTTAACACCATTCCAAAGATTTATTACCCACATCTTGGTAAAACTTCATTTGGCTTTTTTTGCTCCTGCTCCACAAAGCTTTCTCCATAATTCTGTCAATGAAGTTCCTTCCTAATGGACACATTTAAATCATGCTTAAAAACTTACCTCATTTCTGTTTCATTTTATTTAAATGCATCTGTTACTATAGTGTCTAATTGGCTCTACTATAAATCTAGTCCCATGTATTGTCAGGTAATTTGTAATTCTTAGGGACTCTTCATGATTTGTTTCCTTGTAATTTATTGTGCATTCAATGACAATATTTTGTACTTAAATTGTTCCTTTGAACTGTACTTTTGTGTTCATTGATGGTAGTATGTTCTGCAAAGTGAAATAAAAACATACTGCAATGCTGCCGCATAAAGAAAACCATTGCAGGCTGTAAGGGTACTGGTTGTTGGTAGAATAACGTAAAGGGTGTATGCCATTTTTTTTAACAAATGCCCCGGAAATAACTGTTTCACTGAGATCCTGTTCAGTACAAATGAATTCTTTCTGTACATAGTGAAAAACAACTGTCACACAAGTGCACTTAGGGGACAACCAAAGGGTCCAAATCAGGGCATGATAACACCGGGAAAAGGGTCAGTAAAGGATACTAATGCCTTCTGTCTTTCTTCCCACAGAACTAAGTAACTTTACTCCCTTCCAGATGACCTCACTTCTGTCCCAACCTGATGACCTCACCCTACTTCCTGCCACCTCAATATAAATTCTCAGTCTTTTTATTTATCATTTGTCTTTTTCGTTGTTTACAGTATTCAAAAGTGGTTTCAGTCTTTTCTGACTACAGTGCTAGACAATATACAGGGCCAAACCCCAAATCTTTATTTTGTTTTGTGCCATTATTCTACACAACCTAAGAGGTGATTTTCTGCCTCTTTAGATAGATAGAAGAAGAAATACTGAAGTCTACCAGAGCGACATACAGAAGAATGGCTTATGGACTTCCTACAAGATATTTTCACTTCTGGGTATGTTTGGAGAATTTATTCCAGAAGTGTTCCCTGACTGGATTTTAAGTGCTCCTTCAGCTCATTTACTCACTTGGAATCATAAAGTACATTCAACATGGGTTTAACTGGATGAGGATCAATAAGAAAAGGTGGTAAATAGGTTTGCACAAGGCATTTCATATGGTAAGGCCCTGGATTGGTTCCCATTGTGACTTTTTTCACTGCATATTATCCTTGGTCCCACCTATCAGTGTCTTTTGAGAAACAGAATGCTCCTGAGTCAACTCTGAATCTGGAATAATGAAAATTGAAGCCAAAAGTAAACAAACAAAAGTGGTTTGTTAGTAAAATTAGTAATACTGACAAAGTGGTGGAACTGGAAGAAGAGAGGAACAAAACAGCAAAGAAAATAACAAACTCATACCTGCCCATAAAACTGTCATCCCGAATGAGCTCCCTTTAAGAGACCCAGGTGCTTCCACACTTGTGTACCATAAAGATACATTAATTAGCGCCAAAGAAGTCAAAGATCACACATCTACTGAAAATAAATGACATCACCCTCTATATCAACACACTAATGGGATTTCACACTGTCTTAGTTTAGGGTCTTGACTGCAGTGGCTTTATCTCACAACATTATTCAGGGCATTGTCACAAGATGATAAGGACAAGGTGAAAAAAACTGGGAAAGTATGGCAAAAGCACTTTCTGTGATGTATATCTGAAAAAGCCTTCTGTTAAGCTCACTTTAATTATAGTGGTGTTTTTTTGTCTTTTCTCTGCCTTTTTGGATCTGGTCTATACCTAAGTGGATATCTTTTCCTGTTATTGTCAGAATGTCTGTATAAGAACTATCACCTGCTCTTTAGACTCTGCCCTTGTATTTTCCCCCATTGGATTTTTAGAGTAGTCTGCATTTTATTATTTTTTGGCTTCCATTATGTGATTCTAGATTTGAAGATATACATCCTATCATTTACTTTAGATTGACAGAGCCTATATACCTCCTGTCTGGCTTTTTCATAAATTTCTTTATAATGTTTTTGTAATATGAAGACCAAAATTACAATATATCACTTAACATTAATAATGTTCTTAAATTTGTATTTCATCTTTTCTGATATTTACTACATTATGTCTACTTTTATGAAAAATCTGTTATGTGATTTATCTTTAACCATGTTGTTTAAAGGCTGCTTGTGATAGTGATCTTTATAAAAAGACTTATTATGAGAAAAAGAATATGTAATTTAAGAACAGCCTCTCGAGACTTGCATTCTTACAGCTAGATAACCCAGATGGTATTTTGATTTGAATTTTCCTACAATACACTGTCAAATTGCAAACAATATAGGTATACATTTGAACATAACTATTGCTAAAATTTTAGAATTGTATTTAAGATGTTCAGTAGCCATTTTTGAAGCCATGGTAGTGTATAAATACCACAAGTCCAGCATCCTCAGATGTCCAGTCTTTGTCCATATGGGGTGCGCATGTTCTTTCGATGCCTGGGCCCTGTGAAACTGGTGCCCCGTCCAGTTTTGGTTCCTAACTTATGCCCAAGTGGGATTAAGAATTTTATGTTAGTATCTGTTTTTTAAAAGATTAATAGAAAAAAATCTCAAGATGTGTTATTCATAATGATGGATTTAATTCTTGTTGTCAGTATTGTAGCAAAGTAGGGTATAGAGATAATTACTGTGGCAGGGGAATTCAGTGTTAGTTTTGTCAGTGAAGCTAGAAGGAAATGATCTGTGTTTGTTGCTAAGATTTCCTACATGTACATTTTTCTAAAAAAGAACTCCCAGGAATGGAAAGTGGATTGTAGATCTAAATAAATCAAACTAATACCTAACAGTGTCCATGTTCTACTAATGGCAATATAAATATTTTAATGTTTTTGCTGACCTGATACAGTTCATTCTAGCATATTCCAAATATTTCATTTATGAAGTGTTAAAGTATACTAAACTTTCATGACAAAATACAGTTTTTTGGGTCACTTACCTCCATGCTTTTTTGTTTATTTAAAGCCTAAAGTGTGCTAATGTATGTCTGTGTATGTCTCTACTAGCAGTGGACTCATATCAGATTACTGTGAGTCATTTCTTTAAGTACGTTTACTGTATATCAGCAGTCAAGCGTTGCAAATAAAGGTACAGAAATCAGCTTACTCTATTTCTTTTTATTTATCTCATTTTACGCAAGCATAGTAAGCCTGTTAAATTGAAAACTACTAAATATTTCCGCAGTACCTCTCTGTCTCTGATGGAGCTACAGTGAATGGATAGACAGATTTTTAAAAACCCGTGTGTATAAGCCACAAATAATTTATCCAATGGCCTTAAGAAATTTCATTTGACCCAACAAGAACATTGGGTTTAAATCCTGGTTGGGTAAAGTCACCCGAAGAACAATTATTCAGAGCGGATCTGAATTTGTTTCTTTTTTTTTTTGTTTTTGAGATTTGCAAAGGGATTATTAGAAAGAAACTGCCAAAGGAGTACTCAGACAGTTGCAAATGATATAATACTGAGTTCACTACAGCTGTAAGAAACAAACTGAAATAGCAGCATTCAAGTCTTTAAATGAGTGAAAGAGTTTAAAAACAAAAAAAAAAAAAAAAAAAAATAAAAAAAAACACCAAAAAGCATGTAATTAATTATTTAAGAAGATTTTATTCTTCTTCTACACATCTACACATGAGTCTTGGCCTTTGAATCGCAAAGTGTAGATGTTATGGGAAATGCGTTGTGGTGTTTTATAGATGGACATGTAACAATTGCACGAAATATAAATATGATGATGTCACTTACAAAATATATCAAAGCAACAAAAATAAACCAAAACAGCAAGATAATGAAATTCCTGGCAAGTTTAATTGAAGGCTCGAAAATGTGAGGACTAATTGATGTTTCTAAACTGGCATTGTATTAGACAGTACAGGCATGTGCATTTATGTGACTTACAGTGGACCGGCCATCTGTCCATGGTGGTTCCTGCCTTATGCTTGATGCTTTCAGTAAAGACTTTATCCCATTATGATTGTGAAGGAATAAGCTGATTTGGAATGTGAATGTCTCTGTTTTCTTAGCATTCCTGTTGCCCCAGAAGTCGCCTCAAGAGTTTCTTTGTGCACAGTATCAGTTTTGAAAGTAGGGAGGCTTTTACTAGATAATTAAAGGTTTATCCAATCAAGAAGTAGCAAAACCCAATTTGTTCAATCAATAACTTGAGTGAGTCATCAGCAGTAGTTTTGATTTGGATAATAAAAAGCCTTTAAGACAGGTTACTTGTGCCCCAGCTCAGCCTCTTTTGTTCTTCCTAAATTTTCTATTATATACTCTTTCACTGTATGTTTTAGCAATCTTACATTCAATATGCTCTAAATTCATAATAATACACCTTCTTTAAGTTTTGGAAGAGAATATCAGATATTATATATATTTGAGTAAGCCATATTTATGTCCATCCTGAGCTGTTTTCTGCCTTGCTTCTAGCACTGCCAGAATAAGCTCTAGCAACCCTCTAATGGATTAAACAGGTTCGAGGATGTTAGGTTATATTTAATAGTGTTATTACAGATTGTTATTGTATATTTACCCCTCAGGTAACATAGTGTCTGATTTTCTTTTTTAGCTTAGAATTGTGTCAACTCATTAGTCGAGCTCTGAGTGTGAGGATGTGAATTAAATCCCAGGAAAATTGGCTTTTAAATAATGATGGGGTATTTTTCTCCAAAACAAGGACTCATGCACTGCATTTCCACTCAGCTCTGATGAGATCTATACCTCTTTGAAGCAGACATTTAGGATTAAACAAGCTGAAGAGTGAGTGTCAGTGAATGAGCTTGACCTTTGCTTGAGCCCTGAATTGTGTCCATGATATCTTCGTGAACAGCACTGAAGTTTCATAAATTCCTCAGAAACATAAGCACAGAGTTCTATGCAAACGGGAAATTCTGATGCAAAAACTGCAATATAAGTATTTTAACTAATCAGTTGTTCATTTTGAAATATATAACTGATCTATAAAGCATAGGTTTTCAGTAGAGGTGAAGCCTCCAGTCATTTAGTCATTTAGTCAGAACAAACAAGTTTTAAATTGTTTAAGTCAACAATTTAAGGTGTATTATTTTAAAGGACGGTCTTTAAAAATAAATCAATTTATATAATGAAATATATAAAATTCCTGCTTTTCAGAATAATGGCTCTGTGAGCCTTAGTTTATCCCTGGTGCTATGACATATATTATTATATTTAGAATGCAGTACAGTATACTTTTACACTGCATATCATCTAAACTCTTAACATTGTAATTTTTTAGAATTAAAGTGAAATTTAGTTTTCTTGTATGTACTGTATTTTTATTGAAATTGAATGCAGACCATTGTAGTTGCATTATGATCTATGCAGTTGTACATTGGTATTTTAATCCCCAAGTACTGTAATACATTGGACAACGTCAAAAAATTACAAGTATGATGACTCATGATGTACTTGAACAGGTTGGGCAGAGTTCCATTTTGGCAGAAAGAGAAGGCCTGGCCTATGGCCGAGACTAACTGATCCTCTAGTGTGATCAATTTGAAAACTGCAAAGGGTTGAAGGGTGGATGTGAAAAATGATACAAACTGGATTAAATGTTTATTGAGAATTATATTACAGTAGATAGGAATAATTGACCATCTGCCTCTTTCAAACTTGAAGAAAAATAGATAGATAGATAGATAGATAGATAGATAGATAGATAGATAGATAGATAGATAGATCTTAATTTGTCCCAAGGTGGAAATTTATTTTTTTACAGAAGCTCTTTAAATAAATAAATACCTGCACATAAATAGGTTGATAAGTACATAATTAAATAAATAGAAACTTTGTTATGAACACACACAGGAATGAATATAAGGCAATAATATTAAAAAGAAAGAAAAAGATCTTCTGACTTGGCTGTCACAGTCACAGTGAGGCAATTTGCAGGTGTATTGTTAGTATAAAGGAGCCCCAGTAGTGTTTCTTGACACACTCCTGCTGAATAATTTGTTGACTGAAAGTACTCGGTGTCATTGTGTCAGAATGAGGATGTGCAGTATTGTTTATAATGGCACTTTGTTTTAATTCTCATTTTTGCTACTACCTCTAGCAGGTAAGTAGTGTGTCCCATAACTGAACTTTCCCTTTTAATCAGCCTGTTTGATTTGCCTCTGTTGAAGTGATGTTACCAGCCCAGCACACTACAGTGTACAAAATTGCACTGTCCATCACAGAGTTATAGAAGATGACATAGAAAAACTCGTATCAATAACTGCATGTCCATGCACATATTAAAAAAAATATATAATTGTACAGCGCTTGAAGATCATAAAATTATAGGATCATTTTTGTCATGAAAGTCTTAATGTCTGCCTACTTGTTGATATAATTTTTTTTTTTTTTTGCTCACTTAACTGAACCTGAGCATATCATTTTTTATATTGGGTGTTTTGTTCAAAATCCATCTGAAGTTCAAGTATTCTTCTAAAAGTAGATTTTTCACTTCATAAACTTGTCTTTCTCCAACACAGTGTTCCTTAAATTTAGGAAAGGCTTTACAAATTTACACAAAGACATTCCTCATTGATTTCCATTTATTTCAGCTGTGAAGGCCAAGTTTAGCCATAAACAACATCAATCTACAAACACAGTATCCGGATTTTAAGTGATCTTTCTTGCCAGACCAATGTTAAGGATGGTTTCTCTTTGACTAAGATGTAACGAATATAGAACATCTAACTGGTAGCCCCCTTTTCCTTTAATCACATTGGTTTGTTAGAGCTCCCAACTTGTAGGGTCACCCTACCTCTGTTACATCTGTGACAACCAGTCTGTGTTAAACTGAAGTCTCCCAAGGGCCATTTGTTCCCTATGCAGCTCTAAATTCTAAAGCTACATCTATATACTGTATCTTTCTGAATTACACTGTTTCACAACATGTGCTGCACTAGATTGAAGTGAATAGGCCTTCTTCATGTGCAACAATCTTCAAAGGTAAGACCATCAGGCCATCTTCTACTAACTCCAGTCTCTAACAGAGTCATTGACATAGTAGTTCTGTTAATTTCTAGCAGCTACAGCCGTCAAGGCTAGGTGTAACTACAATCATTCACTAGCATATCTAACTATGCACATTTACCATTAGGCTCCCAAGAATTAGCCTCACAGCCATCGTAACAGTGATACTTTTATTCAACTTGGCCATACACTCAATGCCCAGTCGAACTACATATTCATTTGGCAGTTACAATTGTGGAAACTTGCCTAAAACAGCAGTTCTGTATTATATTATGAACTTACTATGAACTTTGCACAAAATAATGAACTAGAAACCTTGCAGGCAGTTTCACAGGGGCTAATGTAAATTACAGGCATATGAAGCATTAACACTGTCAATAGCAATCACAGTTTACCAGTGCTGACAGTGCTAATTTAACACTCTCACTCAGGCCTAACACTCAAGAAAGCTACCCTACTGATCTGCAATGGGTCCAAAATCAGGATCACCCTGGTGACACATGAACTCTTATCGACCATATGCTAAATCCTCGGAATCTGTGTGCGTTGTGCCTTGGGTGTGGGGAACTGCTTGGGGTAGGGGGACTACTAATGAGCTTTCCCACCAGTTCAAAACCCTTGCTCTGCCACTGCATCTTGTTAATTGTGTAGTCCAGATTATAATGTTTGCTGGCTATAATCAGTAGTGATCCAAATCAAAAGGAAAACATTTTCAAATCTGTCATGTTGATACACTCTGGTCAGTAACTAGCAACATATTTTAGAAAACACTGATAACCAGGTAGTTTGATTTAAATACGACATTTTCATGGAAAGCTTGTATTCTTATTATATATTAGACCCACACACTTCATGTCACCACAATTAACACAAGCAAAACAGAAGTGGAGTGGAAACTATGATTATACCCATCATGTCAGTGTCATGGTACGGAGTAGAACTGTGGAACAATCACAAATTAATGGCCCTCATATACAAACTGGGACCTGTCCATTACTTAAGTTAGTTTCAGGAGGTGACTCGGCTTTCCCAGATGCCGTGACAGAATAGAGATTAAGTAATGGCAGCTTAAGGCAGCCTTATATTTTACCTGTGCTATGGGGTTTTACTTAACGTTTGGAGTGTAACTTTTACACAAGGCATTGTTCTGATTTCTCTAAATGTACATTGTTCATACTGAAAACTATAAATATTTAAAACTTTACCTTTTCCCTGAAGGATAGAATTTTGAACATGAATTCCCATCCCAAGCACAGTAGGGATCTCTGGCCAAACAGCAGTCAGCACAGGCTGAACCATAGATATGACAACGATGCAAAGACACTTGAGTAATGCCTTCCTCAGAGCTGACATAAAGATGTTGCTAAGAAAAAAAAAAAAATCACATAAACAACAGCTGCACCCAGTATGACGGATGACGTCAATTGTGTGAATTCAATTGCAATGATGGCAAACAGTTTTAATTTCATAAAGGTGTCAAAGACAAACATGGCAGAGATAAAAAAACAGACATAAAGCACTTGAACAACATTTAATCCTACTCATTTTGAATTGCATTTCAATAGTCTTAAAGCTGCTAATAAAGGTATGGCTAATTCAGACTTCTGAAGGAAGCCGCACCATTTCTTTCAATCCTTAGAACAGATTATAAGAATAAACATGCTATGTTCTAATTACAGTTTAAAGCACATTTATTGACTATGAAAAATACCTTTTAAATTACAGATCTAAAGTGTTGTGTAAAAAATGAACATCACTAAAAAAATGATGTAAAAATTTTTATTATAAATAATTTTAGTTAGAAATTTGATATTACCTTTTTGGAAGAAATTTTCATAGTTGTTACTGGGGAATGAGTCTGAAATAAAATAAGAAAGGCACTTAAAGAAAACAAATGTTAGTCATATTTACTTATGTATTAATAGTAAAACATTAACTTTTGTCCTCTCACTAAATCAAGTATATAATCATATATAGTCCTATCTAGAAGGTAGTCAGCATGAACTTTAAGTAGTCTCCTGTTTTTCTGTATTTTACGTTTTACAGATCAGTTTAATCCTCACATCTACAATATTTACTATTTACTGTACACCACCAAAATGTTTTAATTACAAGAGCTGAGTTATGTCTAATTTTGTTGTAGTTCAAATTAAGGTGATGCCACAGTTTACTCTATCTGCCCTTCTGAAATGTGCCAGGAGGACCAGGGTAGTCTGTGAAAGACATTTCAGAACTTGGAACATCTCAGAGCCAGTTCTGTTCTCTTTTTAGGTGGGAACCAGTGTCACCTTGAGCACACCCCAGAAGAAATCCAGGAAATGCTCTTGGAGTTAACACAGTTTAGGAATGTCTGAAAGGAGCCCAAAAGACTACTCCTTCCAATGCCATGCTTACTGGGCAATATAAAAGTAGCCAAGAAAAGAGGAATAGCAGGTCAACAGTTAATTACCTTAGAGTAAATAACCATGACTTAAAGACTACTCCTGGGTACCTGAAAATGTCTAATGGCACATTCTTAAAGTACAAGTGTCCCTACTATGCTAACTAGGGAACAAACAGTGTAAACCCTTTTTTTAATTGTTTAACCTAACACCAATGGTGGTCACAGTGACATTAGTAGCAAAGGCAGGAGATGGTAAAAGGAAGGCTTATGAAAACTGGAAGTCTAAGCAATGAATGACAGACAAGAAACACAACTGTGGTCCTGTTGTACTCTGTTTCTCTGATGATGTCCTTGCTTCCTTGACAGCTGTTTGTATCAAGAAGTTAAATCAGCATTAGATCTCATGCTACATTCTGTTTACCTCTAATGTTTGAATGTTTTGTCCTTTGCTATCTATTTTTAGGTGTGTGTGTGTGTGTGTGTATGCAGTATTTGGGTTACTAATTAGCTCTGATATAAAATGATATGTCCCTGTAAAATTCATTTCAATAATAGATGCAAAGATCCTAAAAGAAAAAAGCTTAGCTGCACCAACCAAAATATGTTAGGTTGCTGTCCAGAGCATCTCTATAGATAAGTAAGATAAATAAGTATTTTTAGGTTGTCTCAGCATGCTATATTTGTTACTTCATTTTAGAAATATTAGGGTTTTAACACACTGTAGAGATGGTTACATTTTCTATGTATAGTGTCTTCTGACAAAACACAAATGTAAATTCCAATGTTCATGGATTCACTGTGAAAAATTGTGAATCCAATCTGATTTTTAAGATATACAATAAATTTATTTTGTACAAGTAGCTCAAGATTTCTTAATAAAATGTATAACTTACAATTGCAGATATATTTCACCTCATAACAGCTGGTGTGTTATCTTTAAAATTAATGTAGCATGTTTGGAAAAAGGCAATATTTTGTTATTACAGATGGTTTAATGCTCTCCTGGTCTTTGTCCAAAGTAGCTAGTCTCCAATGATAAAACAATAAAAAATAGCTGGATGTTTAAAAAGTACTTACATATAATACTAAATAAAAAGATTTTTAAGTTTCTTCAATTCCATCTTAGGTCACTTTAGCCTTTCAGTACTTTTTATTACACTATTTCCATTTAATGATCCTCAGATTCTTATCATGATCCCTTTCAGATGGTTTTGACTAACTTATTTTATTTGTAATACTTTAAATTTGTTTTGTTTAGTACAATTTAACAAATCAAAATGCATTATTACTTTATGATTCCTGTCTTAAGTTACATATTATGATCCTCGAGGCTCATTTTTGGGACCAGTTTTATTTTCACTATACATGCTACCATTAGGAGATATAGTTCAAAAACATAACATTCACTTCCACTCATTCTTATGCTTTTATTAATGTGTTCTTCATTGACCAACTCAATAAGTTAAAACACTGGAATAAACATATTCACTTTAATATAAGCTTTTCAACTCAAAATGCATAAATGCTAATTTTTATGAATGACCATTAAACGATTCATTTTATAGTAATGGCATAACAGTACTGCCAATAGTATTACTGTTAAGAAATATGGTAACAGGTGAGATAAAGGAAAGGTAAAATCACTCTGCACTTGATAGAGGAAAGCAAGTACTGGCAGGTACATCAAATAGAATTGACTGGTGCATTTCTTTACTCACAAGGTCTGAAGTAGTTCTATTTCTAACCTATAGTGATTTGAAAATGCTGCTGTAAAGATCATTATCAGAACTGGGCAGTAGAATTATATAGATTTTGTTCTTAGTTCATTAACTACTGGGCTAATTTTAAAGTTTTTCTACCAAATAAAGTTTTAGTAACATTTCTAATGTTTCAAAATGTGGATTTTTGTGACTTATGCCATGACATTTAAGGGAAGTCACCTCCACTGTTTTGATGGTGACAGCAGCTGTCAAATCTTTCATATGCGGTAAAACAATCAGGTCCATATACTGATTATGAGGAAATGAGGAAAATTCAACATTCATTTTTTTCTTTGAAACCTGTTCCATTTTTTTTTTAAATATAGTCTATGATATTATTATATTCATGGTCAGATATACAAACAGTGTCTACTTTTGTACCAATAAGTTTCAGTAGGATTATCAAATGAGTGATTTTTTTATTTCATGCAAATCTGAGAGAATCTGTCATTTCCTGAAGTAAATTAGTCTTTATTTCAAGACATTTAATTTGGAAAACCTTCTTTTCCTTTGAACAATTTAGTATCTCCAAGTCACCTAACCTGCATGTCTTTGTACTGTAGGAGGAAACCAAAGCAAACTCACACAGACCCTCTCCATGCAGGAAGCAACCAGAAGTCCTTACTGTGAGGCAGCAGCCCTACCCCTGTGTCACTGTGTGCCTAATTTGTTTATTACTAACATATTTATATTAACTGTGGCCTTAGAAAATGGGGAACAAATACCCTTTATATGAGACTTACTGTAGTAACATAGTACATCTGTATGAGGGGGAGGGCAAGACCCCCTTAACTCTGCCCATGTGTATATCATGCTACAGTCAATAAAAAGAGGTTTATACTTAGAAGAATGTATTTTAAAGAAATCTTTTAACCATGAAACACTAGGCGTAAAGTGGTTTCTTGCAAGTTATATGCAAAACTTCACTGTTATTGTGTTTTGGTGGGAAGAGTTTTATATTTTGTATTTGTTTAATAACCTTCATATGACTTCTCAGTTAAAACAATTAAATGTATGAATTAGTTGTTTCAGCATGGGTGAAACTTATCACTTGTTGGTCATTGATCATTGTGAGATGATGCAGAAGTAAAATAAACACAATCCCTCCACGTTTTTGAAAGTTGTCTAACTGTATTTGTGGATGTTTATTTATTTCTTATTGAACTGATGTTACCACTGTACCATTCTGTATCCTGATTTTTTTTTTTTTGCACAGCCGTGGACATGTTGTTTATGGCTGCTAAGCCTATTGCTGGTCACATGACATACTGAGTCATCCTTCCCAGCCAATAAAAGACATCCGTTATTGTAGTAATGTTGGATTAACAAAGGCACTTATTTATTTTGAGCACTGAGGGGAAAGAAATAAACAGTAGGAAAGGACCTTTTTGGCTGTTGATTGCTTTTGCTTTGGTGCCTTCACTTTCCCTGACATCTCTTGCCCTGTCCTCTGATTATGATTTTGGAGCCTACCATTACCCAGTGTCACCAACTATTCCAATAAAGATTGCTTTCTTTTAAAAGACATAGTACCTCTGAACTGGCATTAGATGTTTAGGCAAATCAAATTAATTGTTGTTCTGTGTATTTATACAACTATAGCATTAACAAAACAAATAACATTAGTAACTTGGGAATGAACAAGTAACCTTTAATTTTTACAGTCCAGCTTTTAAGTTGAAAATTTACTTGTGTTTACATGCATAACATTTGTAGCACACTTATTTCAAGGCTTGTTTGCACAGTGGTAGTGCTGCTGCCTTGCAGTAAGGAGACAAGGGTTTTTGTCCTGAGTCCTCCATGTATGAAGGTTGAATGTTCTCTCCGAATCTGCGTGGGTTTTCTCTGTGTGCTCCAATTTCCTCCCACACCCCAAAGACATGCAGGTGAGGTGGACTGGCAATACTAAATTGGCCCTAGTGTGTGGTTGGGGGTATGTGTTGTGTATGTGTAGGTGTACATAGGTGTGTGTGTGTGTGTGTGTGTGTGTGCATGTTTACCCTGCAATGGACTGGCACCCTGTTAAAAGTTTGTTCCTAAGCCAGTTAGAAAATGACAGACTGACTTATTTCCACTCAGGGCAGGCAACTATCTGGGTAGTCTTAGGCACAAGGCAGAAAACAGGCCTGGACATTGTTCAAGTCAATTGAAGGGGCTATTCATCTGTTTAATGATGGCAAAAAAGTTAATTTTTTCATGGCTTGTGTTTAATCAGAATATATTAATATATATTATCAAGGAATTGATTAAGATAAAATAACATTTCAGCTAATTCACTGCATATAATTCTTAAAGTTTCATAAACATTTTCTCACCGCTGTACATGCCTTATGTATATAAATCACAATCCACATAATATAATTTAACATTCTCTGCATGGAAATGCTTTCTAAGTTTATTATCAGGGTCCCCTGATACCTATGGTGGTGCTAAAATTGCTATTATTGTCTGAATTGTTTCCAACATAGCTCTCCTAAAAGCTTTGATCTTAACAATGAGATTATGTGATTTGGAAAAAAAATTAACCTTAAATACTTCCAGCTCTTCCAAGATAAGTTCCTCATTTTCTGACCTATTACTTGGCAGCACAATTACTTTTTGGACAGTTCCTTTATCTGAAACAAACAAGCAAGAAATAGTTAACTTTATAAACTTGTCAATTGCAGGAAACATTGTAATCTACTTTTACCAATACAAAAAACTTTACAAGGCATGGTTTTTCTCAGTCTATCAACTTGAAGAATCTATGAGTAAAAACATAATACTATTCTGCATCATTCTTCTATGTAATATACAGCAGAAAACATGCGCTGTACTTTAAATGTACTTAACACATAGTACAGCTAAAACAATAATGGCATAACATTAAAAATGCTTTGATCAATTATAACATTTTTAATGTTTCAGCTAATTACCTGTATAAATTCAAAAGAATACAGTTTCTTATAATTTTGTGCTTTCCAAAGATCATTAACAAAAGCCAAGGTCAGTCACTAGGAAATCTACAGTATACGTCGTAAATGTTTTACTCATGGCTAAATGCATGTAGCATGTTTAAGAGTAAGGAGATGCAGTAATAATAACAATAATATTAGCCCCTGCTTAAAAAAAAATCATATACAGAAAAGTACCCTGTTAGTTACATAATACATCTGAGGCATCTGATTAACAGCACCATAACTGAGGCCCATTGTCTTATTTTCTGTTCAAAGACCGGTATCACAGCTAGTACACTACAGGTCAAAAGTTTTAGAACACCTTAGTTTTTCTGTTTTTTCTTTTTTTTTTTAATTTAATCAGTTGAAATGGAATAAATGATCTAAAATGGTGAAATGGTAAGATGTAAACTGACAGAGGTCTAAATTTAAAGTTTAGGTTAGCAAACACTGAAAAAAGGAAATATCAGAATATTACAAATGGGCTTGTGATAGCAGTGCACCTGTTAAAGGTATTTATGTGTGTGCAATTGTGTTAAACATGTGACTGTTAGTAAATCTACTCTATGTTTATAAAAGCTTAAGCCTAAAATTGCAACGATTTTGTGCAATGATTTTATGTGACATTTTTATGTCACATTTTTTGTCATGCTTAAAATCAGGCCTACATATATATGTTTGGTATCATTCTTTGCAGAATTTATCGAACTTTAATGTGATGCTGTTAGATTTTCAAATTCTTATTCTGCTTTTAAATTATGAACTAAAATATCAAGAAAGTCATGGTTTTTAATATCAAAAAAGTCATGGTTTTTATTTTTGATCGAGTAAACTTTCTTTCACAGGAACAAACTATTAAAAAAAATCTATTCATAACACCAGTGTTTGTATTTAGGTGATTTAGTTAGCTGAAGGTCGAGGCACCGACGGCGCCTAGTAAGGGAAACATATGAATATCTGCCAACTAAATCGTTACCAAACAATTTCTTCACCAATATGTTTGTAAAGGTGTGTAATAACATGTATTAAAATGTTGAAATTTAACTCCCATGGGAAACCCTGAAAAAGGTTAATTATTTTTCGAAAAATTGATTTTTTAAAAATGAGTCTTAAGTAACTTGTGAGGGGTCAAATAAGGGTTTTTTCATGATTCTGAGTTGATTGTTAGCATTTATATTTCACCACAAACACTCCATTGTGGAAAAATTATTTCTATATATACCTCATATTCTACTTTGCAGGACATTTGAGTCTAGCAATATGCATGATGAAGATGTTACTCCACCTATGTTCAATTGCTTTATCTGTTAAGGCCCAGATACACCAGTTCAGAGGCTCACACAGGCAACTCCAAAGGGCTATTCTACTTTTTTGAAACATGCAGCAGCAGTCAAAAATGCTACATTTGTGGAATGTATGAAGGAGGCTCAAAAGGAAGGAAAACCGAGATACCACCTGAAGTGCAAAAATGATCTGTACAACAACTTTGTTGAGATTACCAAGAAGTCAGCTCAAGTATCAAAGGCAGAGAAAGAGTCATCAAAGTTGAAGAGAAGACACACTTGCTCTGAATTCAATGCATCTACTGCCTGTAGTTCTACAAGTTCACAGTCAGTTCACCTCCTGTATAAGGATGTATGCATTCTTTGCAACCAACCTGCTCAGCTCTACAAAAATAATCCAGCAGAAGCTAGAAAGAAATATAGATAATATAGATAATTTGACTGCAGATAGACTGAAGGCAAGCTTGCTGAAGACAGCAGAGAGTCGCCGGGATGACTGGGGCACTGAAGTCATTGGATGCCTGGAAGGGATCAACGACTTGGTAGCAGAAGAAACACTGTACCATTTGCGCTGAAAACTTCGTTTTGAGAGAGGTGAGCATTACTCCAAGACTGAAGAGGAAGGAAAAAGGAAGAGAGGACAGAGGAAAATTGATGAGGAGCGAGATGCAGTTTTTAGTGAATTCTGCGAATGGTTTGACTCAGAATTAAAACATGGGGTGATGACGCTTGACCAAGTCCACAAAAAACTGCAGGAGTTTGATCAGTCACCAGATAAGAGCCTCTGTTACTCAAAGTATTGGCTAAAGATAATACTCCAAGAGAAATACCATGATACCTTGTATTTCACAAGTCTTACTCGGAGACACAAAACTACAAATACTGCTTCCTTAATAGCAGGAGTGGAGATGGTGCCCCAGATACTTATGACACTCTTGACACCATTGTGGAAGAAACCGATGATTAGATCAATGATGAGGTGGCAGTTGATGCTGCACCTGAGGATCTATCAGTGATGACAGCCAGTGATAGTAAAATGTTGAATAAAGATTAGGCTCTATGGAGGTTGGGGAAACAAACAATGCAGTCACTCAGTTTGTTGGAGACAATGTAGATTTAAACTTTGTCTCTATTCATGGAAACACTCCCTTCCACTCAATGGGTTGGATCAAAGTCACCTCTCTGGCACCACCTTTGCCAGATCCACAGACAACAGCTGCTGTCCCCAGGGTGAAGTTGAAGCCACTCGACAAAGCTAAGATCCTGAGAGTACCACCACATGGTAGATGTGATCAAGATCTTTATCAGAACCAAGCGACTTGCAGACCACAAAAGGCATCTGTCCTGCATTGTTACACAGATGCTTGACATCTTTGCCGCTGCAGGCCATCATCAATACACCAAGGGCAGATGGCTGTACTGTCAACTCATGAAGGAACTCGAAAGTTTGCCTGCTTACAAGGACACCTTAGAAAGTTTCACTGCCCACGGGAACCACGTTGTCCGTTACTCCAGCCATGAGTGGTCCGGCGCTTGGTGTGACATCTGCATTGAGCAGACATTAATGAAGGCAGCCAAGTCAGAAGTTGGACTGAGCCGAGGGAGAATGAGAAACAATGTTTCTGGCCACAAGTGCTGGGTGCTCACCCTCAGTCACTTCTCTGATGTTAACCAGCGGATGGAGGAAGACGTCAGAAAACATGCTCCACTCCACAGAGACCTTGCCAAAACACAGATGAAGCGAGATGCAGAAGTAGTTGAACTTGTCCTAAAATGGTTAGAGGAGAACAAGCCATTCGACAACGATCGAGACAAGGAGTTGCTCGTGTCTTTCTCAACAGGATTCACAAGCACAGGAAATGACTCAGTCAATGCTGATAGAGCAGCTGAAGTAGGGATGGAGATGCAGATCAAGCTGGATGGACAGTCAGTGACATCGACCATGGGCGTCAAGTCAAAAGTACAAGCCCTGTCATCACTCAGAAAGATCCCCATGGTCAACGAGAAGAAGATTCACCTTGACTCACTAAAGTTGTTCAACTGATTGATCATTTTTGCCCAGCGGGATATGACAGTTGAGACAAGCTTACAGTATGAGCTGACTCCCTTCCCATTTCCCTGTTCAGCAACAAAGATCAGAAGATGAACAAGGCAAACAAGGCAGACTTTTCAAAGACAAGCCTGAAGGCGTTAACTGATCCACTTGACCTCAGTAACCAACCCTGTTGCATCCTGGTTATTGATGGCGGATGGCTTCTGTACATGGTGAAGTGGGAACAACATCAGACCTGGCAGGAGATCGCCAACAGTTACCTGTGCTACGTGCAGTGTCTGGGCCACCATTTCTAGAAGATCATTGTGGTCTTTGATGGCTACAGCAGATCACCAAAAGATCACAACCACATCCGGCGTACCAAGAATTCATGTTGTGATCTCCAGATATGACCAGATATGTTCCACTAGACCCCAAGAGCAAAGTTCCAGGATAACACTCATAACAAGAGTGAGCTCATCCACCTCCTCTCTTCAACCTTCCTAAAACATCACATAACTGTGGAGCAGTGTGACAATGATGCTGACACTTCGATTGTTAGAGAGGCATTGGCTGCTGCTTCAGATTGCTCTGTTGAGGTCAGTAACATTTGTGTTTGTATTTTAATTCATTAACTACTAGATGGTGCCCAGAGGGGGAAGAGGTAGTTTAAAAAGAAAAGAATTCACATTGTTGAAAAGTTTGATCTGTTTTTGCATGGTTCATTATGCTTTGTATGTCTTGTTCTGTTTTCAGGTCGGGGCAGAAGATGCAGATGTGAAGGTAATGCTGGTGCACCATAGCTCAGGCAGCCACCGTCCACTCTTCTTCACCACATCAAACAGCTCTTATGACGTCAGAAAGATCCAAGAATCTCTCTCTGAAAGACAGATGCACTACCTGCTCTTCTGTCATGCCTTCATGGGTGTGATACGGTATCTGCAATCAACTGGCCATGGGAAAACAACTCTATTTGACAGGTAATAATGATAATACTACTATTACTTCGACAAATAATAATAATAATTATAATAATAATAATAATCATTGTCATCATAGCAAACTATTAAAAATAATAATAATAATTGTATTTCTGTTTCACATTATATTTGAAACAAACCTGATGCATTTTTTCAGGTTTTGTGCAAGGGACATGGATGAGTACATGGACATCTTCCTTGACACAGAAGCCACCAAGGAGGCAGTGATTCAGGCTGGTACTGTGATTTTCCAGTACATTTACCATGGACCAGATACTACATTGGGTGAAATTTGGTACAACATGTTCTCAAGGAAGGCGGCAGCAGGAGTGATCAAACCAGAGACTCTACCTCCAACAGAGGGTGCAGCTTTACAGCATTCACTCCATGCCTACCTGCAGACCCGGGACTGGATCCTTCTACAGAGCATGTCTCTGAACCCCAGTGATAAGGATGGACATTAGGTGGGCATGGGTATGAGCCAGTTCCAACACTAGACGCCATGGCTCCTGAGGAGCTACTTAAGTTCACGCGCTGTAACTGTCATGGAGATTGCAGCAACCGGCGGTGCAGCTGCAAGAAGAATGGGGTCATGTGCATTTCGGTCAATGGAGTCTGTAAAGGCATTACATGCAGAAATTGTAGTGATGATGTTGTTGAGTCTGAAAAAGACATAGACAATAACTCTTGAAGCTTCTGATATTGTGAATGAGAAATAACTCTGAGCATTATATAAGTATGTGTGAAATAAAAGCTACTTTGAATGTAAATGTAAAAGTAAATGTGTCCTTTTTCAACAATGGAGTGTTTGTGGTGAAATACAAATGCTAACAGTCAACTCAGATTCATGAAAAACCCTTATTTGACCCCTCACAAGTTCCTTAAGGCCCGATTTTAAAAATTAGATTGAAATACTTTGAAAATTACAGTAATAATCTTGTGTAGAGTGGCTGTCACACAGATCCAGTGTCCTGAGTTTTAATCCCATACCTGGTCATTCTGGGTTTGAGATTTGCAAATTCTACCTATCTGTGTTATCATCATCAACATCAGTATGGGCATTTTTGTGCATGTGACTGAGCCCTGAAATGAACTGATATTCCATCCAAGGCTGCACCCTGCCTTCACTTCAGTGCTGCTAAAGGAAGCTCCAAGTACCAGAAGCCCTGAATTAGATTAAGTCCAAATCAAAATATAATAATAATGATAATAATAATGATTCTTTAAATTTATAAAGTGCTTTTATCACTACTCAATGTATAATATATTATTAAACTTCTGTAATTATTTTTCCACTGAATGGTGACCATTTTTATTAGTCATGCTAAAAGAAATGGTTACATTAAGACTATTTAATGAATCTGACTAGTTCATTTTTCTTATTTGACTGTAAATGTCATCTGCTTCAGGATCCATCCATCATTTTCTGACCTACCTACATCATTTAGAAAATTGGGGGAGGAATCCCAGAAGAATTGGGTGCTAAACTGGAAGCAGTTGAAAGCAGGGTACTAATTAATCTCAGGACAGATTCATACACATAATCACACTCACTCACACACACCCTAAAACATACAGTATGTCCTCTTTGGGATGTCACGGGAAAACCTTCGCCTGTAGAAAAAAACACAGTCCTTGGGAAAATGGACAAACTTCAAACAGGCAGTGACCACAGTGGGATTCCAACCTGGTTTCTTATAGCTGTAAAGCCACAACTTTAATCACTACTCCAACATGCCATCTTATTTCATTATACTGTACATCTTTATAATAAAGTTTATATCTTCATAATAGTATATTATATTTTTTAGCAGAGTTATGTTATTTTTTAATCTGTTTTTCCATTTTGTGATCTGTCTGTACATAATATCCATCCATCCATCCAGCTATATCTTAACTACAGGGTCACGGGGGTCTGCTGGAGCCAATCCCAGCCAACACAGGGAGCAAGGCAGGGAACAAATTCCAGGCAGTGCGCCAGCCCACACACACACACCCACATTAAGGACAATTTAGGATCGCCAATGCACCTAACCAGCATGTCTTTGAACTGTGGGAGGAAACCCACACAGACACGGGTAGAACATGCAAACTCCACACAGGGAAGACCCGGGAAGCGAACCCGGGTCTCCTAACTGTGAGGCAGCAGCACTACCCACTGCGCCACCGTGCTGCCCCTGTACATAATATCTATGCCAGTTATCCCATGAATAAGTTCAATAACTTATTATGCAATATTGCTATTCCTTCTTGTAAAATGTTTTCTTGCAGTACTTCTTATTCACATATACTATCAAATGAATTTTCGCTGCTAATCGGATACACCACAAAAGCAACAAAAGCAGTAAGTCTTTATATAACTAAGTAGTCAAAGGGTTATATTTGTTATCACTCAAATATGTATCTTTTGACATTGTTTAAGCTATCCTGGACCGATTATGTGTAATATAATTAAAATTAATACTTACTCCTAACAATAAGTGAAAAGTGTCATTAATTACTTTTTGATCATACTACTAGTGCAAAAATCTTAAGCATTTAAAATAATTCAGATACATTATATTATTTGCTGGAGCGATTTGATGTCTGTATTTTGATTTTTCTTTCCTCTCTCCTAACACAATGCACCTAAATGGTATATTACATGGCGCACAGTAAAACATAAAGCAGGAATTAGAATATTAGACTGTTGTAATTATTGATTTATTTGAAAACATCTGTTGTCTCAGACAAATCAATGAGGGAAAAAATCTACATGTCTGGTATGGCACAAGATAGTCTACAGACCAGCATCATTGGCATCAAATCAAAAAATTCATATAATAATTATTTCCATATGTGAAATTTTGTCTCACTCATTCAACCCCAGATTATCTAATATTTAACTCTCACTATGTAATATTTTAAACTTGCAGGGCTTATGTTTTCAGCACAGGTTTAATAAGAAATTTCTAGGAAACATTGATATGGAAAAATGAGTCTGCCTTTAGACACATGTGAAATATTACAATTAAGTTTGTTTTGTTTTCATTTGAAGAGAGCAAATCAACATACATTACAAAACGTAAACGTGGCAACAAATTTCACAGTGAACATTCTGAGACCTTTTAGAAAATCAAAACATTTTTGCAATTCAGACCTGGAAAACTTTCAAAATTTTATTCATGACAGTGTCTGGAACTGGGATGGTTGGCAAGAAAACAAACATTTTTCTTTTAAGCCAAAGTTAAAAGGTCAAATACACTGCTGGCAGGTGTCGGATTTAACATTTCTTTGCTCACATATGGTCTTACTAAGTCTTTTTAAAACAACGCCCAGGTCAAAGATGTACTGAAGAGACACAAATATTGTATAACTACAAATGTACAAGACAGTAGTTTAATTAAAATAGTATATGACAACAGTGTATAGCAGAATAAATTAAGCATTAAGTAAAATGAAATACTCAGATGTGTTTATGGAGGTGAAGTTTGTGTAATTTTATTTAAGCACATTTATATGAAAATATTTCATGATGAAGAACAGAACAGGAAAAAAGTTAAAGCATGAGGGATCAAAGCAAACTGCTTATGAAAAGGCAGAATACAGTAAGGAGCAGTGGCTTTTGCTTCTTGAACATGCAAGATATGCCTCATAAATGATATTTTTAAAAAACAATTGCCATTCACAGATGGTGAAAAGGCTTAATATGGTAACCTTACGTGGAAATTCTATACATGGGGATTCCTGGTGCTGTGTGTAGGGGATTTAACCTTCAAAATTTCCACAGTCGGCAATCAAAGCACTCAGTTTCATCATGATCAGTTTTACAAAACTGTGTGACTCTGTAAAGTTTCATCAAGTGTCTGTAAACCTTCTTCTAGAACTTGTGCCAGAATATCTCATAATCAGTGTGTACAATTAATTTACTTGATTTTTTTTTAACCGTTTTTGTGTCTTGACCTAGTCTACTGTATGTGAAGAGTGGACATCTGAAATCATTTACAAATTGATAGATAAAGATGTCCCAGGCAAGAAGAGTGAAAGAATGTTTTTAGAATGTCTCCTGACTTTTTGGTCAACTGACAGGAGATCCCAGTAGTCCTATAGTATATTCACGGTTGCTGTAAAGATTAATTTCAGTTCTGTTTATTTTCCATACATATGAAGTACACAGACAGTCTCAAAGTGGAATCAACTGAGACCACCTATTTTGCAAACTTTAGTTACTCATAACTGACATCAGGCAAAAGGCAGGCAGTGTTGGGAAAAGAAGCAGGGCAGCCATAGACAAGCCAAGTTTACAGTTGTCACATAACATTCCTTCTATGTCTCTGGAATGACGGCAGAAATCATGAGTAGCCAGAAAAAAGAAAAAAAAAAAACAACATAGACAAATAAAGTACCTGGAGATACCACACAGACAGACTCATTGGGACAGGAGCAAGATATATTGCTCAATTTGTACATGGTGGTAAAAGTTTAAAATTCAATGGCTGTATTAAGTGTCTGTGCAGAAGGCTTTGTGACAATCTTAAGTGTCTCATTTGATTAAGCACTTATACTAACAGCACCTTTTTTCCAAACTGATTTCAATTATGTTTGGTGCAAGCAATAATTCTGCAGACACTGAAATATATGTCTAACAGTTATACTGTTACCAGATTTAATGCAGAAAATGTACTTCTTAATCTAAATTTGCATGATGAATGAGGAGAATTGACACAGAAGTTCAAAGAGTAGCTTTAATGGGCTGACAAAAAGTATTATAAACAGAAGTTTCATTGCATTTTAAATCCCGCTAGCCCTTAATATTACAGCTGAGACTGCTGGGTTGATGGATAAACCTTATGCAGAGAGCTGTGTGTTCATCTGGACTTTTATTAGCTTTTGCTCAAGTGCTGTTGTGCAGCTCTTACAACGATCTGAATGCTAATTGACACCTATGACAGTCTGCCCCTGCATTCTGGCACATGTTGGGAAAAGTACGGGTTAACATTAAATTCACAGAAATATCATTTGGCAGTAAATCAGTGTGACATATGGTCACTCTGAAAGAGAGAAATAATTGTACTATGAATCATGTAGCTATTGCTTTCTTTCTGAGCTAGAGTTCTTCTATTATTCTTTTTAATACTTGTGTTGTGGATGCTAATCTGATTCCAAGGGTTTATATCAATAAATAAATTAGACTCAAGGAAAACATTTGAAAACGTTTAGTAAGTTGCATCAAATAGTAAAATATTTCATACATGAGTGAGATACCTTCAGCCATTTCAAAAACATGTAGACGACTAATATGTTTAGTAAATAATGTTTGTCATACTATCAAGAGATAAACGTTTGCTTCATCTGTTGAAACATAAAAGCCAGATGCAAGATTAATAAAATAACTGTGCAATGCATTCTTTAGCTTTCAATTTCAATGATCTATTAGCCTATTCACAAATATGATACAAAGGACGTTCAAAAAGTTTCCGCACTTTTGTGTTTTCATTGTAAATGGTGAAGGCGGCAGGAGTAGTAATTAGGCATTAAAAAGTTGGTATGACGCTGGGAAAATTGCATCGCAAAGGAAGGTGACTATGTAGAAAAGTGATGTAATTTGTTTTTGAAATTCTAAATAGAGTTAAAAAAAAGTGCTACATCCCTCGTAGAATGTAGTGGTTGCACCTGTAATTATAGAACCATTACAGTATAAACCAGAACAAAAAGGAGATTCAGTAACACAATGTGACATAACCAATTCATTATTAGATAATGAAACTATATTTTTTATCTCAAATGACACACAATTTAAAAATTGTCAAATCACACAGTAACATTACTGATTGCTAAAAAAAATAAACTTTTCCTACCTGTTCCAAGAAACAGGACATGATATTTTCCATCTGCAGCATTTACTTGGTCAACTGTTATCGTTGTATATTTGTAATCTGCATTTGTTCTCACCAGAATTGGCCCTTTATACATGGGATAAATTGGATTGTACATAACTGGATGATTTCTTACAAAAGTGACTACATCATCTGGAAAGTCTTTGGTTGTCAAAATATTAGGAGTGAAGGCTCCACCAGGACACTATAAGAAAGACAAAAAAATATATATTATTATTATTATTTGTAGAAATTATAAATATTTTTGTAATCAGTTCATGTAGATTTTAACATTCATAACATATACTTTCTTATTAAACTGCAATTTAATACACTTTTTTGTGTTTGCTCTGTGGAAATGGTAATCAATTGCACTGTATGTATAAAGCTCCTGGGATAGTTTTCACTGGGAAGTTTGAAAGTTCTTCATATTATGCAACCAAGCTTCTTTTATATTTGATCAGTGTGTATCTGACAAACTTTCTCTTTGTACCCTTCTTATTTTTTCATTACAGTTTTGTTGCATTTTTTTAACTGTGTGTGTACCATTCAAAGATTAGCTCTGATCATCCATTATAAAACCATTTACTAGACTTAATGGTCATGAGTTTAGTAAGGCATATTCAATTACAGTATAAAACTACACCCAGTCATTCTGAGCGAATTAAGCATCACCAGTTAAACTAGCTTGTGAGTATTGGGCTAGGGAGGGTTTTAAACCAAGGAGTCTTCATCAGTCAGGAAACAGTCCTAACCACAATGCCAGTATGTTATTAATTAAAAGTAGGTGAATCAAATTCTGAATTGTATTTAAAAAGATAATAAACAAACTGTACTTATTTATTTATTTACAAACAGTTATCAGATTTTAGACTGCTCATCTACAGATTCACAAAACCTCTGCCTACAGAATAATCCTATCATTTTTAGGAGTAGTGACTGTTAAGAATACTGTGACTTCGGAATGTAATTTCACATTACACCAGATTACCTTTGTCTACAGCACTATTTTAACCTTAGATGTATTATGCAGAAAGTTCTCTTCCACACAAGATAGAATAATACTCAACAACAGGTTAGGTGCACTGGCAGGTAAGTCAATTTTCTTTCTACTCTTCCCTACAAATAGAATGTTTCTAACTGTAAAGGAATGTCTGAGAAAATTCAACTTAAGGATGTCTACTTGAATGTCTGACAAGCTAAACTGCACAGTTTGCTTCACCCAGTCGTTAACTTCAACTGCCTACAAAGGGGCTGAGGATTTTGGTTCAGCTATTAGTTCAGCTCATGAAAAGCACAGAATAGATCTATTTCACTAGATCACTTACATTAATAATCTCATTGAATAACCTCGATAAGTATTGCAAGAAGACAAGGTTTTAAATTAAGAAATAAGCAATGCAACTATTATACCACTTGGATATGGCTTTAAAACATTTTGCTGAACAACTCTAAGTTGATGGAGAGTCTTAAACCAGTGTATTGGCATTTTAATTAAGTTTAGTTTGTTTGTATATACATTTTTTACTAAGCACATGCATAGTTTGCATATATTTACATACATGATACAGTAACAATAAAGGTGTTAACCCTATAACTATTACATATAAATCCATATATCAAGTTAAATAAAGCATTAAACAGAAATCAATATATCTGGGTAACATGTAAACATACTTTGCTAATAAAACTTCCTCCTAGCAAAAGATGGTCTGTTTGACAGCAAATACACATATTACAGTATGTACAGAGAATGAGGTATTTGTTAATATGCTTAAAGTTAAGAATTTGAAATTGGGGTTGATTTGTTTCGAACCTATTTTTGTAAACCTAATAATTATAATAAATTTCATGGATATTCTGAGGTATTGTTCTTCACAATTTTATTTTATAATGATGTGTCCACTGGTCAATTGCATATTGTATGTGCATGTGTGTGTAATATACTGTTTCAATGATTACAAACTATTTTAAGTTAATCGTTTTTACATCAGTATACATTTTAGCACTCTAGTGTTTTAACCTACACTCAAACAAGTCCAAATACTAAATTTAAGTTATAGTTACTTACAGTGCCAGGCCTTGGATAAGGAATCCTTCCTTGATATGGAACCCACTGGTGGTTAGGACCTTCCTTGTGTGCAAACGGCCCATTGAACACAGTCAAAATATCAGCCATGTTGTAAACACACACAGCAGAACCTTTGAATACTGAACTATGAACAAGAATTAGAAAAGAGAATTAATAACATAATTTTATACAAGTTCCAAACAAAATCCAGTTGTATATTATATTTCAGTGCATCAGAGTGTGGCCATTTGCAAGCTTATTGCCTCTGCAATGTCAGAACTACATTTGAATCCAGACAAGACACTGTCCATATTAGGTTGCCTTATTAGAGTACATGACTGCTGGGGTTTTCTCCAAGTACTCCACGCTTCTACCATATTTCAAAAAATTTTACGCTAGGATCTACTGACAAATCAAAATGTGTATGCCATTCAATGGACTGTTTATCCTTCGAAGAATGTATTTTAACTTGTTTTTATTGTTGCCAGAATAAGCTCAAAAGATGGATTCAGAAAAAAAATTATGAAGTTAAATTTCATAATTTTACAGTGAACACTATACATTTAAATTTTATGCTGTTTTCGAACTGAATTGTATATTTTTATTACGGTTCACCTGTTTTCAGATCACTTTGTAAGACAGTATGACATCTACATATTCCTCCATATTGAAAGTTGGTCCAGCAGACAAGAGAACAACAACGTCATGCTATGGAGGTGCAGTGATTAGGGCTGCTGTCCCATGACTGAAGTCTCATGTTGGTCAGTTTACACATTGTGCATGAATCAATGTAGATTTTCCTTCATCACTGAGGTTTGTCCATTTCATAGACCTTCATGCTGAAGTGATTGTTGACCTCTAGTTTGACCCATTGTGGCTATGAAACGAGTGTCTTATGTGATAGAGTGTGATAGAGTTTATCATTCAACAATCCATTGTTGATTGCTCGTGTTTTGCAATGGATAAGTTACAAAACAGACGAATAGGTGGATAGTAAACCTGAAAATGAATGTAAACAGTAACTTTGTTTTTATGGCTGTGTCTGGTACTGCCGATTTGCTTCATTGCATGTTTAGAAAATTAATTAAGTGTTCATTGTAAGGTGAGAAGGGTCACTTTTGTCTAACTAAACAAAATGAATTTTTGCCACATAAGATATGCTGTAGTTGGATAAGTATACAATAATACTCTAGTGAATTTCTGTTGGTTGTCAAGTCTGGGTAAGAACTTGTAACCTCTTTCTCTAAGTGTTTTCTTCACATCAGCATGCAAATTGACAAATATACCTTGTAACTTAATTCAATGAATGCAACAGAAATAATTGGTGTATAACAGTGGTGAGCAACGTCGGTCCTAGAAGACCACAGTGGTGGCAGTTTTTTGTTCTAACCCAGTTGCTTAACTGGAAAGCAATTATTGCCAATAGCAAATCTTATTTTATTTCATGGCTTGTTAGTATTTTAATTCTAAAATATCAGGACATTCTTATGTTGTAGATGTTTTCCATTTTCAGTCCTTCACTTTTTCTTCTTCAGATTCTTTCCAAATATTTTGTTAAACCAGGTACATCATGATGAATATGTACAGGTGTAAATGGAATGCTTGTTCCTTTGTCATTTGCATTTTATTGCTAATAAGGAGAAATAAAAAAAAGGTGAATGTTACTGTTTAAAACTAAAATAAGACATTAAATGTGGGAAATCTTAACAAGCAAGACAACTAAAATGGAGCATAAAAACCGTTGCTTGAACAGTAAGTGCTTCATCAGCAGTAAATGACTCCTCATTATGAAAATGTGTTCGAACAAAAACCTGCAGCCAATGCGGTCTCCAGGACCGATGTTGCTCAACAAACAGATTAAACTACATTATTCTAATGACAGCTTTTTTACTCTATATTCTTAGTTCATCTTCTATCAAAATGATTCTCAGGATATTTTGATTTTTTTAGTAACTACAATGTAAGTAGACTGCATACCAAAAAGGGAAGTCTAGGAGTAGTGCATGAGAAAAACTGTGTGGGTTTGATCTCCCCATATGTCTAATTTGGCTGCATCCTGCAAATGTTATGGGAGAAGGCTCTAATTGTATTAAATGGATATCATGAATGTAATTTGGTTGAGTGTAGACTTTGGATGCATCACATTGTAAGGAGATAATCATATTTTGCTGATGCTTAACATCTGTTAGAAAAGAGCTAGAAGAGTTTTAAAGCATTTTTACATTATCATTAGTCAAACACAATCTACATAGTTGTTTGTCTTCAAATTCCAAAAATACATTTTACTGAATAAAAAAATTCCACAAATTAAGAGGATCTTAAAGAAATTCAAAGATTAAGCCTTCTACCAAAATAAACAAATTTGCCTACAACACAAAATGGTTTCTAGCAGTTTTTCTACAACAGTGGTACTATGACATAAATACTAAGAGTTCATCTCAAACTGCCCAGTGGTCACTACTGATGTCAATGTTTTGGCTAGATTTTAAACCAAACTGGCAAATGTTCTAAACAGTTGTTCTGTTTCTACATTTTACCAATTTTAGTCTCTTTAGAAAGTTGTCAGTGTTGTCAGTCAGTTTAATGGCACACACTGTATTGCTTTCTTACGTGTTACCAAATTATGTGTAAGCTGAAATACTTTGCAGACACTGTCCAGATACTCAGTTCATGCTACTTGAAAACGGTAGCTTTGTAAGTGGCTCTAACAGCTGCAGAAGTAAATATCAAGGCAACCTGTACCCAAAATATTTAATCCTCATTACCTAATTTTTATATTACAGTTTAGCAATTTTTAAATGATGGGAATGACTGACTAGTTACGGTTGCATGCTGCAATTCTTATTTAGTTACACAAAAATGTGACCGTTATTACAAGTAGAAAATGATATAATTAAATACAATGCTTATTACAGTATTAACAGAATAAGCAAAAAAAAGAATTGTTTTGTCAGTATATACTAAAGAGAATTAACTTTCCCTAGTAGCAAACAAAACTAAACTAGCAAGGAAAATCACAGCCTACAATGTTTTTTTTTCACATAAGGCCCATGTACATATTTTCCAAAATGGTTTTTGTAATCATACCTTGAGGCTGTAAAAATTCCATAAACCAAAAGGGCCTTTGGGTTTTCTGTTTCCAATAAAAAGATATCCTCTGCAAAAAAAAAAAAAGTTTTTTCACCAATATTGCCATGACATTTGATTACAGGAAATAATTTATTTAGATTTTTAACAAAAAAGGAATGAGACATAAACTGAAACAAAAAAAATGTTGAAATTACTTGATTCAGTTATTTCAACAGGTTCCCCATAGATTGGTTTAGCAATTCCAATAAAAAAAAGTCTACAATGCTAACTGTTTAATGGTTTACACATTTCTGTGATTGATTAATTCTATTAATTTATATTAACTATACTTAATCTGTGATCCAAGGTATAATAGCCATGTTGTCTCAACAAGAAGAAAAATTTGGTTTTCAAAAGTAGGGTGCGTAAGAAGTTTACCAGTTTACTGAAAATAAATTATTGTAAAATAGCTTCCATGCCTGCACACAACACAAGTTTTTAAGTTTACTAGGTTTAGAACTTTCTTTCCGACTGCACAAAGCTATGTGGATTTCCTGGACCCCTTTGTGATATTTTGAGGAAAAGCACGGAAAACTCACAATGGATTGTAACTGCAGTTCTCTATACCTACAATGATAATTGTGTCACTCTTACAAATATCACTTGTGACATGCCCACTCAGTGGCACCTATCTCGATTCATACCTTAGTAGTAAAACGTGAGCTGATGATTACTGACAAATGACTTTCTAACTTTTATTCTCTAACTCAGTCACAATGGTTTTTCTTGTTTTGTCAAAAAATTAAACATCATTATTTTGATTTCAGACAATTATGATAAATGGCTGTTCTACCAAGAATAAAAAATGAGCAGGAACAGAAAAAATAGTGGACCAAGAATAACTAATCAAAAAAGTCAAGAATACCAACCAGTGGTCATAACGGAAGTCAAAATAATCAAGAAGACCTAGCCCAATACATTAATAAGAAAATTCTCATCAAAGAAAGCCATGAAGTAATTCACTTTAAATATGCAAAGTCTGTTTGTCTTTATTGGGAATTTTGGATAACTAGAAAGGGTGTGTGACGCTCACTTGGAGTTTATTTTTTTGGTGCTTAATCCTTTACTGTAAATTACAGTATGTTTCTTGTGTCTTGAATGTTTTGACTTTGGCAGAGTCACTTAATGCTGCAGCTGAGGAACCACCTAAGTGCTGTTTAAGAAGAAGCAGATGGTAGTATGACTACCTCGGAAATGATGATGGCCCCAGACTATTGCACTGTGCTTTTTGTGATTTTCTGCAGATTCTCTGGTTTTGATTATTGCCTCTTGAATGAAGGTACTATTTCTGGTTTGTGATTTTTGGATTGATCACTTCTAAGTTGGCCTTTTAGGCAAAGAAGGTTTGGTCAGGGTTTTTTTTTTTTTTTCCCTTTCTACTTATGACTTTTGTCTATTTTTGCCCACTTGTGTTTGAGATCCCGGTGTCTGAAGTAGTGAGGTCTAATAGTTATGCTAGACCTTTGATGAGGGCAGGTTTGATTTGTATTGGTTTTGAGGCCTACACCATTTTTGAGCTTATCAATGTCAGGTTTACGACAATATATAACAACCCTCTCCAGCCTATTTTTCCAACTCAAATATAAATATCTAACTTGGCAAATAAAACTCCTCCTTGACAACATAGTTTGTAAAGCAATCATGTACTATGTTCACAGATATAAAAACCTTTTCACCAAAAGTTAAACCAACTTATTACAACTGTCTGTTGGGAAAATAGGTGTGACATTTTGTGAGTATAAAAATGTGTCAATTTTGTGTATGATTAACATAAGGTAAGCAGATAATGGCAACAGTCCCCAAGCCTGATTATGCTTAGTTTAAAGCAGAGAAATCTGTTGGCTTTCTTTCAGCATAAAATAAATGTATTAATGCATTTTGTTTATTTTTTAAATCTGTATTTTGCATTATTCTTTTCAATGATATAAATCATTATAAATAAACTAACTGTGTAAGCCCGTGCTGTAAAAAGCCCAGGGTTCTAGAAACTATTGAAACTGTCAGAAATAAAATTGAAATGTAGAAATGTCAGGTAATTGAAAGGAACTACTCTGTGCATCTCTCTCCTAGGAGGATTCGTTTTGCTGACGTGCTCGTCTTGCTTGTGTATTCGTGGCTAAGCGAGTTTCTCTCTTTTCTCTGAATTTTCAGTTTGGCAACGGAGTCGCTTTCTTTGAGCTTCATGCTGTAGCCTCACACTTCCGGGCAGGACAAAAAAGACACACACACTTCCACGCGTAGACATTTATATATAATAGAACGTGCCAAAACACACCTTTGATATATTATTAGATGTAACTCTTTTGTAGACAGGTAATGAATTCCTCCTAATTTATTTCAGGATATGTAATTTCTGTCATATGCCTGCCACTTGCATTTCAATATTTTTATGTTATAAATTCCAGCCGACTTAATAACATTGATTACCAACATTTGACATGTTCTTAAATTAGAATTTAATATTTGTTTAATCATTCAAAGGGTTATCCATAATAAATTGAGACTTTAGACAAACTGTATTTTTCTAATTATGAGTTTACCAGTTGGACACATACAAATCTTATCTCTATTTGCTTTTTGACCCACAGAAACTAAAAATGACATTCAAACTGTAATGTTCTTGATGTTTTTGCTGAATAGTAACTCTTCAAATAAAATGCCAATTATTTTCCTGCACATGTTGGTTAAAAGATCCTTGCATACATTTTACTTTAATAAAGCAGATTATAAGATCACAGTGAAACATCTTAATCTAATAATGTAACTGCTTGGTGTTTCAAGCTAATCACTTTTGAAAAATAAATGTAATCAACATTTAAACAAGCTTAAAAGTGTTAGACTTAATATATTTTAAAAGTGATAGAAATTATTAAACCTGATCTGTAATTAAGAAAATTTTCTGTGTTGAAAAAAATTTGGTTACAACCTCTGACTTTGAACTAAGTAGTCTCCTAGTTGTCAAGATTTTCTCATTGACATACCTAATTCATCAAAATGTGTTTCACCTCCATCATTATCCATAACGCTACACACCAACCGTGCTTTTAAAAAGGTTGTCCATTTGTTCACTAGGCTACGCTGTCCACCAATGTCATTCTGAAATGAAAAAAGTGACACAAAGAAAGAAAGAAAGGTGTAGCATAAGCAATTGGTAAATAAATTACTAAAAAAGTAAAGAATGTAATGTTTGGTCTGCTTAGTCTCAATAGGTATATTACAAACAATTAATCCATGATTAGTGCAAACCATCTGGTTAAAACAGTGTAACTACTTTATTTGATATTCACTTATATTTTACTTAGTGCAAAGATAAACCAGTAATTGCACATCATGTTCCATTATTCTTTAGAAATACCTAATGGTTAATTATATCAAAACATTTTCTTAGAGATATTTGACACAATGACTATTATGTTATTATTAAAATGTATTTATATTTTTTCTTTACATTAATTGCAGTAGTTTAGCCTACTTCTTTCTTAAAAGTAAACTTGCTAACCATTCTATGGCCCACCTAAAACACAGATGACAAACAATTTATCAGAGATGTACATTTAGTTCATTTAAATAAATTGAACATTGGCCAAAAGGGCATTAGTCTGGATGCATGTAAGTATGGGATTATGTTTAGTTTCATGGAAACACAATATACCTACTGGACATATTCTAGCAACCATGGTGTGAATGCTCTTCGTGTTCCCATTGTTGTCTGTCAGTCTTTCTCTAAAGAAGAAGTATAATTTCATATCATTTGGGTCAGAGCCGTCAGGGATGAGCTGAGCATCAATAAATATTGGTTCTAGAATAACAAAAACAAATTAAAGTTGGTTTATCACAATGCACTTTGAGTAATTTCTATTTATTAATGTGTCTCAACTGAAAAATGCACTTTTGGTTTTTGCCTTGTGTCCCACCAGGCATTGTTCCCACTGTAGATTTGTAGTTGGTGTTGGTAAAAGTATGTGCAAATGGTAACTACAAGTTTAGCATTTAAAAGATAAGGACTGGGTTTCTTGAACAAAGTACATCATTGAGTAGAGACTTATGATGATGAGAATAACATTGAATTTTGATGACTTTATTGAAAAGTGCAAGTGGTTGTATGAAAGCTTATATACAGCTATTACTTCAGGAGATGGAAAATAGTCTGTTTATTATATTCCATGTTCTTAAGATACCTAAATACTCTTCAACAGATAACCAAGATAAAGAGAAAGAAGAACTGAAAATACATTTAACATAATAAGCCATGAGTAAATAGTAGAAAATTAAACTGTTGTAAAAAAATGGAAATGTACATTGTGACCCACTGTTAAAAGTTAATCTTATGCACAGAATCAAGCCCCACTTGACCTAAGATGCCTGGCTAGAGTTATTTTCTGGAGCTCTTGGAGACTCACTGGAATGACTACTTCCTCGTTAAGCTACTCATTTGCCATTGTGTGCAGCACTCAACCATGTATTACATCCTAAAGTCTATTACATGGCCTACAAACAGTAAAGGGAGAATTTCATGGAATACGTGGGTTTCCAAATGTGATTGATGCTACTTATTGCACACATATTAATATAAAACCCCCCACTGATGAGCCCCAAATCCAATTTGCAGAAAAGGATATCCTTCCCGAAATGCAGAGATCATCTGTAAAAGCATGGTTATTGTAAGGAACATTAAGGCCAAGTAGAAAGGACCTAAACAAGACACAGCAACATGTACTGTACGTGGCTTTTGAAAGACAGTGGGACACATCCATCATCCTTGTTAGATGAGAAATTGAATATGGACTTTGCATGCACAAAACAAGTATTTGAGAGGTATTCTTATTTGTTAAAAGGTTGTATCAGGTCTTTGCATCAGTCAGGTGGTGCCCACTAGTTCAGGGTTTCTCAACCACTGAGTTGCAACCCACTTTTGGATTGGATCTGCTGTTGGTGGGTTGTCAGTTGTTAGTGTTTGTATTGATAGTGGTTTGCTAAATGGGTTGGGCTGTGGGGTGTGGTCGAGTGGTGCTCAGATGGTCTTGCTTGATCCTCCTCCTCCTTCTATAATGATCATGTTCGATTCATCCCTGGTCACCCCCCAGTCTAATGATTGCACTGGATTGGTTTGGTGAGTCAGAAAGACACTTATATGGGAAAAAGTGGGTTGCGAAACCAAAAAGATTATTCCACAAAAATGTGTAACGATGACCACTGCAGATAGTGTAATACGCAACATTGCTCAGCTCTGTAGCAAACACATTGACATGGTGGATTTAGAAGACTCTTAAGAAGATCACTCTAATACTACTGATGTGGACATAAAGTGAGCAAGATGTGCAATCACAGACATGCCCATTGGTAATAATTATGGTTCACTTTAATTCCACTCTACACATTTTTTGAATAAACACACTCTTCCTGGCAAAAAACCTGTTTTCCCACGCTACCTTTTTCTCAATTATTTTCTTATTTTTTGCCTGATGTTATCTAATGGGTGTGTCACTACCAGCTGCAGTAATTTTGTGGGCTGCCTGCTGCCTTCTCTTTGGCATCACTTGAATAATTATACCACTGTTTTATAAGCATCTGTGGACATTTCCATTTTTGTCACAAATAGAGAAATTGCATGTTCCCTGTACAGTTGACCTTTCAGAATTGCTTGAGTCATCTTTATGACATCTCTCTCATATCCCCCACCAGAATTTATTTATACACGTTAACAATATGTTGAAAGTGTCAATAGCTTCATTACTAAAGTCCAGAGAGACTGGACTTTAAGTGTCTTGTTTATTTCATGCATACTTTATTTACTGCAATATGTATAATATTGATATTTCATTATTAATTAATTGAATTATTTGCATTGTTTCACTTCAGCACAGTATCTTAAACCACAAATGTTATTAAAGCTTCCGGCAACCAAACTTTTACCACTTGTAGTTTCTTTATTCTCACTGATCTTTTCACATGCTGTCTAAAAACTGGTGGAAGAGCTAGTGAGAAAAGTGCTACTCAATCTCTCACAATCCATTATTGAGAAACCCCGCCAAGATCTGTGACATTAAATGATGCCATATGTAAAATATTCATGCTGTATCTTGTTTGCAATACCCTGTGTTTTTGTCTTTCATAGTTAAATGTCCACTACCTTTAAAACGTTGCTTGCAGTAACTAGGAAAATATTAGTGATGACTATTTCTGTGCAATATGCAATGTATATCAAGTAATATGTAGTGTTTGTGGGCATGTTTAACACCAAATAGCTCCAAGCCAGGTTAACCAGTTTTAAACTTTGTCTCTGTCAATTTCATTTACTTGACTGCAGTATCAGTCTATCAGTCAATTATCTGAAAAAGTGTAGAGATATGCACTATAAAGTTTAAAACATTCATTTCCTAGTTTTTTATTTGTCAATATTGGCATAGTATTTGAGAAAATAATACTAAATAGGGTGGCTTCTAAAGTTTACCAGGATAAGGGCTGTGAAAGTAACTCATTAATCAGGCAACCACTGTGGTATACTGAATTTGAGGGCTAACCATTTGTGCACAAAGAACAAAATGAATCTCATTCTAATCAGTGGAAAGAAATTCACTTTTAGATATTTTTTTCGTGTAATATTTATACCAGTCCATCCACCCAAGGACAGTGTATATACAGTATATATATATATATATATACTGTATATATATATATACATACATATACTGTATATATTGTGGTCCCTGGCCGGGGCTGGAGCCCAGCCGGGACGCCCAGGAGGACCAGAGGAGGGCTTGTGCCTCCTCCAGACCACGAGGGGGCGTCCGTCCTGGTTATGTTGGGGGCCTCGGGTACAGGGCTTGGAAGCCCAGCCCTGTAGGGACCCGTGGCCACCGCCAGGCGGCGCTCCGGTGCCTGTAGAAGTCTGGAGCCCAGCACTTCTGCCACACCAGGAAGTGCTGGGGGGAAGAAGACAGGGGACACCCGAAGAGCTTCCGAGTGCGCAGCCGGCACTTCCACCACACGGGGGTGTGTCCGCAGGAGATTGCCGGGAAGCAGCTGGAGCCCATCCGGGTTCCCATATAAGGGGCCGCCTCTCTCCAGTCAGTAGTGGAAGTCGGGTGGAAGAGGACGGAGCTGGAGAGAGGACTGGAGGCAGCCAGGAGAGAGAGGCACAGAGACTGTGAGGCCTGGACATTGGGGGAATCGGTGCTGGAAGCACTGGGGTTTGTGGTGCACGTAAAAACTGTAAATATTGTAAATAAACAAGTGTGTTGGGTGCAACAACGATGTCCGTCTGTCTGTGTCCAGGCCAGCGTTCACAATATATATATATAGATATATATATACAGTATATGTACAGGTATATACTTTATATAGTGCTGGGGTGTTGTACAGTGTTAGCCATTATGGTTGTAGTAAGAAGTCAAGCAAAATGACACCTTTTATTGGCTAACTAAAAAAATTACAATATGCAAGCTTTCGAGGCAACTCAGGCCCCTTCTTCAGGCAAGATGTAATGTAAGATGTAACCTCTCTCTCTCTCTCGCTAATATATATATACTGTGTAATACAGAAAAAGTCAAACCTATACAATTCAAATTTGTTAGAGAGCCAGAGCAATAGGCACAATGGTACATGACATCAGAAAACTGCATCCCAGGCAAATGTAGATTATACTTACTGTCTTTTTTACTGAAAGAAGAAATCAGCATGTTCAAGAAAAAAAAAGAAATTTGAGTATGGGAAGTTCATGTAAACTTCATACAGAAGATACTCAGTCCAGTTCCAAAGTAGGCAAAGAGATATGAAGCAACAAATTGATTTTCTGTGCCATTATAATTCAATAGAGTATATACACTTAGCACTAATTATTAAGGGCTTAAATACAGGCAGGGGTCAGGACAAAATTTATTGTGGAAAACAGGTTTCTTTTTCAATATACAGGAGCCAGCGTATTGGATCATTGTTTGTGAAAATATTTTGTCTCATCTGTCTCATTAAAAACATTTAATTGTCACCTCCATCTCTTTGTTTCCTGTTGTGGTAAACTGTATATGATTTTGTTGAAATATGATACATAAAATCTCTTACATTTAAGTACAGTTTCCATTTTAGTACCAACTTGTATTTTAAGATAGCTCATTATAACATATGCAGAAAGAACTGAGCCCACAAATGAATGCTTTTTTCAGCTTAGCCTTCAGGAGTACACAGTTACATGAGCATGTCTAACCACCGATCCCAAGAAACACAATTGTAGGGTTGTGGTTACCACTGGGTGCAAAACAGAAACCAGCACCAAATTACCACTGTAGTAAATGAGGTAACATTTTTGTCACTTTTTTATGCATATCCAGCTATTTTTAATCTCACTTTGTCCTATTTTGTTTTTCAGTTTTGCAGAGTTTTTCTCAAGAATTATGAGTATTTGTTTAATCCCATATGCAGATAGCATGAAATGTAATGAATAACTATAAGCACTTCGTAAATAATATTATATTGGATTCATAATAGGTAATATGTTTACTTTCTGAGGTATTACTATACTTTTCAAAAGCATGGTGTTTTAGTTATATAGTAATGAGTCCCTGGTTTGTTTCTGATCTGTTAGAGCCTATAAACAACAATTTCTCAAATGATACATTATTTTGAATGCTATGTAATGTTTAATTCATATTTGTAGTATGCAAATAAACTTAAAAATTAAAAATGCAATAAATTGAAATTCTTGTGCCTGCATATACAGTATATATAACATCAACAAGGCCTTTCACAGTGTTCTTTGTAATAACATGAAGGCAGTTTACATTCATACCACTAAGCCACTTGGAATTATGCTGGTCCGTTCTGATTGCATTTCTTCTTGTAAGACTTCTGAAAATGGCTGCATCTGTGCCCATAAAGTCTATGTACATTCCTGAAAAAAGTTCTTCATCTGTAAAGAAAGGTACAGCTTGATTAGCAAAATAGTACATAATGGAATGATCACAAGTTACTAAAAACAGCCACATATTTATGCAATTAGACATAAAAGAGCAGCACAAATAATTGACTGCATGTTTGGAATCCCTTTTGTTGTGTTCAGACCAATTACTTGTGAAGGACAAAGGCAGACAAATTCAGATGGAGAGTTTTAAATAATCATTGTAGCTGTTGAACTCTACAAGCATTTATAATGCAAAAATCATTTGTTATGACTATTATTGATTTCCTATTATATAAACATTGCACCATATTGAAAATACAACTCTTGTTTGCTTGGTGCAAAGCATTTTAAGAACAAAGAAACTCAAAGCTATTAGGAGAAAAAAATGTCCAACATAGTACGGCTCATTGTGTCAGAGGCCCCCTGTTTTCACCTGACATTAACATGCAATTTTGGGATTTCATAATCGGACAGCACTTGAGCACATTTAAAACCAGATGTAAATGCATTTTTGATAGAATTGTGATCAGATCACATTTGGAGGCTGTCAGAAGAAGATAATAACCATGTTTAAGAGCAATTTTAATGCAAGTGCGCTTTTTAATCAGCATCCAAAAAAACTTGTAAGGAGAAACTGATTTGAATTTTTCCCTGGGAAAGTCAGACTGGATCTTTATCCAGACACAGTGTCTCAGCAGAAATTGAGATTTATTAGACCAGATGACAATTTTCCAGTATTTAATCATCCAGTTGCCCACTGTAGCGTCATCTGTCTATTATCATCTAAACTACGTTCAGCTTGGCAAGGTCATCTGCTTCTAAAGGCCATCTACTTCAAGGTCCAATGGGTTGTAGGTTGTAACATTTCCTTCTGTATACCACTGCTGAAAAGAACTCTTATTTGAGCAATCGTTGCCTTTCCCGTAGCTTGAGTTTGGCCATTCTCCTCCATCATCAATGGATGATGTTTATTTGTTGTAACATTCAAAGAAACCCTAGACACTGTGGTGAATGAAAATGGCAGAAGGACAGCTGTTTGTTTCTGATATGATAAAACCACCAACTAGCACAAACAAGAATATCATAATCAGAGTGTTTTGGTCCACTTATTTTGCCCATTTTTAGGATTGGCCAAACAACATATAAACCTCTTGGCCATTCCTGTAGGCTGTATACATTTAATTGCAGACACATGATTATCCGTTAGGTGGAGAAAGCTAAGAGCTTCTACTCTCAAAAAAAGACCCCATCATAATGTCCTGCAATTCCAAGGCACACATCATTAGTTTTTGTTTGGCAGAGTAAGTCACCATATAAAAAGCACACCAAGTACATCCTGCCCTTAATGCTTTAGTTTCATTTTCTTTCCATCTCTGCGACAGGTGCACAGATGGGAAGGAACGTTTTCAAATTTACACAGAATAAAGCCTTTGAAGGTGTGAACTCCCTGCAGTGAAGGCATGTAACATGAATATGTCATGTAACTAATAATGCTTCACGAAAAACACTGCAGCACTGCCCTTGCAAGTGAAAAGCTTAGGTACACAGACATGGAGAGCTTTTACAACTCTTAATGTAAACACAATTTCTTGCATTTACTAATATATCCAGTACTGAGATGTTGGAATTCTTTTTCAGTGATGTTATGTATACCAAGCCTTGTTCAAATCAAAAACTGGCAAAGGCCAGGATCTGAACAGATGTTCTGTCAGAACAAATGCTTTCTTTAATGTACATTTAAGAAAATCACATTTTCAAACTTTACAGCTTGTTAGTCCACCAAATCACAAAAGGCATACTAAGTGTACAGTTTGTGAAAGATGTGTTCATTATTAATGCCGACAGTACAACAGATAATTGAAACGAAGTGATAGAAACCTAATGCAGTTAGTGGTAAAGAAGGACTTGATCATCTTGACTTTGCAATTCACGTATCGTAACAGTGAAAATATTTGTAAAATTACAGATTGCTAATAAGGAGATGTGTTAAATTTGGGAAAACTTCACTGTGTACTATTGACTCATCAAAGTGTCTTCCAAAATATTCATTTTAAATCCCATGTTTCCTAACAACTTATAAAGTATACTTGTCATTGGCAGGGATATTTTATTGTTTCATTGTTTATTTAGCTGTGTTATTAATTTGGGCTAAAATTGTTTTAAGATTTAAGCTTGGTACTCGGATTATTTATAAGGCCTTCCTTTTCTGCCTTGGTCATGTTTCCATAAAAGTCATGTAGATTAGATTTTCTCTTAACTTTAACTTTCTCTTAATTTTAGTTTTTTCTGCTTGTATTTTTTGCCAAAATTGTGTTTTTGTCCTTTTTTGTTTGCACTTGACAATGTAGTTACTTGTTTGGCAGTTACCAACTGTTTTCCGACATTAGATGTCTCCTTATCCACCTGTTGTCAATGCCATATTTTTGAGCTTGCCTCTAAACAGTGTCTCTAGTAACTCCAGTCTAATACTAGTCCTTTATGTCCACTTAAATTTGAGTATAAACTCAAACAGAAGAATTATGACTGTTTATAGTATAGTCATTTGACAAATTTGACAGCTATTCATGAATTTTATTCCTTCTTTCTTAAGTTGTATAGCTCAAGGACAAGTGAAGAAAAGTGTTAGATGGTCCTTCATCAAATCTAGAAGAGACCAGGGTGGTTCAGCCTTCTTCTGGATGCCACCATGGATTTTCTTCATTAAGCAAGTTAATACAGAGAGGAAGCAACCAAATGAAATATAAGGAGGAAGCATTATGTCAAAGAACTAGTCAGCCCAAAATATGCTGGCCTCTACAATGTTCAGCTGCTACTCTTTTCGAATTCTTAGAAACTCAAAATTCTTGCTTGAATATTTGCACTGCAAATAAGATATTTGCTGGGCAAAGCTGTCTGCATATGTGCCTTCACTCAAGGCTTAGGTGCACAATGCTTTTGATTTCCTTTTCATTACCTTATTCCTAAGTGACTCTCATGATACTTTGAGAGGCACTTAAGTCTTTCATTTTAATTTGATTTTTGCGATAGTACTGAATGAGTACAAAAAGAATAAGATAAGATTAACAATATAGTACAATATTTATTTTTTCCTGTGATCACATGTTTATAGAAGTGAAACAAGAAAATAATAGCCATGAAAACTGATTTAAGACAAGAATACCCCACATTATGGTCCCCCAGAATCATAGAACTAATAACTTTAGTTGTTAAATGAAAGTGATAATAAGAGTAGAGAAGTCCATAAGAATGGCAAAAACAGAATATTATTAGAGTGAATATACAGGACATGCAATAAGCCAATAAACAGAAAATTGGGGGGTGGGGGGGAATCTTATGAATAAAAAACAAAACAAAAAACTTATGAGTAAAAAAACAACAGGGATTTTAAAGGTACACAAATGAGATTAATGGCCATTATATAGCATAAAGTTTATGTCGATGTACATGTTTAAAATAAACATGCTGATAATTTGCGTTTTTAGAGGATGCACAGATATTATTAAGTATAGCTTTCCAAGAGACATGGGAAGATGAAGGCAGGTCGTGGTGTCAGACTGAATATAAAGGTGGAGGTCTAGCAAATATTTATGTAAAGTTACATATAAGGATGCCATTAGCTAAAGATTTAAAGGTAGTCAACGTGAAATGTTATAAAGGAAGTGGAAAAGTTGTGGATAGGACATTATTACACCATTTGCTTTAAAGTTTGATCTCAGTTGGAGAAGAAGGTAGAAGAAGGGACAGAAAACCTGGAACTCTCTAGGTGGGATGCTCAGAACTGTAATAAATATTACCACAATACCTTGACCTGTTCAGGGTGCAGAAAAAGATAGCTTTGCCACAAATCCAATGAACAGCATTATAGAAAATGCGTGTGTTTTTGTGCCAAACTTGAAAAGAGACAAAATGTTTTGCAAATTTTCCATTAATAAAGAAAGCATATGTGGTATGACTTTATTTTGAATGAAATAAATAGAAGAAAAGAGAGGAATCTGGAATAGACTGGGTTAAATTAAATAAGAAATGAAGATAGCAGGTTAGCAGGAGGGTTTAATCTGGTCCATACTGCTAAAAGAAATATAATGATATATTTCTAAATCAGGTAGAACATCCCCCTTATCATCTATCAAAAAAAATCAAATTTAACTGATTAATGGAAGATCTTTTACCATTCCAAAAGAAGGCAGAGAGATGAGATCTAACCTTGTATGATTTTTATTCTTATATATTGTGATATTATGCAATTGTTTTGTAGAAGAAGGAAACAGTTTATGGACAGTGTTGTGCTACTTTTCAGTTTATAATTTAAGCATTTTTGATCTCCATATAATATCATTCTAAAGTTTATAGAAGTAATCTTGATAATGATTCAGCTGTGTGACTTTTCCTTTTTTAAATGTGGTAGTTCTTCAGAGCTTCTCAGATTTGAGCAAGATGGAGTACTCCTGTATGCACTAACGAGTTATACTTTATTGACCTATAAAGAAACCCTTTAAATGAATATAAAACATTTTTAAAAATATGTTCAGATATCATGTAGCTCCTTATAAAAAGTGCATACAAGAAAAGTAATGTGCGCCAAAGAAGCTTCATTCTGCATCAGTAAACAGCCATAACCATTCTGATTGCTGACAGTAAAGTTGAATGAATTCATGTACTTATGTGTTTTATCCAAGTCCTTCTTTTCCCATTAGTATGAAGTTCAGAGGGAACTATGTCACGCACATGTGGATAGGGAACTGCTTAAGAGCTCCAGTGATAATAATTCCCCATTGTTCCACAGGTTGGTGCCATATATTAGCACCTTTTCTCTTCCCCCTCCACAGGCTGGAAGATTAATGACTTTAATATTGATTGTTTATACATTTTCGGGTTATGGGGAGCCAGAAGAAAGGAAGCAATGCTGGAACAAACCACTGAGAGGTAGTCCAGTCGATCTGGATTGCCAGAGCAAAGCCCATACAAACACATTGAAAACAAACTCCAAGGAGTTAAACTGGGTATGAAGCAATACAAAGCAGAAACACTGATAATTTAGAAAAAATTATACTGTATTATAGGTAAATAATTAAAATATAAATAGCCTAGAATTTGCAGCACAGTGCCAGCTGTTTACAATTTGGTTTAAACAAAACAAAAATATCTCACTAATCTTGCTAAAATTTTGTTACACCTTCTTAGACTAACTGGTCTGGCAAGGTCATATACCAGTTAAAGAGTCGGGATGAAAATCTCAATTTCACCTAAATACTAAATTTGATCTGCTAAATAAAACTTTTTGATTGCCAAAAATGCATATCATAATGGTGTTTTACATAGGGTGATGTTCTTCATGAAAAATCCTGTAGTATTTAAAAACAAATCAATTATAATTTAAACAAAAAAAATCACAAAGTTTATATAAAGTACAAATTTACAAAAGTGTTATTTTCATAAAATTTTTCACATAAGGCAATATCTGTAAGTGCAGAAAATGTGTATTAAATTATTTGAATTGCTAGTAAAGTAATTAGAAATTACATAATGTAAACAATTTTACCACACATAATTATAACATGTTGTTAATAACCCCCAGCTATAGTTTAGTTTGTTTATCTTTAGGATGCTAAAAACTTTAAATGAGCATTATCAATAGTGAGCTTAAAACTGGAATATAACTTCCCTGGCTGTGAAAGGGATAGAAATTTAGGACCTAATACTTTAGCATGTCACCACATACAACGAATAAATGATCTCTATTTCTCCCTTTTATCTATGTGAGACATCTGACACAGATAAAATTAGAAGAGCCAGCCTGTATGATTTATCAGCTATTTTTGTATCGATGAGAAATTAAACACATGCATGTGCAAGGTTATTTGAATTCAGGGAGACTAGTTTCCATAGTCAATTTTAAATAATAATAAACTGAAGCAAATGCATTAACACATGTAAGGTTTTAGTTCATCCTATATGCATGTATTTATTTATGTACATGTATATACAATATATATATGACATAATACACAAACACACATATATATGTGTGTATAAATATATATATATATATATGCAGTACATATACTGTATATATAAATAAATGCAAACTGTATGTAGCATGCATTGTTAACATTATGAACAACTAATAGAATTCACAGAGGACTGTCATCTAAAAATTTTGATGTGATGCAAGCACACTGTCAACATGAACTTGACACCGTTGACCGTATATTACTTCAAAGCCCAATGCTGAATGGCAGGATATTAAGACATGACAAATGGTATTAGAGAAGGATAAATAAGAACACATCTTGTAATACAAGCTGGTGAATGCTAGGGGAGTGAAGGGTGGAAAGAGTCATTTTACTTACTCATCATGACAGATACCGTATTAACTTTAGGATTAAAGGAGCAGCGACCTTTTCCGGATTCAGTTTTGGAATCAATAAAAAACACTTGGTCCTGCAGAAAATAATAAAAGAAAAAATGAAATTATTTTGATTTCAAATCCTTTAGAATCTCAGCTTAACATTATCAGTATTTCACATGCCATCACCCCTGTAGTTTTTGTCATATGAACACAAAAGTCATTTGCATATATAATGTACAGTACTTGTAAATGGAATTATTTCAGTACAAACTGTTTTTTTCATTACAGTTGAAGGAATCTATATTGTTACCTGTTTGTGTTTCAGTCTCTTTGGAAAAAAAAACACATTAGGTTTACTTACTGTAAAACTAGATAAAATCAAATATATTTATATATTATTTATATGTATATAATAGGCAATCAAAATAAAAAAATCATGTCATACAATCTGCAATAACAAACAGAATAATAATTGTACGAGTATGTCTAGCATAAAATATTTTGTATATTTTCCCAGGCTTCTTTTGTCTTTGAAGTGATACTTTAAAATTTTCAAATATCTGTACAATTCCAAAGGAACTTAATTTACAATTAGCATAGTGCAGTTACTATAGAAGAGTCACTTTCATCTTATTTTATATAGTCTGCATACCTACTGTATAACATTAACTGTAGAGTGTCTGGGAAAAACAGTTCTTTCACACACTGCTTAACAGTTAACCTGTTGTAGTTAGCAGTGTTCTCTGTCACCGCCCAATCAGTACTGTACTTTGGCCGGATTTCTATTCCCGCAATTGTTAAAAAACAAAAACAAACTTGCAGTATTTTTTTTTTGAAGAGTACATTAGCTGAACATAATGAGAGTATTAGGAGTACTACCTCCAGATATATAACACTGATCCCTGTGTACCCACAGCTCAGCACCACATGGATAATTGGCATGGATAATTAGCCATGTGCCCAGCTACACTTTCAAAACAAGGCTTAAAAGATCCCTCAGCCTTCTTGTATCAGAAAAAATACTGATAACAAAAGATTTATTACTATTTAATAGTAGCTTAAAATAATAGAGCAGTCCTACGCTACCACTTCATGGCACACAGAATGTGTGCCTCAAAATTCGAACTCTGTAAGTGCAATGATCTATATTTTATTTGCTTATTGATAGTTTGTGGCCATTTGTTGTATTCTTTCTTGTAGTATTTGTTCTTTCTGCATCTTTTGTTGTTTGAGACATGGTGGTGCAGTGTTTAGCACTGCTCATACAGTGCAGATCATATTGGTAGACACTTCTCTACCCTTAGGGACAGACCATGTCACCATTTTAATCCACTTAAAACTACAGGTTGCAATTCATAAATAAATGTTGTTTTTGTTGTTCTTGTAGACAGAATCCATACTGTATGTGATGCCAGTTGTTTGATGACGTACATCCAAGCACACACATCCATATTTTACAATGTAAGCAGATGTAAATCTATCCATTAATATTCTCAGCCTATTTTTACATTTCATCACAGTTTTACCTCACAGAATAAAACAATTTATGATGGAAACAGAAAAGATATGCCTCAGTAAACCCTGATATATTTCATTTAATGAATTGAATAATTCCACAGTAGAAGCATAAATGAGGAGAGAGATGCATCATTAGCCTTGATTTAAATGTTAAATACTGAGGGGCCTCACAAAAAAAGAGAAGCATGGAATCCCAGAGATTCAGAGCTGACATAACATACATAACATTCTCAAACCCACTTAATCCAATCTAGTGTCGCAGAGGGAGATTTGCAGCTACAAACCTAAATTAACATTCAACAAGAATTGTGTAGCTTGGCTATGAGACAGTAAAAACTTCTTAATTGTTCCTTTTTTTAGATTGTGAAGAGAAACACATTCTGGGTAAAGTTGTTGACAGCTTTGTAAGTTAATAGCAACATTTTAAAGATATTCATGTATGTAAAATAATAACTGTGTAGTTGAGCTTGATGGGGTGCCGTGATCAATGTAAACACCCTCCATTGCACTTATACTCTTCATAATTGTAAATGCTACTATCTCCTTTCAGTCTTACTCTAAATGTGGCTTAGGCTGAAAGTTAAAGCTGCTTAAATCTCTTAAAGCTGTATATTTCATTTGTCATATATATCTCAAAAAATTAATTAGATCGATCTGTGGAAAATTGGTGAACGCCTAATTTAATGAAAAGTAGTGTTAGAAGCCACAGCCTACATTTGATGGAAAGATATATCTGATATTCAGAAAATCATCCTTAAACAACAAGGATATGTTTTAAGTGTTGTAGCTAATTCTGCACCCATCTGCATGTATTCCGATGATTACTCTCATATATCTTAGCTTTCTATAAATCAAGGCAGACAGCATTTCACACTCCACTGCTTTCCAACAAATTAAATAAAAGTGCTACATCTTAAAAATAAAATTTCCTCTACCTAAATCTGCATTCACTGTACTGGATAGCTGCTTTTTCTATTTAATCTATTATAACTATTTATAATTTTTCATGTAATACTATATAAGCATACATACAGTACATGGTTTAATATTGGATCTCCTCCAGTGCTTTCAAATTTCCTCTCTTTGTAGTGATCTTTAAAAAATGTTTTGGATGAACAACTACAGAAGAATCCCTCTTGATTACACTCATTTACTACCACTCTCATTCTCATTTCCTCTAATCCATTACTAATTACTCTTTTCATTTTTTTAAAGACCACTATTATACATTATATATAGCATTATGTTAGCGGGGCTTATTGGTATAGCTGCATTGTGGCACAGCTGCCTCATGTTGACTTTGTGCCTTCCCTCTATATTCATTTGATTTTTATATACTGTAGATACTCCAGATGCCTGTTTTGTCCTAAAGACAGACCAGTTAGTATTGCTGCTAACCGCAGACTGGCCCAGAATGAGTAAATATGGACCTGTGCATGCAAGACAAAAGTACACTAAAGGTACAGATGGAATTTTTATAATCTTTTTTGTTGTAAATGACATTATAGATCAGAGTTTTTTAGATGATTTCTTGGATTATTTGTCTTTTCTGAAACAATATTCTACTGTTGAAAAAGTAAACAAGTAACTAATACCGTCTGGAAATGAATAACTACTCAGTATGTCTTTTATTGTAAATTCTTACTTTGCAATAAGTTTTTTCACAGCAAATGCATATCCTTGACTGGTGGTACAGTTTGAGTCAACTATCTCCATCGAAATTTTTTTTAAAAAAAATCTTAAAATGCTTACCTCTGATCTGCGTCCTCTGTTGATGTAGGTACACACGGGGCTGAACGCACCACTGCCACAGATAAATAAATGTGTACGGTTATATGGCTGAATTACTCTCACAAAGTTTCCACATCCATGCTAAAATAGTAACAAAAGACACCGAATTACAATACGATACAGAGGATGGGCTAATGTACTGTATGTCTACTATGTTTTTTTAATTATTCACTTGTATGTAGAAACAAATTTCACAGCAATATTTTAAGGATCAGAAATGTCACTTTGATAAATCACAGATAACCTAATGAATGGGAGAAAAAATATCTAAAATAAATGGAACATAAACTGGAAGAAAAAGCTGGATATTCAATCATTTCCATTTTGCAACAATGGAATTTATGGATTTAAAAGGTAATACTTTATTCTCACCTCATTTTAATTATGCATGTTCTGGTAAACTTTGCCTAAACCTAGAAAACTTCCTTGCCTAAAGATAATGCTCACCCCATCTGAAGGACATTCTAGGTGCTCCCAAGGTAGCTAAAACATGCCATTTTTTCCAGTGCACCCTGAAGATCTCCAGAAAGCTGAACCTGGGAAACCTCTTGTAAAAGGCAGGCAGGGGGCATCATTTGTGGAATCAAATTTGGCTAACTACTCTGAACTCTGAAATTCTCTTAGATTCTCAATCTACTCATCCTAACACTACCACTTCACCACCAAGAAAGTCTACCATGTACTTAAACTCCTCCATTTGGAACAACTTCTTTCTACTCATCAACTTTCTCAGAGAAAAACTTTGACCTCAGAGGTGAACTTGCTGATTTACACTCATCTGCACATCCCTCCACTGAAGACAGGATGCCATGGTCAGATGAGAATAGGAAGACATCATTACACAATAATAATAAAAAAAACACAGCAACAACCCTTACATAACATTATTGTCCTAACTCTGAAAATCATGACCAGTAGAGAAGATAACATTCATACTTCATAGAATCCTAAATGGATTTCAGAGAAAGTCATAGGTGAATTTACTTATTGATAATGAAGAATGAATAAGAGATTGAATGATACTGAACACCAACACTGGGATACCAATATGTTCAAGTGCCACACACAAGACACAGCAATATACTTCAAAACAAACTGTCTTCTTGTCTACAAAATATCCTTACACATAACTGGTAAACAGTCGCAGCTTCGCAAATATCTGTGCAAGGATAAAGAGTTGGCCTAAATTTTTATAGGCTGGACAGGATTCAAATTACTCCTCCTGATTCCAAGATGAATCTCTTGGCTAAAGTGTCCACCCCAGCAAATTAGCAGACATTTTCAGCTTGTGCCAGCGTTAGGAGCACACGTGGCAGGGTGTGCTGAACTAATTATATAATTACCACTCAAGCAGTGATGGTAATCAGCAGGCACCAACTGCAGGTTGAGTAAAAAAAAGGGAATGGGGCAGGAGGGGTTGTGTTTTGCTATGAGAAAAATCAGAGTGGGAGATCTATTGCTAGTAGTAGATCTAACAGGATAAAGGGAAGGGCAGCATTGGTTTGGCTGACCATCTCATAAAGAGGCAGTTCTCTGCTGTGGCAGTACTCTTATCAGTAGCTGAGCTGGGGAGCGGACAAGAAGGAGAGAGAGACAGAGAACCGGGAGTTGGTCCAGAGGGGGAGGCTCAGAACATGGAGGAATTCAGAGAAGAGCATGACATTCTGGGAGCTGTGGCAGTAGTTTGAATCTGTATGGTTGATTGGGAACACAGCAGGCTGTGTTAGAGAGAAAACCAGATGTAGTGACATTTAGAAAAGAGCAAGGCAGCCTGGAAACTTAGGAAACCATTAATGTTGTAGTTCAGGTCTGACTGGGGGATCAGGGATGCAATGGGCTGCACAGTGAAGTCTCCCATTGTACTGATAAGGACAGAAAGAGATCAGGAAAGGATGTGATGGTTTTAGCTCTCTGCTTTGCAATTTCAACTTTATTTATTTAAATTTTCTATTTATTTATTTATTGAACACACCAAAGTGTCTGGTTTATTTTAATAGATCGATAGATAGATAGATAGATACTTTATTAATGGATGGATTGTATGGATTTATTTATTCAAATTATGTATTGTCTTATTTGAATATACACTATTTGCACACTTTATTCTCCTCTTTTAAATGAACGACCAATATTCTGATTTTAAAGTGTCACCTGTCTGCTCACTTACTCTGGTCCTTCATTGGTTATGGCTACTGATGTCATTAGATAAAAGAAGAAGACATGGCTGCAGGTCCAGGGCATCATACACCTCCACTTTGACATGAATATTTTCCCACCCTGATATGCTCCTAGCCAACCGATTCATTTTTTTTTAAATCTTGAGAATCTTGGTGTGGAAGTGCCCCCTTTGTAGCTTGATTGTTTTGCTTACAGCTACTGCTGCAGCCATGGTAAGTAAGGAGATACATTTACAGAGGTGACATTTAAATTCATTCCAAAATGAGGTTCTGTACCTGCTGTAATTTGGCAACTCCACCAAATCACTGATGAACCATGAGCGGCTATCTGCTCAGCATCGCTCTTTATATGAAGGTCCACATCATACTTTCAGATCAAATGACACAACTACAAAGTTGATTATTGAATTTCAGTGGGAGTGCTGTTTTTGTACTGTATTTTAAGCAGCTGAGCCACCTCACCATATACACAGAAGCACCTCACTTAGATAGATAGATAGATAGATAGATAGATAGATAGATAGATAGATAGATAGATAGATAGATAGATAGATAGATAGATAGATAGATAGATAGATAGACAGATTCAGGGAAAGTTTTGATACTTGAATACTGTATTTCTCAGTCCAGTTATCTAAAAGAGACATTTATGAAACATTTGCATGTTGTAAATAGTTCTACAAGCATAGTAAATTAAAATAATACATATTGTTCAAAAATATTTTGCAAGTGTTACATAGGAATCCAAGAATAAGTATTGCATTTGTAAGTGTAAAAAGTATGTTTTTGCTCTAAAAACATTTCCTAAGTAAGTGGAAAATTATTTAGTAAAATCTTTTTCCTTTTCTTTTTCCTATGCACTTTCCCTCTATGCATTTTTAAAACCACAAAACATCTTGTTGTATATCATTTATTTCCTTGCTCAGCCTGTTAGAAGGCCATCTCAGTCATTGTTTGGCAAGAGCATTAGGGCAAACTGACTCAGAAGTAAAACATTTTATTTTCTCCTTACTGTGGGATCTTTGCCAGCCATTTTGCATTCTTCAATTTTGCTGCTTGATGCCGGCCAGAATACCTTTTAAATGAAGCATATTAAAAACAGTCAATGCAATTTTGAAGCTTTGTAATATAAAAAATAAAAATACCAGGTTAATGCTTCTTATTATATATTTCACATGTGAAAGGCTAATATTTACAGATTATTCAGATATACAGTTTTAACTTTTTTCTGTTGTGTGAAATAAAAACAGCATTCAAAAAAGACAGCTTTTTCTAAACAGAGAACATTTTCTCCAGGCAACATTTAAAATCAAGCACTTCTCCCCGCCATGTTAAGAACAAACAACATTGAGTCTGCATTTTCAAATCTAAAATTTTGAGTTGCATACTATTATATAGGTAAAGTACACTTCAGAAAGGCATTATTGTGTCACATAGAGTTTATTATTGAAGATACAACTTACAGAAAGAGATTCGTGGGTAATGTTGTTAATGTTTAATGACAGAACATGGTCTTTGCTGCCCACATAAATCCGATCCTGGTCTTCATCCATTAGTAGAATCCTGTAGTCCATGGGATATGGAGATACACTGTAATGCTGGGAGGTTTGTGTGGCTTGTAACTCTGAAATGGAAACAATAGACATGCTCTTTTCAAAACACATTCAACATTTACTTAATTTATAGAGTCTATAAAAAAGATTTATGATACAGTATTTCAATAATATTTTGAATGTAACATAAACAAAGAGAATAAAAGTTACTTTTGAGGAAAACTTGATTTTAAAACAGAACAATGAACCTAAATCTAATATTCTGTGAAGTTTCAGTGTTGACTGGAAGGGTTAATCTAAGAATATTGGTAAATAATTGAGCAGTTATTGTGAAAAATTGCTAACTGAATGAAATAAATATTTTTGTTAATTGAACATATTCCAGATGGCACAATGAAGCAATGGTTAGTGTGGAGTCACCTTTGGTGGTCAGCTATCATTTCCTGACCAAGTTCATTGTCTGGGCAGTGTTTGTTCATTCTCCTCATGTTGGTGAGGATTGGACAGCAGGTTCTTATTCTTGTCAGCTGAAATTCCTCTTTTGTGTCCTTGTGGTCTATAGCTGATGCTACCAGAGTAGTTTTTTCTGGGGACTCTCTATAATTGCATTTACCATCCTTTGTCTTTGAATATTAGCATTTAGAGGGGATTTAATTTGGTTACATATACAGTATATGTATCTATATGTTACTGTTTGAACCTTCTTAATCCAGTTGAGGACTGAACATGAGTGGGGTGGAGTCCCTGCATAAGGTACAAGAACAAGTACAAGTCACAGGGTGCTTACACATCCACACTAACTTATGGTGAGCTAATCTAAAGCCATCAATTAACTCATTGGGATGTAAGATGAAAACCAAAGTTTCCAAAGGAAACACCACACCAGCACAAAGATAACCTGCTGACATCTCACAGATTGTGACCAGGTCTGAGTTCAAAGTTAGTCTTTAGAAGTTTGCGACAGTAAAACTAACCACTTTCTGCTTTGATAAAGTCATTGTGGATATTTCACAAAGGGTTTGAGTATATCACAGTGAGAAACATTTTGTGGATGCATTAAAATGATCCGCTCTTTGACTTTCAATCACATACAATAGACATCATTGGCTACCTCATCAGACCAACATGGCAATCTACTGTGAAAGAGCTGATAAAAAATATAGCATTCCCATCTTTGAAATATGGAAGGAAAACCCACAAAGACATGGATAGAGCATGCAAAGTTCACATGGGCAGTGAACAGGCATGTGATTCAAGCCCACCACTCCAGAGATGTGAGGAAGAAGTGCAAAACACTATATGACCATATTGCCCAAAACAATCCTTATGATTTAGATCTGATGTAACATGGATTGTAAAGAATCTTTGCCAGATCATTCTTAATATGGCATGTTCAGTAAATATGATAGTTTGTACAAAAGCACAATAAAGGTATTACAGGAAAAGTATGTGCTATTCTTAGCACCTGTACCTTTTTAAATATTATTTTGTGAAATAAATGTCTTTACTTATTTAGTAGTATTTAGTGTAATAGTGTAAATAATGATAATTTCCAGTTAAAAAGTAAAGGACTTAAAAATAACCTCAGAGTGTGACTTACATGCATAATATTAACAATTTTAAATATGCATATTTGTACATATAGTGTGTTTCATTTTATTCATTTTCTAATATGTGAAGAAAGATTAAAAGACAACTTATTAAAACAATTTTAGAAACAGAGAAACCTCTCTGTATTTTTTCTGTATGCATATGACTTTCATCAGTATTACTTAGTTTCTTTAGTCAGCAAAATATATCTATTTTGTATCTTTAAAAAATGTTATTTTTCATTTCACAGTTTATAACATGAAACATTTATATAGCTTGGTTTGATATAATATAAACATAAGTAAGTCATCATGTGTCACATGTGTCATTATGATTTAATATACAGTATATATGACAGCGCTTAAGGATATAAATAGAAGGAGGTGTAATCTGTACAACTCTGGCTGTGGTTCTGACACCTCAGCTAGAAGTTAACATTGGAAAAGATAAAAGTCTGTTTTTACATTAACAGTGCTCTGAAATGTAAACATTTTATTTCATACATACCCTTTCAATCAGCTATAATTATTAAAAAATAACTACAGAATCATGTATACTGTATTGTTGATAAAGTATGGCATTCAGATACAATGATACATTCTATTTAAACTATTGGAAAATGTACTTATTAATAAAATGTGACTGCCTTTGAAAAAATATAAAATAATGCATGTAGTTTTCCTGCTGCATTTTTTTTTTAATGACTGGATTTCATTTACATTTAAGTTAGTGAAAATATTTATTAACCACTTTACATCATCTTAATTAAAAACTCATTTTTATACCTTAACACTGGCCTCATTTAGTGTGATTATTACTGATGACAGAATTCTTTAATCCTAGCATCTTCCTAACCTTTGCAAATGTCTTTATCATTTTACTATTGGACACATTAGATAGTGCTCCGTGACACTGAGCTATGGCTGTCATGAACAACTCTACTCTGTAAACTCACTGCCATAAAAGATGGATGGCTTGGCAGACTTCACCTGGTAAGATTTATTTCCTTCAGTTCCCCTTGGGGTATTTATGACACTTTACAATAAATTAACTATATAAGTGAATTTGACATTTAAACAGTGTAAAAATGATCTATACGGCCTCACTCATTGGCTAGTAGGTTTAAACAATGTCTACTTGCTCCTCCTATTCCCAAAAGCTTTATGAATATAATTCTAACAATGTCACTAAAATTATTTACAGTGTGATATTTAGTTATTAGCAGTACTTTTTCAATCAGCTGTATACTGGTTACTTACTTTTCAGAATGGAAACATCTAGCAATAATCATGAACCACAACACCCACCCATCCAGCATTTGCCAAAGTATACGAACTATGAATCATTAGCCGTCTTTAGGCTCACAAATCAGTTTGTGGCAGACAAATTATCTTTGCCTGTGCAGAATAGCAAAAGTTAATATTGATTTAAAAGTTAAGAGGTTGATGCTGTACTGAATATAATCACAGTTTTATTTAAATATGATACTCCCATTTATTTACTTAAACTCTCACTTTTCAATTTCAGGGTAATAAAGAGTCAGAGTCTAAATCAGCATGACTGGAGCAAGGCAGGAATTGGACGTCACAAATCACAACCACAGTCATTAGTTAGCCTAATGTGCATGACTGGTATTCTACCTTTGTCTACATAGGTTTTCTCGACATGTCAGTTTTCTCTCACTTATAAAAGACATGCATACTAGTTAATTGTAGACTGTGTCAGACATGCAAACTTGGTGAGTATTTTGTGGTATCTGGTGTGAGGGCACTGGGTAAAAAGGAAGGAAAATGGCACAGTCAGCAACAAATCTTTTATTTTTCCTTCCTATTGTGGGCGACAAAGGATAATAATTAATATCATAACTTTCATCCAGCAGCTAACTCTGCACTTACATTCAATCAAGATAAAAAACAAACAAACCACACTGGAACTTTGTTCGACCACCTTGCAGAGGACAAGAGAAGGAGAAATATATCAAGTGCTGTCAAACATAATCTGTTTTTGTTCATTTACCATCTTGCTGGTTGAGGCTAGTAACATGATGTAACATGATGTAACATTTTTCATATTCATTTGCATACAATTTTGCAGTTGTAGTCAGTGACCGCGTGTTTTTTTTCCGATCTTGCCAAGTCTCCACATTTTGGTGCATGGTGGTGTTTCTTTTGCACTCCAGGACATGCAGAGGAAAGAAAGTTCCTCTGAAAGGTGAGCCATGAACACTCTTCTTTTCTCAGTGGACCCCATATGCCTTGTACAGTACATGTGTGTTGATCGCTGCCAGGTCAAGCTGTCGCATCTTCCTTGAACTTTTTATGAAAGTGTTTATTTGATCTTTGGACTTCAGGCTTCACAGATTATATAGTTTATGTGTACATTTTGTCATTTGTTACTAAAATATGAAAAACGTTTCTGTTTTAACGATGTGTTTACAAAGATCATTGTAGAAACGGAACACACGTGACATGCATGTGTTCCAAATAACAATCTATTATTTCCACTGTAAAACTCCAGCACTTCACTCCCAGATAATCAAGGCTGGAACTGGGAGAACGTTGTGCACGTTCTGCAGCGGTGGGGGGATGGAATAGTAGGCTGCTTGCTGCTTGTCTTGATTGGCACATTTACAAGACAAAAGACCCCGATGGAGAGGAGAGAAGGGATTTAAGGTGAGCTGGATTTACAAGTTTTTTCATAGGCTTTAGTAATTCTAGTGTTAAATTGACCATGTGTGTCTATGCTCTGTGATGGAATGATACTCCAGCCAGGGTTGGTTTTTGATTTGTGCCAAGTGATTCTAGGCTTCTGCTTTTCCAAGCCTGAAAAAGCAAGTTCAGAAAAAGGGTGCATTGACAGATGGATTTTGTGCAACAAGATGTTTTGACTTCAATGACAAATTTACTCTAGTTATATACAGGTGAATGTTCTGCTGTAGTTTTGTAATGGTGTGTTATACATATTGGTGTCCAATCTGATCTTATAATTATTGGTGTCGCATAATGGTGTCCTACCCTTGAATATATATTGCTAAACTTGGTTGAATCAGTGACCAAAGAAACATAAATTACATAAGTTGGCTGCCCAGAAGTTTTATTGTTTGACTCTGTAACATTTCATTGTCACATTTTTGTTTTCAAGTGAATAAGTGCCAAATCTAAATGATATAAAATAAAATCTTCAGCAAAATATAAAAAATACCACATTTATTTTCAATGTAATTGTTAGTGTATGCAACTGCCATGAAAACAAAACTGAGAAATAAAGCAAAGAATTTGAAAAGATCTTAAAAATGATCCCAAATCAGCTTTTCAACTCCAAAAACTGAAACATCCACCAGCAAAAAAAAAAAAAGGGAAACTGTTTCATTGTGTAAAAATGCCATGCCTTGGCTTTCAGGTAATCACTAAGGAGCTTTCAGTTTACTAATTACCATGTCTGACCTAGAAAATAAATTCTTAGAGTAATAAGACTGTCACCAGGGAAGAATATAAGAAAAATTTCCCAGATGCTTTATTGATCTCTAAGACTTAAGTACTCTGTGAGGTAAGAATATCAATGCAAAGAAAATAAAAATAATAATAATAATACAATAACAATGTCAGAGTTACATTTTATTTAGTTATTTAGCTATTTTGTTTAAATGGCATGTCTGGTGCTTTGTTCCCTTTTTGAAAATATGGGCTGAAAAGCTGTGAGCCAAGTGCCAGGAGATGAAAGCTGAGTCCAGAGACTTGGTTGAGAGCTGACGCCAATACCCTAATTTTGATGTTGATGTTACATTTGTTTGCTTCTGTAGACGCGACTTTTTCAATAAAGTCTGCCCAACTTTTTTTTTGTTGCTGTTTCTTGTATTTTATATGCTTTAGTTGCAGAGCAGTCTACGTTCTGTCAGTCACATACTGAAAGCAATCCTGTGACATACTTCAGTTCGAGGCGTGCTATGGCAGCAATTCTGTATAAAGTATGCATTTAATTAGAACCTTAGGAGATGTTATCGGATGTTGGAGTCTGGGGCACTGGCAAGATTAAGAATTCTGAAGCACAGTCTTTGATGTTTGGTTTATTATTGTATCTGAACAAAAGGGTGTTGAATCTAAGATGCTTTGCGCCAGCTTTTTGTGTAATCTGCAAGGTACCACCTAATGTGAAAGTGTAATGAAAACCACTTGATGCAGGGTGTTAGTGACTACATCATAGATTCCAATGGGAAATAGCACTGAATAAAGTAGGTGTGTTTTCAAATTGATTTTTATAAAGTAGTATTTCTTGTTTGATTAAAAATACTATTGTAGATTCAGAGCCACCAGTTCTAAATAGAAGGTCAGCAGCATTTACTTGTTTATTAGACTGTTTTTCCAATTGGTCATTTTTCAAAGCTGAACCTATCCCAGAATAATTTGGTGCAAGTCACATTAGGCCACTCTATCACAGAACAAGCTCATGGACATATCCATACACATTCATAGCCAGTTTATACTCATCATTCAAACCTCAAAGCTCCAGGGTCTCAGGTTCAAGGCGCAGCCCTGGGTACTGACTATTTTCCTCTTTCTCAAAGTGGGGTTTTTGTCCCATATTTTAAAGACATACAGGTTAGCTTAATGTGTAACTCTGCACTGGTACCACATAACTAAATATGGATGTGTATGTGGCTGAACCAGGAAAAAAAATGATGTTCCAGTCAGGGTTTGTTTCTGCCTTGTGTGTAGTGCTATGGAGGCAATGGCCCCCTGCAAACCTGTACTGAAGAAGCGGGTTAGCTGATCCTTCACATCTTTGGCATGAGAAAAGGAAGCGAAAGTAGTTCAGGTATGAGGAGAACATGCAGACTCCACACAGTTACATCACTGGCCCAGGATTTTAATCCATATCTCTAGGGATGTGAGGCTGCATTGCACAATAATACTCTTGTTTGTTGCCTCTTACTGCTATTATTAATTCATTCAAATTATTTAAAAGGTAATATGTTTTGTGCTATTTTTTAGTTAGGCAAGACTGGGTAATTATTTTCACCCTAAAAGTAGATAATTGTTCTAGCTCTCCATATCTTCCAAAACTTTCCCTCAAATAATTTTTAGAGAAAAGAATGCTTATTAAGGGAAAAACATAAATATCATCATAATCCATCTTATATTTTAATTTGCAATTTAGTATTACAAATGATTTAAAGAGTGGGACAGTATTTAACATTCATGCAACACAGCTCATAGTGACGAGAGTTAGATTCCAGGCCTAGTGAATGTCTGTATGGAGTTTGAAAATTCCTCCAGAGTTCATGTGGTGTTTTCTCGGTGAATTCTGGTATTTTCACCTCTCACAAAGATGCGCAGGTTAACTTAACCGGTCAGTCTGGGCCTGATGGAAGAACATAGGTGCTGTTTGAGCCATAGCCTGGTATCTTTGTTTTAAATATACAGCAGCCCATACCTAGGAATTAATTCCTGTGCTTGACCAGACCTGACACTGGGATGGGGTTTAAAGCTGAAACAACTACTGAGGTTACTAGAGTATGGAGTTAGGTGGACAAAAAAAGGACAATATTTACAGAGTTCAAAGTATGAAAGTCATTTTTTACATCGTTCCTACATTCAGCTTACTCTAATCAAGATTCTGCCATCTTGTTTGTTTTTTCCTTAACCAGCATCCAATTATCAATAAAGTGCAAACTCAATAAAAAAGGTACTGTAGGCAGCAGTTAGTTTGGAATCATTTGCACAAGTCTCATGAAGATGCTGTTTTAATAAAGTATTTAGAAACATGAAAAGGTTTCCATAATTCCACTGAGCAAATTTAGCTTTTTCCCATAAAAGTAAAGCACACAGAGATGGAAATTTCTGACTTGGCAGAAAAAAAAGGATCAAACAGTTTAAAGAAATGTGTGTTCCGCTACCTGAGAGATTAGGCTTTTTATTAAGAAACTGTCTGAAAGGAAAAGGTATGGCTACCATTGCACTACAGGACTAGGGAGATGGTGGTGCCAACAAAGCTAAATAGATAACTGATAGAGCTTACTACATATGGTTTTGAGCTGTAGGGCTAAGCTCACTTGACTACTGTTTTCAATTTAGAGGATAATGAAGGCTCTTCTCTATAAGCTGCTCTCAATAACAGCTCTACACAAAATATTGATTTGGCTTGCTTTTATACAGAACATGGCAAGTAAAATTGACAGTATTGCATATGTTTGTGACAGGTCAACTATATTTACCTGCTACCTTAAAGAATTAAAAACAGTAAATAAATAAATACAAATTTGAGGATAGAATTAAATGAATATTTTTAGAATAAAGAATTACACTCAAAGAGTAGCTGAACTGCCATAATAATCTTGTCAATGCAGATGAAATATACGTGGGTATCAAAGGTAGAAAGTCATCAAGTCATCAAGTCATCAACACCAAGCACTGACATTATTCAGGAAGACAGTCTCATGAGTCAAGGGTTTAGCTCATTCATAAATGTTTTTTACATAGAATTTTTTCATTTTTATGACAATGGTGTACACTTCCACGTTGACTAAACAATTTCTGTTCTGCTTCTCCTGCAGCTAATACTCACTACTGTTCATCCTGTAGTGGTGCATCACCATCTGCTGGGTACAAAGACAGAGACAGAAAAACTGAAGATGGGACATCAGCCACAACATGACATAAGCTTGTAAGTCTTCTTTGAGACTTCATGAAGAAAAAGCTGATATTCCACCAACTAGGAAGTGTTTCTTCTGTGATACTTTCTGGGTGTGCGCTGCAAGTATCTTCAACTCCTCATTGCTAAAATAAATGATATCTCATTTTTTTCCCTATCCCATTGTGAGTCATTTTGCACAAAGCAAACCGACTTTCGTTGTTTTCTATTTCCATCAAAATATTCTTGAAGCCCAACTAAATGCTTTTGTAACAGGGAATGAAACAAAGCCATTACATTAATATGACACAACAAAGTGCACTGTAAAAAGATAAACCATCCATGTTGACTAATTCTAAAAAAAAACTGCTGTTTAAAATACTACAAGCAATTCTACAATTAGGTCTCTATGCCTGCTTTGTATTATAAATAGTAATAATAGCAAATAGTATGAGCCAGGGTAAAAAGGGGTCTGTAAAATAATATGTGCATGGTAAAAGGTCTGTCTTAACCATTGCCTGTGGAGTTTGCATGGCCTTATTGCATGTGCAATGGTCTCCTCTGGATTTCGTAGATTCTCTTTACATGCCAAAGATGAGCATGTTAGATCAATTACTGTCTGTAAACCATCTCTATTTTGGTTAGGAAAATTCATGATTCTGGTGTTGCTTCTGACTATGAATTTAACACATAGCCTTTAACATAACAATCAATTCTTGCCTCACCTTAACTATGTATGCCTTTCCTCCATTAGCAACGATAACATTTCTTTTTAAATAAAGTGTCTGTTGAGTTTGCATGGTCTCATTATCTGTGCAAGGGGCTCCTCTACTTTCTATGGTTTCTTCCTGTATCTTAAATATAGAAATGCTTGGTGAATTTCTGCTGTGAATGATTCTACTTTGTATATTATTCCTGGGTGTAATACATTTTTCTTTGTTACTTGTTAATTTTTCGTTGGGTTTTTGAAACTTCTTTGGGCTTGGTTTCACTTTCATTTTCTATTTTCATTTTTTTGGGATTTGGGACTTAATATTTTATTTTACCATCATGTTTTGGAAATACTGCTTTTTAGGGGGCACAGCCATTCTGGACATTCATTGTCACAATAAGGAGTGGTTCCAGACAATATTTAAGTTGGTGCTGGGTGTCTCGCTTTGTCAAAATTTGTGCATACCTTCTCAAAACCTTTGTCAAGTATTTTACTGTTAAAATATTTGCTTACTGACTTTTTGGATAGAAAGTGTTGATATCTGTTTTTCATATTGGCTTTGAAATAAGATTGTTTATTTTTCTTTTTTTTTACAACACCCTACTTTGTTTTTGGTTAACAATTCATTTCCAGGTTCATTCTGTTCAAAAACTACATGCCAGATTATGTCATGGGTCAATACAGGCTGACACCTCTAAACTTGAATGTGTGTGTGTGTGTGTCATATTTGTGAGTAAATGTGGCCCATACTGGACTCATTTCCTATGAACTTGTATGAAAAATCCGTAAGGTCACAAAATTAAAACCATAACAATTCAACCTTAGTGCAAAAACTGGGTAAGGCAGAAAACATACCTTTGTAATTTGCTTCTGGTTATTTTGCAAAATGTAAAAATATAATTTATTTGTTAAACAAACAATACTGAGAGTCATGACAGTATCTTCAGGAAGACAGCAACCAGTACTGGACAGGGTGTAGCCCATTACAAAGTTCTCAATGTTTGCTAGAAATCATCTGGCAAGGAGCAGGTGCCCAGAGGAATACAAAGCAAGATAAAGGTGCAGGAGAAGATAGAAGCAATGAATCGAAACTGAAAGAATCATAATCAAAAACCCAGACAGGGGTGGAAAACAAAGAAACAGTTAAAATTGAACTTCATAACAAAACCACATATCAAAGTTGAAATTTGAAGAACGTATATAAAAGGACCTGTAGGGTCATTATAAATTAGGCATTTTCAGGTTCTTTAAAGGAAGACATTAAGGGAATCCAATTGGACCTTTTTTCTTCAAGGATCCCCAGGACCTGGCAGCAAAGTGTCTTTGTGCATTATTCAGCCAGACTCACAAATCCCTTTTTTCCAAAAGAGAGCATTTAAAACACATTGAGAAAGACTCTTCATATAGATAAACAGGTTGTTAAACAGTGATAGATACATGCTAACAGAAATGGCTCTATGTTTGTACATTAAAGAGTTAAATTATATTGTTGTTACACAGAATATATTCCAGATGCCAATTTATTCCTTTACAATTTCCTAACACTTAATTTTTCTCAGATATTCTTTTAAGTCTCTACTAATCTGCAGATGATGTGTAATATAACAATAGGGAATCAATGCTAGTGTTCTGACAGAGTGTCTGACCACAACATCAAAAATATTAAATTGGAGAAAAGACATGCAAAGGGTGATAAATACTGAGATAAAAACAAATCTTTTATCAAAACCAAAATGGAAATCAAACGTCTAAGCAATTGCCAGAAGTCTGTAAAGATCTCAGAAACATACTGAATTACACTAGAAAGATTTGTAAATTAAATCCACAGTCTTTGATTTTGTGGTACTAGCTTCTGAATTGTCACACTGATGATGTTATGCAATGCAACTTCTGTGACATGCTGCTCAGCAACCCATTATCATGCCATAGCAATGAGTGTCAAAAAATAGCAGCGCCCACAAAAAAACAACATAACATTAACTAAAAAAAATAAATCTAGAAATCAAAACATAACATGCAAACAATTATTCTATAGTTTCCTGAAATTCAAATCCTCAAAAAGGGTTAAGTAGAAATAAAAAATTGTTTTTTGGCACAGAAAAATGATTAAACATGAACAAATTACAACAGTTTGGATATTATTGCTATGCCAGTTACTAGAATCTAAAGTGGCTTGGTTGGATCATGTATTCAAGAAACTGTGACAAAAGGCAACACTTAAAACTCTGAAATGTCCAAAGGACAAGTTGTCACCAAAACCAACTTACTAAAACTGTAAACAGAGCCAAGAAATGGAATGTTATGTGTCGTAAACCAGAAAACTTTAAACGCAATGAGCACAAGACTTGGATTGTTTAAGATTTAAATCTACTTTTTCAGACATTGTACTGAGCGCTATGTGAGGTAATAAAGAGGTAGATCATGACAAGGCGTATGGTGCATCTTTGGAGACAGCCTTCTAGCAGCAGTGCCTGGCATCCTAGAAACCCATTAGCAAAATGATCAAGCTACAAACTGGTGATGTATTGCACTTAAAGCGTGCCCAACTGCTTACACTAGTTATCATTCTTTTAGTAAGCTCATAAGAGAAGTTCATGCTTTTTGACATTGAAGTTCTTTATCTGTTGCTTGTATTTTAAAATTTTCCATTTTTCTTTGAAACACTAATTTTTGATGTTTTCTAAAATGCACTGCATTTTAATCTATTTACTCTAATATTCACAAACATTTCAATGTCCTAGCTCCAATCAAAACTTTTTTTTGTATCAGTTAAAGCTTAAAAATAGACATACTTTCATTAATGATCTTCTTCAGTTGTTTTCCTTCATATTCCTAGGACAGGTAACAAAAGGAGACTGCTGCACAGATTTGTTACTTTAGATAACGTATCTGCATTCAAATGACATTTTATTATTAACAACATTTACAAATGTAAACAACATCAAATAGAATTTAATTTTGGACTAATTAGTGATTAAAATGATTTAATTATAAAATAAATCAATGCTTTGTGTATTTATCCAGTTTCCCAGGTTCTAATTCTGAGCTTAGTCATTCTCCATGTGGGGTTTACTATAGTTTTCTTGCTATATGCCAAAAGCCATGCTGGCTAAGTTAATTACTGATTTTAGACTGGCAATAAATGGGCATGATTATGGCTGACTTTGTGAGTAGGCCAAATGAATGCCTGGCACCCAAGGCTGTTTCCTACCTTGTGCATAAAGCTGCTGGAATAGCCTCCAGGCCCTACGATTCTAATTCAAGATAAGATGGAATAAGAGTGTTATGTTATGTATGAGGAAATCGATGGCAGTGCTATACTTATAAGAAGCAATTCAGCCACAGGAAGCAAAGGGCTGTGTTTATAATGTTCGTGATATACATTGTTATTTTAAATGAAATACTACGGGGCAAACACGGATATGTATCTTCTTCTTCTTCTTTACCTACTAGCTGTGAAAATGATTTGGTGTGGTTTTGATAAGTGTTTAATGTTTAATAAGTGTTTAATAAGTGTTAATAATAATAATAATTAATTAATAATTAATTATTAATTAATTAATAATTAATTATTAATTAATTAATAATTAATTATTAATTAATTATTAATAATAATAATTGTTTAATAAGTGTTTAATACTATTGGCAACATAACACCTTTAAGTGATAACACCTGCTTTGTTATAAACATCATCTTCAAGAATCCTAGTCTAGACCATCTTAAATTCATTTGTTTATTTTTATCCTGACCTCGGATCACTTTGCCCCCATAGACTTACAGGACAGTAGTGTCCTTGTTAATATAAGTCATATTCTTTTTAGTACACAAACTTTTATGCTGTATATAAAAAGCACTTTAACAAGTTTCCTTTACTTTCAGTTTTTCTGGCTTTGTGGAAAGTCCTTGTTCTTTCCCCACTGCATATTTAATCAATGTCCACTATTATTTATAGGCAATCACTGAGGTACGATAGGATTTTATATTCTGTAGTCCACTGCAATAATATTGTGTATGTTTCTATTTATTTTCTGTTTGTTACTATTTTATTTCTTTTTATTTGAGAGTGCACCAATGTAGAAAGATTTGTAAATTTAAAAAAGATTTACAAAAAAAAAAAAAAAAGAAAAAAAGACATGCAAGTTTTCCTGTCTTAAATTTGATTGTATTCAATAGTATTGTATATATGGACCATTGCCATATTTATTTGTGTTTTATGTAATGCAGCATGTTAGCTGTGCTATGCTTGAAATAGATTGGCTGACAGAAGCCTGCTGGGGGTTAAACACATTTCATGTTTTCATGCCAAGCTGAAGACCCTATTTGGAAGAAATATTTCCTGTATATAGACATTTTGACCACCCCAATGGACTGAGACTACGTGAGATTTGAACTGTGGTGATTTACTAGTTGAAAAGTATTTCTTTTTTCTTTTTCCTTTTCTCTAAGTGTTGCAGTTTTACTTTTTTATTATTACTTTAGTAAATGCTCACATTACATATTTCGAGCTGCTTATATTTGATATTTGTCATTTTTTATGGTAAAGACATGACTATGTCCTGAGGAAGATGGTCGAAATGATGGAGACAAGGACAGCACATCCAGTTCATTAGGCAGTAGGGGGAAAACTGTAGGCACTACCATAAGAGCTCCAGTGTGACTCCTGGTACCTGGTAATGAGTAGAAGATCAGAGTCAACCTTTAGTGTTAACTCCAGTTCCCCCAGGAAAATGTCACATCATGTCTTCATTCAGACATAGTGTTTGCCAAAGCAGTGCTTCTCTTAGACCTGATTGGTCCATCGGAAGAGTAAAACAGAAGTCTCCAATTAGAGGATGTGGGCCAAGTACCCTTAGCTGGTTGCCGAGGTGGAGGAGAGGTGGAGACCCAGCATTTTTCCGGTTAAGGTAGGATGACATGAATTCATCAACATGTAGATGTGCTACCTGCTGAAAGGCATGGGAATTACTGAAGTTAAGAAACAGAGAGCAGGAAGAAAGTTGTCAGAAGAGGCAGAGATGAGTAGCATTTGGTTGTGGCACAGAAGGAAAGAAAGGAGCTGGGGTCCTCTGCCCATCTGTCCCAAAGGCCAGCTGCAGGGGACTCATGCCACTGCACCATTCAAAACATCAATTAACAATGTTCCCCAAAGGGCACCATTGATAACATCTACCGATAACTGATAATAATTAGTTAAAGATGTGGCTAGGTTTTAGTTTAATTGTTGTTTAAGATATTATTTACTTTATACCCCATCTAAATAGTATTCCAGTATGTATTTGTTTTGATAATAGGATGTTAGTTCATTTTAAAAATAATTCAGGAAACGTTTTAGCCTATACTTAAATAAATGCATGGTTGCAAAGAACAATTTTAATTTAATGATTCTGATAAACTTAAACTGTAAACATAATTTTAAAAGTTTTGCTTACAAAATAATAATTATTTCAACTTACTAGTGAAAGTAATTTGAACTCTAATTCATTCATTCCCTGATAAAAAAAGAGAAAAAAAAAACCAAACTTATGGTAACTTAATCAAGGCAGTTAGGTGACATGATTTCCTTCCACTTTCATTTGAAACAGAATGTCTAAATTCCCTGTCCACTTAACATGTTGGCACAATTGCTTGGTGTGTTACCTACCTGGTATGTAATGCAGCAGACATATTTGCTTAAAGTGAGTGTGCTTTATTTACAAACACATTATTATGATTAATGTGATGTCTGCGTATGACAACATTTTATCCTATTTGGCTATAAATTATGATTGTCTAGTGTTGATGAGGGATTTTCATGTACACATTGTTGTGGAAAGTGACACTTTTAAGAAATGTTTTACTTATTTGTTAAATTCAGTAGGATTTTCTCAATTGCCCAACTCATAATCATAACCACATATTAGTCTTAGTTATTAACACACATAGTTGAAATACAAAATTTAAATATTACTCCATTAAATTAAGTTATTTCTGATCAGTACTTAATTATGTTTAATTTGGTTCTGCCCTTATCAATAGATTCACAGATTAAAACAAAGACAGTGCAATATCTAGATTGTAATTCTGCTTCAAAATGTATAGATACTTTGAGTAAGTCAAATGTAATTGTGGAAAACAATTTAGATGAGCTAATATCAAACTATAATGTGACCTTGAGAGAGACTTTAGACGCAGTGGCTACCCTTAAAACAAAAGTGATCAAAGCACATAGAAACTCCCCCTGGTTTAATGAGAGCACTCAAGCTCTTAAATTAGAGTGTTGAAAACTGAAGCGTAGATGGAGAATAACAAAGCTGCAGGTGTTTCAAATTGCATGGACAGAGAGTGTTGAAAAATATAAAAAAGCTCTCATTAATGCTTGCTTAGACTACTATTGTAAAATAATGATCGCAATAATAATAATCCTTGTGTACTGTTTAGAACAGTGGCTAATTTAACAAATGGGAATTCAGCGCACAATACAGTTCAAAATACCAACAGTCATTAGCAGTACAGACTTTACGAACTTCTTTAATGAGAAAATTAAAAATATAAGATCCCTGATCTCAGCATCACAGTGCAAACCACATACTAGCTTGTAACAAAACAGGAAGTCTTAACTTTAATTTCTAAAATGAAACCTACTACTTCTTCCCAAGATCCAGTGCCAGCAAACTAGTAAAAAGCATAATGGAAGTTCTTGAAGCACCAATTTTTAGCATTATCAATAGCGTCTTATTGCATGACACAGTTCCTGATGCACAAAACTGTCAGTCATCAAACCATTACTTAATAAGTCAAACCTAGACATATATTTAATAATTACAAACCCATATCAAATTTATGCTTTCTCTCTAAAATACTTGAAAAAATAGTAGCCAATCAGCATTCTGATATCCTCTGATGAAGGGAATTCCATTGTAATCATGTTGTTAGACTTAAGTGCAGCGTTTGACACCATTGACCATTCTATTTTACTACACAGGCTGGAAACTGACATTGGGTTTATAGGCACTGTCGTTGCCTGGTTTAGTTATTATTTATCAAATCAATTCCAGTACGTACAGAAATATGCCAAGAGTACTCCGTCCTTATATACAGAAGTGAGATATGGTGTCCCGCAGGGCTCAGTACTGGGACCTTCACTGTTTTCACTTTAAATGCTTCCACTGGGTACTATCATTAGAAAACATAATGTTAATTTTCATTCATATGTAGATGACACCCAGTTATGCCATTCTTTAAGGCCAAATGATGTTGCTCCAATGTTATCCTTAATTACACATATTAGTGAATTAAAGGAGTGGATGAGTGAGAACTACCTATCTTTAAACACAGATAAAACAGAGATGATATTGGAGGTAATGATGCTGATCGCAAATATATTTAGTCATTATTTAACTCAGTTGGAATCACCATTAGTTTTACTGAATCAGCCCACAGTCTAGGTGTTATCTTTGACACTAGCATGTCATATAAAGGGCACATTACAAAACTGTCCAAAACACGTTTTTTTCATCTTAAAAATGACAGGAAATTAAGGCATTTTCTAAATATATGGGATAATGAGAAATTAATTCATGCATTTATTCCTAGTAGGACTGACTACTGCAATGCAGTGTTCACTGGATGTTCAAATTATTCTAGATAGATAGATAGATAGATAGATAGATAGATAGATAGATAGATAGATAGATA
>JANRMT010062792.1:87532068-87602590 GCA_026402145.1 Polypterus bichir lapradei | reverse complement strand
ATAGATAGATAGATAGATAGATAGATAGATAGATAGATAGATAGATACTTTATTAATCCCAAGGGGAATATTCTTTACATTTGTATTCTTTACAAAGATTTCAGTTAACCAAAATGCTGCTGCAAGAATTATTACAAGAACAAGAAAATATGGACCTGGTCTACCTGCTAATATAAGAGGTGCCATTTCAGTCTCGGCTTTCAAATCCTGGCTGAAGACTCACTACTTCAGTTTAGCACACCCTGATTAGAGTTGCTGATTAACTGTGCCTACTGCATGTCTGTTGTTAGTCACTAGCTCTAAAACATAAGTAATATATTAATAAATTGTTACTAACCCCCACCTATTCTGTTTCTATTCTTGGTACTCAAATGTAGCACTTGGTGCCACTGCCCTATTACCAATATTGAATGGAAAAGTCATCTCTAATAAAGGAGCACTGGAATCATTGGGTGGAAGAGTCCTTCATCAGATTGGCTGCCCCAGCACTGGAACTGATGGAATGGCCAGTAGCAGGGAGGCAGTTTGGTGGCCAATGTCTCCAGGGCTCTAAACAAATCTGCATCCTCATATGTGATATAATCTACTCTTGCATTTTGCATTGCACTTGTACTATTATTATTATATTGTATTTCTGAGGTGGCAATAACAGATTGGCCATCTCAACCTGTGAAAAGGATTACTTGTGTTCTGGTCTGTGTCTTGTATTGTATTTACTCCATTTTCTGACACTCCCAACCTACTTGGAAAGGGGTCTTTCCTAAGATTTTTTCCGTTTTTTCCTAAAGGTTTTTTGGGAGTTTTTTTCTTGTCTTCTTATTGAGTCAAGACTTAGGGTCTGTCAAAAAACAGGGCCTGTTAAAGCCCATTGCGGCACTCTGCATGTGATTTTGGGCTATACAAAAAATAAATTGTTGTTGTTGTTTCTACTCACAATATAAAGACTTGCAGGTTAGGTGAACTGGCTTGTTTAAATGGCTGTAGGAGATGAGGGTGTTTATGTTTACCCTGCGACTGACTGGCACACTGTCTACAGGTTCCATTGTTTGTTTCCATCTGCCCAGGATAAGTGTACTTAGGAAATGGATGGATGGATGATGCTTAAAATATTTTTACATGTTGAGAAGAAAGTATGTTGGAACAACTTAATATAATGTAAACCCAAGATTTTAAGTTGGCTACAAAAAAAAAATAAGTACGTTGTAATTAAAAATACTTAAAAGCAGATCACCTTACTCATAAAGTAGATCCAACACACTTCAGTTTTAACAGAATTTAACAGAAAAAGCTAGCTGCAAACGTGTATTAATTTTTGTTGATCAGAAATATTTGTAGAACACCCAAAATCCACATTTCACCATTATAAAGATTTTCTTGTAAATATTTGTGTATTTCATTAATAATTTATGTTTCAATCTGAAAAAAGTCTCCAGTTTTAATAACATTGTCTTATTTAATTTTGTCCACAACAAGGAATGTCAAATTAAAAACACTGTTCAGTGCACTATTTTAGTCTGCATGAATTGAAAAGAAAACATATTATGCATAAATGTAATACTGTAAATTAGAAATTGAAACTATAGACGTTTGCAAATACATTTAAACATGTGTGATGACAAAACCCACTAACCGAGAGTAACCTGATTCAGTTTCAAGCAGGCATTGAAATAAACACACAAGTAACTGATACTAGACATGAATGTAGCACAAGATGATAAACACTGTGACACTTTAGTATTTTGTTTTGTACATTTTGTGGACAGTGTTTTGTACATTATACTTCTTTTGGCATATTTAATGTTTTATTAATAGTAAACACCAAATTTATATTGTGAATTTCAACCAGTCAATCACAGTGAATACAATCAGTGCTGAAGGGTAACTGTTAGCAATGAAAATAAAATTATTATATGGAAGAGTAAAAACAAAGCTGAGACATCTTCGTAAAACTTACAGTACTGACTTCCTCTACAGTAAATTTTACAAGATAAGGCTTTAATATTTAAAAATATGTAACAGAAACAGAGACTAAAATCCCATACACTATATTTTCTTATGACTGTAAAACATTACAGTATTATAGTTTAATCCTTGCTAATTCCATTAACTTGTGCTATAAATACTTTAGTAGACTTTAAAAAAAGTTGAACAGAATAAAAATACAATTAAATAGGAGGTTTAGAAATAAAATAATATAACTTAATAAACTGATTTAATTCAAGTCCTGGTTTCAAGGGCTAGAACCTCATAAAGCAGAACTGGGCACAAGGCAGGAATCAGCCTAGGATGTGATGCTAGTGCTCTTGAGGGACTGCTTGTGCAAACTGAACCAGTTAAGAATCAACAAGAACCCTTATCTGCATTCATTTGCACATTTGGAAAACTGGAGAACTTCAAGAAAAGAAATTGTGTAAACTCCACAAAGACAATGAGAGCATAATTCAAACACAGGAAAATAAATAAGTAAAGGCGTGTTAACCAGTGTTCCATGCTTTAAAAAAAAAATAGATGTCCAAAATTGAAGTGATTTTAACAATGTCGCTTTCCAAAACATTAACATCTATCTGTTGTGTTGCATTATCTATGCATGCTTTGTTCTAGTTCAGGGTAATGGGGGCAGGAATCTATCCCTGTAGCACAGAACAAACATTGATAATACATGTAAAAATACAAATCCATTATTACACATAGTAATACCCTAATTTTATAAATAAAGATGTGAATTTACATTATGTTGAAATCAATCTGTTAGTTCTTGTTCAAAGGCTTCAGAGATATAATTCCAGTTAAGTTCTTATGCCATTCTTCAGAATTTCTTAAAGTGAGATCACTATTTCAAAACTGTAGTTTTGTCAGACACTATAATTGTAGAAATTCTCCAGCAACTAATTACACTACACTGGTTTATTGGACAGTGCAGCTCCTGAGGTCTAGGTACAAATCATGGCCTTGGCACATTCTAAATGCATTTTTCACTTATTCTCTGTGCATGTTATGTTAGCCGACTTCTTTAAACTGGCCCTGTATGAGTGAATATGGCTTTATGCATGAACTGATGCACCAACTAGGGTTGATTTCTCCCCTGTGCTGAAAGTAGCTGAGATACATTAATCCCTAGCCCCCACTACCCTGAACAGAATAATGGGAGGATGAATATATGCTTCATAGTTCATTTAGAAAGTTTCAAATCATATTCATTGGTAATACCTAGGGTTACTAAAACATTATGTTTGTTAATCAAGCATGTGCCAGACGATTGTTTTTTGTACTTTAAATTCTGCAAGATCTAAAATCCAGAGAGTCTGATTAAAAAAAGAAAGAAAAAACAGCTGAAATTAATAGTTGTTTTGCTTGTACAGCAAATGAGCCTACTCTAACAGAGGTAAAATGAGGTCAGAAATGAATGATGCTAGAGTAAAACATACCTGCTGAAAAAAAATACTCAATGTTCATTTGTTCCATTGTGTTCCTTTTCCTGTACTTCTAGCCTAATTTATAATACAAAACAGAAGAGCCTTGGGAGATTACATACTAAAAAGGGAGTTCTTTTATATTAAGACTGAAATATGAGTAAAAACACTAATACATTTTTTGTATCTATAAAAGGCCTTTAATTTAATAAGTTCACATTAAATAGCACGTGTGACACATGTCCTTAATTAGTAATGGGACTGGTCACATTTTTTGACTGTGAGGTAAAGTTATCATTCCAGGCTATTAGACATATCTCACTGTTTGATGGCTATGCTGATTTCATTAACAAGTTCTGCAAAGTTAAGCTGTCATTACAGTTCAATGAAATTAAACAGAGTAACTATGTTAACTGATTAATTTCCTGTTATGCACGTGCTGATGTTGTACCATATTTCCCCATGTTTTGGTTGTTTAAGTCTTTCTTAACAAGACTGACATTTTAAAGGTTTGAACTCAGATTAAATAGGTATACAATGTTAAGGTAATATGAGGAGAATGTTTAATTTATAAGTAAGTAGTCAAGTGTCTCTTTAGCATGTACTTTTTCATTACAATATAGACTTGAACCTCCCTAGTTTTATGGTCACACTGCAGTCTAAATTAAAAACAAAAACCGTATAAAATCTTAATACTGCCAGTTATAAATTAATATCTTTGGATACCTGTCAGCATAGTTGTAAAACGTGTTAACAACAGACTAATATGCAGAACACACATGAACACACAGAGAATCTGCACACTCTAATACCTAGAAATGAACCTTTACTGCTTAAGATGTAAGTCAGTGCTAACCACGACCTGGCTGGAAACTGATCCCAGTCTGCTAAACTATTATGGTGGCCCAAGCTAATATGGCATTGTAATACCATTTTATATAAAAAGTCTCAATGCATGTTGTGTATGAAATGCATTAAATACTTAATCCTTTTAAAAATTAAAATGTTAAATATGTGGTAAACTTTGACACATAATTTGTTCCATACTTCTTCTTGCAAGAAAGATAATGAGGTCTAGATATATTCAATTAAAGGGGACATATATATTGTCACTGTTTAAATTAACAAAGTGAAATACATGTTAACATATGTAATAATATTGTGTGCTAATTTAATTGTTTTACATTTTTGTAGATTTTTTAATATTGCAGGCTCACTTAATCAAATCCCCACATATTCTGCTTATTGTGAAATTACAGTTCAGGTCCAATGTGATAATAACAGGATTCCAAATTAAAGCTGATAGATGAGGGCCGACTTTTTTGTGGAACATAACATAGTTAGAGATAGGGTTTCATGTTTTGGTATTTATTTGTTAATGTGTGTTTCCGTACAAATATAACAGTGTTTTTTTATACAATGTAGTGTTTTACTTTAACATTACTTATAATTGTGTGGGCAAATAAAGGAAAATGTGCTATATAAGAACATTCTGAATTGAACTGAACCTATTGAAGCCCAGTGCAGTAGAATGTTTCTTGAGTATAGGCCCAAAGTTCTAGTCCCATCCAGAGCAGCACCTACAGTATGTGAAGTCTGCACATGTGTCTAGCAGAGATTTGTTCAGACACTCCAGTTTTCTACCACATGTTAAAAATGTGCAAGTTAGGTTGTTTAGAAGCTTGAAATTAGCATGTCTGAATGCAGAACTGTGAGTGAAATGTTCTCTCTATGGTGGAATGCCACTTTCTGCAAGGCTGTTTCTTCTCTTGTGGCCATTATTGCTGGAGTGGACGCCAGGTCCCTCACATTACCTTGAACTGGAATAACCTTAATGAGTGATATTAAACTAAAATGTCTAATATAATCAATTACTGTTGTCCATAGAGATTAAAAAGGCTGAAAATAATATTTTTATGTCACTTACCCCATGTATTTTGTAGTGATGGCAGAGAAAAAAATAATTTCTTGTTTTCATGCAGAATGGAGAAAAGACGTATAAGACGGTAGTGTTCAATGCTGTATAATGGCAAACAATGTGAAAACACAAGTCACATGGCATTGACTTTTTGAATTGAAGCTCCGCCTCTCTCCCTCATTCACTGGACAAGTGTCTTCAGTTTAAAAAGTCAGTCCCATATGGACGTGTGTTTCCTGTTTATGTGTGCTGATTTTATTGGAAGTATCTATTTATCAATATGAATGTGTTTTACATGTTTTGAGCACATGACTGGATAACTGACATGTGGATTACGTGACAAGAGGAATGTGAGCTTTTCTTTCTTTTTGCCTTGCATGTTATTCACATTGCTTTCCATTGTTAACAGTATTGGTCATATTATATCAGAAACTTTTTATAACCTCTTTTCTGCAAGAATACATAACATTAGAATGTTTTCTCAACCATCACTACAAATTACAAGGGGCAAGTAAAATATAAAATTGACACATTTTTTTTCCAGAGCATTTCTTTCACCCGAAGCAAAACAAAATAATACAATTATTTATTCATTTTATTTTTTACAATGAATTTGTCAAGCAAATTTCATCTTACATTTTTATGTTCTATATGCTTGCAACTCATTATTCTTTGAAGAGGTTAAATTTTAAGTACAAGATTGCTTTTTACTTGATCAGTACTGCCTAAACCTCAGTTTGCACCACAATAAACCTGGAACTGGTGTAAAAAGCATTTTAAAAGTTCTGCTCAAATGTAATTTAAAGTATGATGTCACATAGAAAATGCCACTTTCAACATTTATTATCACAGCATTCTTCCTCAAATCTGAGCGGTAAGGGATGAGAAATATTCTCAAATGTACATATTAATAAAGGATAGCAGACTTACCAGAAAGAATGAAATTAACACATGCTATGGCATGTTCCACAAGGGTCAGTGCTAGGGCCGCTGCTATTTTTAATATATATAAATGATTTAGATAGGAATATAAGTAACAAGCTGGTCAAGTCTGCAGATGATACGAAGATAGGTGGATTAGCAGATCATTTGAAATCCATTATATCATTACAGAAGGACTTGAGCATACATGCTTGGGCAGATTTGCTGCAGATAAAATTTAATGTCAATAAATGTAAAGTATTACACATAGGAAGTAAAAATGTTAGGTTTGAATTCACAATGGGCGGTCGGAAAATCGAGAGTACACCTTATGAGAAGGATTTAGGAGTCATAGTGGACTCTAAGCTATCGACTTCCAGAAAGTGTTCAGAAGCCATTAAGGAGACTAACAGAATGTTAGGATATATAGCAGGGGTGCCCAATGCATCGATCACGATCGACCGGTAGATCAGAAAGGGAATGCAGGTAGATCGCGTTGCATTCAAAAAAAATTTTTTTGAAATGTTAGTCTATCATATATCCTCCTTATGACATTTGCCACTTGATTGACATACAGAGCAGCCAGATCTCTTTTCTTCTAACACACTGGTCATCCTGCATGCACGATCAAATGCGCGGGCTACTGCAAAACTCCGGCTATCTAAGTGATCTAGTTAGCCTTTCAATTTATATCGACTAAAGAAGGGATTTAAAAAAAATGTGTTGTTTATGGACTGGATGTGGAATTGGAAGAGGATATTTTTCCTGGGAAGGTTCACCACTGTTCCATGTTTTTGCCATTTGTGGATAATGGCTCTCACTGTGGTTCGCTGGAGTCCCAAAGCTTTAGAAATGGCTTTATAACCTTTTCCAGACTGATAGATCTCAATTACTTCTGTTCTCATTTGTTCCTGAATTTCTTTGGATCTTGGCATGATGTCTAGCTTTTGAGGTGCTTTTGGTTTACTTCTCTGTGTCAGGCAGCTCCTATTTAAGTGATTTCTTGATTGAAACAGGTGTGGCAGTAATCAGGCCTGGGGTGGCTACGGAAATTGAACTCAGGTGTGATACACCACAGTTAGGTTATTTTTTAACAAGGGGGCAATTACTTTTACACACAGGGCCATGTAGGTTTGGATTTTTTTTCTCCCTAAATAATAAAAACCATCATTTAAAAACTGCATTTTGTGTTTACTTGTGTTAGATTTGACTAATGGTTACATGTGTTTGATGATCAGAAACATTTTGTGTGACAAACATGCAAAAGAATAAGAAATCAGGAAGGGGGCAAATAGTTTTTCACACCACTGTATATTTACTCAAAAATATGTGTCAAAAATTAGAAAAGGTTAGAGTTATTATGTAACAAATTATGCACTTGCTACTTTTACCTTCAACTTCAAATATTTTAGGACATTTTCAGTGAGACAGGGTTAGTTTGGAAGTGTGGGTTAATGGCAAGTAAGTAAAAATGTAGAAGAGAACTTCTATTGTTGTTGCCATTTGGTACATGCTTTTTGAAGAAGCAAATCTATCACCACTTCAACAAAAATGTTACCAAACCCGTCACGTTTCATTTGCTTTCTGTGTAAGATATTATATGTAGATGCAGTATTACCTTTCACTCTTTTAGCATTAGAGAATCTCCAGCAGAAAAAAACAGCTTTCTAGACTAACACTTATTTAATAAAACTGTCAAGATAACATCTCTGTATACTTTGTCTGATGCATTTGTCATTGTTATTTGTGCAGTGGTACTTTTTCAAGTTATCAGTATCTACCTTATTTGACCCAAAACTACCAATGTGCCTTTCACGAGTATTCCATTACTGCTTGCATTTACTAACCTTCTCAAGTTCTCAGTTCCTTAGCAGAAATCCTTTCTGCAACTATGCTCTGTGTATTTTGAATACTGATCTTGATGCAACTATGAAAAATTTTGTAATAATGTTCACCATGAATTACCTAATAGAATATAAAACATTATTCAAACAATATAATTTATTGCATGATCCAATCAAGTGAATCATACTTGTTCTGAGTTAATTATTGAATAATCACTATTTTTTATTATTATCGTTTACAAAGTTTTATTTTATATATTGTGATAAAGGCGCTATATAGCGCCTGACCCGGCACAGACTACGCAGAGGCATGTGTTCACACTCACAGGCTTTTATTATTTTTTCTTCAGCCGTGGGCACACGCCTTCCCCGTGTCCCACAGGCCCAACACAGTCCAAAGCACAAAACACACAAAAACCACACTTTCCTGCTCCACCACTCCTCCCAGGCAACCTCGTCCTCTTCCTCCCGATTCTGGCTTCGAGTGGAGGCGGCTGGCCCTTTTTTATACCCCACCCGGAAGAGTTCCAGCTGGTTGACCACCTGGTCCTAATTGCCCTTCCGGGTGGGGCTGAGAATTCAAGCAGCCAGGCTGTGGAGTCCATACAGCTCCCCCTAGCGGCCACCCGAGCCCCCAACCAGGCTGTGGAGGACTCCATCTCCCATGGAGCCCTGCGGGTGGTTGGGGAATCACCGTCCGCCATGGAGGCTGCCACCAAGCGTCCCGGGGGAGGTACTGGAGTGTCCATGGTGGCTCCCCCGGAATATACCCAACAGGGGCGTCCCGGCCGGGCATGGGACCCGGCTGTCCGTCACAATATGTATCATTTAATGAAGCACCACCATAGTTTCACCTAAAGTTTTTTACTTTAAATAAAAATCATGAAAGTAATTCTCAAACCATGTTTCAATCAGCCAATAGTAGGCAGCTCTTAAAACATTAATGTTGTCAGTTAGCTACTGTAGAAAATCTACAAAATAAGAAAAACTACAAATGCTTGTAATGTTATCACTGTTAGCTATCTGATTAGGTACAAACAATTGGAGAAGAAAGCTATTAAAGTTGCTATAAACAAAGACATCAAACAGGAGACTTCATTCCAAACTAAATATATATGCTTTGATTTCTTATTTTTATATTTAAAGGAAATCCAGTAATCCAATAAGACAGCATACACATTTCTGCTGATTACATTTGATGTCACTATGCTGTCATTCTCTTGTTGGTACTGAAAACAACTTTTCTAATCTGTGAGAAGTCATTTAAATAAGGCTTAGAAATACTATGCGATAAGGTCCCACAATATCTGTTGGAGAATTCAAAAGGAATCAAGTACCCACAAGGTTGAGTATCTTTATAAGAAGTGAATGTAGCCCCACATAACCAAACAGAGAGTAAGTACCAGGATATGATAATGATAACTCACTTGTAAATATGACAAAATGGCCATACAAAAGAAGAACATTTCAGTGAAAAAGGGAACTGTTAGGAATAAGTAAGCATCTGAACTAATAGCAGACTTCTGACCCAAAAAGATAGATCTGTCACCCAGTCAACACTCAGTTCATAGAATTAATACTTGACTTCACTGACTTTGATTAAATGTTTTTCATTATTATTGTAATGTTTAGGTGTTAATGTTAATGTTAATAATGTATGCATTTTATTTCTAATAACTTTAAAGATCTTTGAAATACAATTCTTCAGCTTTCTGTGAAGAGTAATTGCACAGTGGTTCCCACTGCTTCACATCTCTAATATTCTAAGCTCCATTCCAAGCCTGGTCACTCTGTGTTGCAGTAATATGTGTTCTCCTAGTGTCTGCATAGCTTTTCTCGCAGTGATTAAATTCCAAGTCCCAAAACATGTGTTCTAGGTTAATTGACAACTTGGAAAATGTAATCATGATTTTAATTAAAGCCAGTGTATAGAAATGAATAATAAAAACATAATAATTCTTTCCTACAGCTAGACTCAGAAATATTAGAATCAAATGACATCTTACATTAGTGATGATATTATGACCTCTCAGCATGCAGCGAACATGAACTGCGCATGCCATTAAAAGAGAGACACCAGATGCTGTTTGAATAAGCAGTTCCTTTTGCTGAGACACTTAGTCATGATCATCAAAGGGAAAGAGAGCAAAGCCTTGTAGGGAATCACAGAGAACAGCATGCATTCAGGCTGTGCGACTCAGTAAAAGCAGCCAACATCTCAGGCTTGCATACAAACACCTACCTTTTGATTTTTCTGTAGACGACAGATGTTATATCAAACTACTAAGCAAAAATCTTTTAAGGAAATCTTTCTGGTGTTGTAAATACTGCCAAGGTGGCCATACTTTTCCAGTCAATTTTCAGCTGTAGGTAAATGGGCAGAGGCCAACATGAATTACTGAAAATAATGGAAATGAGGCATTACAGCACTTGCTAAAAAATTCCGTTTTGTTCCACTGAGTAAAGGTGATTGAGGGACTTTTTTTCAGATCAGCAATTTGGCAGAAAAGAAAATTGTTATATGAAATCCTACTTCTAAGAAAACGGTTTGGTTTTAAGCTATGCAGTTTACCTAATGGTATCTTATTGTTCTTTGGGTGATCAGTATAAGATATAACAAGAACACTGCACAATTCATGGCCTATGAAGAAGAAAGGAGAGAAGAGTTTTTTGTTTCTTTCTGTCTGATTTGTTTAAAGTATAGAGTGTTAGCTTTTTAAGCTATGTTTAATAAATTAATTAATTTTAGGAACCTTGAAATAGAAGTGAACAGTGCCCTAGGCCTTCATGGTCCAACGAAGGATCAGTGTCCTGGGATCCCCATATATTTTCTCAAGGTTATCTAATTTTTTCTTTTTGGTCACAAAGAGGAGAATATTTTGTTTACTGATGACTGTCAAGTGTTCTTCTTTTACCATTACATGGATGTTTAGTGGTGCCTTTTCATACAAGAGTAGGCATGAGATAAGTTATGCATGGGTTTCTGAAGATCACCTTCTAGGCTTAGATAAGGTAATCAATAGGGGGTGCTAGCACTAACAATGCTGACTCTTTTCTCCTCAGTAGCTCAGAGAAGCTGGCCATTGAGGACATCTATGCCACGTTCACTGTCATTGAAAACCCTCCTTTTCCAGTCGAGATCAGATACATCTAAAAGCTCACCAGATGATGGCATCTCATTCAGAGGAACACAGTCCCACATGATGGAGCTCCCCGACTCTGACCTGATCGAGAGAGCATAATTATTAGGGAAGCCATAAAGGCTATGAAGGCACTTGTTACACATGATTATTGTTGCACCACCAAACGTTAATTTTGTCCTGGTTTTTGGACTATAGCAGTAAAAGGGGGTGGTCCCAAAGGCATTTCAACTTTTCTTTGGGATTCCTTCGACCCATTTGCCGCCATCTACTCATCTGTTTTCCAAACCTACTTACCCATATTGGAGTCACAGGGTGCAACACTGAGCCCAAGACATGGCCCAACCATGGACACGCTGTCACTCCATCATAGGACACATTTACATACACACATACTAAATTATGTCAATGCATATCAAGCACTGGACCAAGATGCCTCCCAGTGAGTGATGCAAATAGGAATTATTTCAAGATACCTTAATATGTACAGTATATCAGGTAGCATAAAGCAGTTTCAAGAGATCTCAAAACAATTTCCTTTTCATTTGAAAATGGTGTAAAACCTTTTCATAACATAATTCAATCTGCAATTGAAGTCTGTTTCAAGATACCAACCAACATCATATGTTATGTAACACATGTAGCAGGTAATGCAATTAAATGAAACAATAAAATATATTGAAATATACGATTCAACACTATCATCAAGAACATAAAGATTACCTCAAAGAATTAAAAATGTAGACCTGCAGTATTAAACCAGATAAAGAGCACTGTAAAGTTAATTGTAAAGTACAATACGTAGCATCATTTAGAGAATAAAACAAATAAAGTTACAGTCTATTTAAAACCTTAGAAAGAGATTCTTTTTGTAGTGTGCCTGTCACATACGTATACATGGAAGGCAGCTGAAAGCCCCAGAAAGCCAAACCAGGGGGTGACAGGGTGCACTAATCCTCCCTCGTTTAAATCGGCAGACTAACCATGGCAAATTTCGCTTGAACTCAAGGACGTCGCTTCCATTTCAGGGGCAGATGTCGTCACTTCCGGTTCCAGGTCCGATGACGACACTTCCCCTGCCATCTTTGCCTATTATGATTGTTCTATTGTTGGACTGAAGTCTGTTGAGACCTGTTCTATGGAACCAACTTTTCAAATTTGCAGCCTAATTCAAGTATATGGGCGGCTGCCCCCAAACCTCTTCCTGTGTCTGTCCAATCATTTCACAAGGTTTAAAGGGAAGGAGACACAAAAGTGAAAATAAACATTGAGGAATGAATAGTGAGCTTCTTTACTGTAAATTGAAATGTACTTTCTACATGTATCTAGGTATTACACTTCTTATGAATTTAATTCTGTTATTTTAATGTATGAAACTGTACTATATGTATACCCCTGAAAGCCTTATTCAGAATCACACCCTCCACTAATCTGGCTTATTTTATTGAACCCTTATCATCATCCACCTCTCCATTCCAGGCTTACCTACTCAAGCCGGAGAATGGACTTTTTAAAATGGTAAACAATAACTTTGAGGCTCTCGGAAGTTAAAACTATAAAATGGTATTCATTATTCGTTTGTGAGAGAAAACACATTAATAATATTTCTCTTACTTAGATTAAGGTCTAGTGTGACCAAACATTGTGGTGGTAGTGCCTACTGATGATGTTGATACCCTGACTCCTTCACATTTGTAGTTCTTATATTTTGTTGTAATATATAAAGTTCAATATTGATTTTACAAATTTTGAGAGTACTGTATTTCTTTAAAGAAATTCTTTGCTTTATTAATTACATAATGATTTTTATGTAAGAGCGTCATATAATTTAACGCTTTTCACACTGAAAAAGTACATATACACTGAGAGTCACTTTCAATTAAGCCGACAAATGTATTCAGGTAACAGATGACAGCAGCTCTGAACTGTAGTCACTTGAAGCATGCAAAAGAATATGTCTTGCTGAGCTCTAAAAACCACATGTCAGCAGAGCCATTAATTAGATTCATTGGGTGCTTGCCTTTTAACTCTCAGCATTTTTGACATTCACAAGTGCAGAATGCTCTTAGCTATGCACTCTTAACAAATGTGTCATCAGCAGATTGGCCTCAACTAGTAAAATGGATGTGTTTTGTCTCTTTTTTTCTTGATGAAATAAAGGAGATGTGAAGCCATTCATGTTATGAAACATATTGCAGATCTGAATATGAAATCCCTAGAGTTGTACATATTTGGAAATAGATTGTATTTTATTTCATTCAATGTAGTTTTTCAGTGAACATCAAAATGATTTCTGAGTAGCAGTCTCTAATGATATTAAATACTTTGGACACCAAGTGATAATATAGTTACAGTATTGCTGCTTATTTGTTTAATTTTACAAGAACATTAAAATATTTTCATGAGAACAGGGCACAGTGGCCTCAATTGATTTTCATCTGTTATTTCCAAAACCATATTGATTAAAGAATCGAAATGTCCTTAAGGTTGTTCTATTAATCTATATTTGTTCCTGAAAGGATATATTTTGTTTAAAGTCACTATTAATGCTTCCAATGTATGCCCACATGGTAGACATATTTTAAAGGTAGCATCCACCTTACCTATACCTAACAGTATATTGCCCTTTGCTTCATTTGCATCTCTGAATTAATCTGTTTGCCTCAGCTAAAACAGTCTTTCCTCATGCTCAAACCCTGCAATCCTGGAATACGACTTTTAGCTCTTCTCTAGGACCTTTTCTGGCACTATAAGACCTTACAATTAAGAGACAAAAAGTAAATGATATTTTACAATATAGACATAACATTATCTTAAACAATTCAGTGTCATTTGATTGTAATTTTATTATTCCATGAAAATATCTTGATTGCTAGCAGAATTAATATTTTGCAGACTAAGGTACCATATTAAAACAAAACTAAACCCAGTATTCATACTCTGATACATAATAAGCAACATGTTCATTGTGGCGGAGAACCAGCTTAAACATCTTATTTCAGATACTATTTTAATGCTGGACAGTTTTCAAACAGAATGGAAAAGGCTAGACGGGGTCGGGAAATGAGAGAATAGGCAATGGTAAAAAAGTGAGCACATTACAATTAAAATTAAAATGCTTTATCCACTCATTGAAATACTGACTGAATGTGTCCATGTTACTGCCTAGGGAGTGTAAGTGCCAAGCAAAATTATCTGGCAACCCTGACCGGGATAAGTATGGGACCCTTACCCGGATGGGAGGACAAGCAATCAGGGAAAGGGGACTCTTAATTTTGTATATTTTTATCCCCCATATGCTAGATGGCAGTATCCATGTGTAACCCTGCGGGGCATGATGGGAGTTGTAGTGCTGAGAGTCACTCACTGGAGGGAAACAGATGGAGAGAGAGAAGAGATGGAAGGAAGAAAGAAAGAAGAATATTGTTTCTATTTGTGCTTGCATAACCTTGGAGAAACCCTTGTGATGTATTTTTTATACTAAAAGCCTCTATTTTGAGCCCGTGATTGAATCAGTTGTATCCAGGGTTTGGGGCTCAGTGGTACCCCCTATTTGTCAAAGTTTATTGACTCAGGAATAGAAATGATTAACTCTGTTAACAACATTCTAATGATGAATCATTCTGACCATAGAATGCTGTTGACTTGACCAAGGGGATATTGGAACAAACAAACTTAATCAATTAACATGTTGGATTTGTGAACACAAAAAGCTGAACTTGGAATGTCAATGCCGTTAAGTGTAAACCTGCAGTACAACTCAACAGATCTGTCCACAGCTTACTTCCTCCTACACACCTGTGATTAACAGCAGCAGCTCTCTAATTGTAGCCAATTTCCAATTATGCCAATTACACACACACACACACACACATATATATATATATATATATATAGTTGAGTTTTCATAAAGTAGGCATTTCCCTACCATTGCAATGTATGTATAATTTGTATGTGACAGATAAAATATGAGTTGACTTGATTAACTGATGTACAGATACTGTATTTGACAAAATCAAACTGCTCCAAATCCATTATGATGGTGATGATGATATATTTTATTTACATGACTGTTACATAAAATTATCGAAACTGATACCCATTTCAAGCCTATTATTTTTTACCCTTGGTATCTCTTCGCTCTGACCTGATCAGAATGAAGGCAAAAGGTAGCATTCTGAATGAAGCAGGTGAGTGATGTCTAAAAAGAGACAGTCATTATTAAATAGTCTGATAGATTTACTTTCACATTATAACCATGTAATTTGGTCCTTGTTCTTCTCATTTCTATTATTAAGACTTCCAAGCTAGCATAATTCCTAAGAGGACAATGAAGAAATTCAAAACTTTGCAGAGTTTTGTAAACTTTGCAAACTTCTGTACCAAAGGAGAATTAAAGTGTAATTATTAAAGAACAATTATGTTTTGAAATGTTTCAGGAAAAGAATGCAGAGGTTTTGAGGTAAGATTATTATACTTACTAATTATGGCACTGGAGAGGTGGCACATTGCATATTGATTACTTCACGCAAAGTAAGAGTTCCATTGCACCCTGTACAATAATGTGACAATAATGACCATAATAGCATTGAAATAAGGAAGCAGCACTTCAATAAAAATAGAACCAACACAATTTCTATAGAAAAATGGCATTATGATAGAAACAAAAACTCTTATTTCTCAAGTGTTTATTATTATTATTATTATGATGATGATGATGATGATGAAGATGGTGATTAAAACAGAAGAGGTACTAGTTTTCTTGTAGAATACTTCTGTGCTCAAGACTCATCAGTCCCGATTATCTCAGGATGTTTAAAACTTTAATGAAGTTGTGCTACTAGGCCTGTGCTGAGTGTCTCTTGCTGATGAATGACATTTTTCTCCAAATTAAAATTTAACTCTGGGCTCCTCAGCTCTTAAACTAGCTGAAAGCCTTGTCATCTAATTGGTGATGCACATGAATGCATGAACAGGCTTGGCAGAATCAGTAGTGAAAGACGACACTGTTAATCTTGACTCAAATGAATAATAATAATTCAAATTTCATTTTTAACATTAAGCTGTAGGATGCCTTATTATACAACTTATTAATCATCAACCACTGACTGATGTCACATTCTTACCGAGTGTGCTTAGACTAACAGATTCAAACATAAATTCTAAAATTAACCTAATTTCATATTTGCTACAATACTCTTTTGTATATGAAAAGTAGACGAGTTGGTCAGGATTAGTATCTATATTTGCTTTTGTTCTTTGGTTCCTTCCTGATAAAATATTTATGAGCCATACTACAAAATTAACTGCTTTTGACTTGTAATCCATACTTAATATCCTGCATGCCCTACATCTTACTGGTATTTATACTCTCTTCTTAACCCAACAGAGAGTGGATCAAGAGTAAAAGGGTTAATATGTATGAGTGGCAAAGTCACAGTCCTGAGCTCAGTCCCATCAACAGTCTAGGGGCCAATTTGGAAACAGTGTTCCACAATTGTTATCCCAGAAGCATAAATGACCCAAAGTAAACTTACCAATGCAAATGGGCAAAAATTCACTACTAACCTATGGGTAAAACTAATAGATTTCTGCCTCAAAGTGGTCAACTAAATATGAATATGTAAGGTCTGACTACTTATGTATTTCAGTTTTTCCTATGAGGGAGCATCTTAGAAATAACTAAATTTGTTGCTTAAAATTAAAACATAGATGTGTGAAGAAATACAGATTGAAAGAATAAGTGTGTGTATCTGCTGTAATCTACAGTAGCAACATTTGAAACCATTTAAATGGCTTAAATACTATTCAAAGAAATCTGTATTACATAGTTTTACAGATTACTAATCTGTAATATGAGAAAAAAACAACAAAATATTTTTGTTGAATGTACTTTAAATTATACTACTTACCTGTACATTTCTCCAAAAATAATTTGTTAACAGTGGTGTTTGTGTATTAAGGGACAATGGGAAACAAACTCACCAAATATTGTCTAAAATAAGTATTAAGCGTCCCACATTAATTTAATGGATTATTAAAATGTTTACAACAATACTTACCTTTATCTTCTTAAACATTTTATTTCAATTTCCATCATATGCTCAATGTAAAATATTGCGTTATGCAGTATGTGAAATTGTCTTTGTGCAAAGGGCTACCATCCCATTTTTGGCTGATTTGACTGGTCCAGTTGGCAGTGAAGTATTCTCGGTGAACACTTGGGTGAGTGTGTGTATTCACAACCTGAGACTTTCAGTTAAATGATGGGGAAATCTTCAGCCCCTTTCAGGTATTTAGAATATAATTTTTGCAATTGCTTGCTGGCCTCATGCACTCTAGCAAACACCCAGCTGGATGGAGGTTGGTGCTACAGTATGCATAGTATCTAAAAATAAATGGAGTCATTTTAAACTTACTGACACATTTATATGGAAATTTAAGACACCGCAAACAAAACATTATTTATTTTCTCTGTAAAAGTTCCTGAGAGATAATCATCCAGCAAACCAATACGGCTACTGCTTTGACACACAATGTGTGAATAATCATAGTGGATTTCTTCTAAGGGTATACCGTATATGGAAAACATTATGCAGAATATGATTTGCTGTAGAAATCATTATGCCAGTTACAAATGATAGGAATATTGCCTTCATGTCTCTCAACTTCCAAATAGTGCTCACATTGAGCCTTACTAAGATATGGAAAAAATGTCATCATTCTACTTCATTTTAGTTCAGAAATGATAGTGTTCCTGTGTTATAATATTTTGAAATGTCCCACTATTTCAAGTATGCCATGTAGATTTGAAATGTAAATGCAATATAACAATATGTGGGCGCCCTTTGTCCTTTTGGAAAGAGATATTTAAATTGGTTATCTCAAAATACTACACATGAAAATAGAAGCCACAATACTGTAATAACTATCAAATTTGTTTTATGTAGTTGGGAAAGTGAAGCCATTTTGTTATGAAAATGAGGATAATAAACCATTGAGAAATAGGGCATACTAAGGGCCATCAAAGTGCAATTCTGTTTTATTAAATTTTCATTTTATTGTAATTTGTATTGTTTCTCTTAATATCTGCGAATTAAGTGTTGGAAGAACTAATTATATTCATTATTTGTTTTAATGTACATAATTTAAAAATTCTTTAGTAAATATTTTGGCTTCTTTTCAGTTCATTAACATTAGTTGCATTTATCCGAATGAAAAACTAAATAAAGAAATTACACTTGAGTAAAGATCTGCTAAAATGTCTTTGCCTGATTGAACAGCAGATATTTTTAAAGAAATAATATAAATATTTGGAATATTAAGTTAAATTTAAGGGGTTGATTTAATGATGATGCACCTTTCTCAGTTCAAGAAGTAGACCTGTAGTTCCTTCCCTTTGATGAGTTTTTACGTGGCTGTGAAGGCCCAAGTACATCTGAAGATTTCTTGGGCAGTGTGGAGTGCTAGATTAACCCCAACTTCATTAATGCCCTGCAAAGAACAGCTAGGTGAGCTTTTCTCCTCTTTCTCTTCTGTTTCTCAGCTATAATGTGTCTCTTTTTGAAGAATGCACATGCAACAGCTGAGACTCTCCACCAGCCTTGTCGGTCTTAAGCGAAGAATTTTATGTCATCTGAGGGGATGAAACAAATGGTAATGTTGGCTTTCAGATTGTCTTTGTACTACTTCATGGGTCTACCCAAGTGGTTTATTTCCTTGTAGCAAGTCAGAGAAGAGAACCTGTTTTGAGATTTGTATGTCAGGCACTCTGATAACATGGCTAACCTAGTGTAGCTGTGACAGTGAGCAATGATAGCCTTGATGTTGGTCATATTTGATCAATAGAGTATCTTGGTGTTAGTGATCTCTAAACTTTGAGGTTTGATTTACTATGGAATAGAATAAGGGACATATTAAGTAATAGACCATTGTGGAATTTTGTGTGGTAAATACAGTTTTAAGTATTCCAATTAGTATTTTTGCAATTTTTTTTCAAATATACCAGTAATTCATATCAGAGTGGAGAAATCCAAAAAAAGCAAGCATTGCATGGCTCCTTATAAATCTCTTGGAGGTTTTAGAAGATAGGAAAACATTTTCTAGCAAAGATGGTTCCCATGCCACTCATAGCCCCTGATTTTTAGAACTCAATATGAAAATGACTACTGACTACTGTCACGCAGGTAGCCTTGGGATCAGTTATGCCAAACACAACCACCACAAGGTGGGAGGGAGTGGTGCCACTGACTATGCCCCTTGTTTCTTCCAAGCATGGATCTTAAGCATCACCACTTCCGAGACCAAGCCAATATAAACGGTCAGCTCAGAGTCTAAAGTAGTCTTCAGAGCAGATCAAGACTACTGAGACGGAGCTCTCAGAGATCAAATGCTTGTTGAACGTGCAGGGAGCACTTTTGACTTTTGTCTAAGTGATACAGGGCGTTGCTTACTATCGATCTGCCTTTTATTAAATGGGGTTTGGCCAGTTAACACCCAAAAGATAACAATATTCCTACAGTCGTTTGGTTCACACTACATTTTGAGAGCTGTGAAGGCTAGATATAGGAGGGTCAAATTTTGTGCAGGTTTACAGAAGGGCAAATACAGTACAACACGTTTCTTTATAGTATGTTAGACTGGGACAGAAGAGAAATTGTAGTCTTGGCGAAAGGGACTGTTATGATCTGAGTGTCTAGATTTTCTAATAATTATTTTAGGCCTTTTTTGTATTCTTTTTTAGAGGAACTTGACAAAAAAATAATGCTACAGAAATTTATCTGATCAGTAATGTAAACAGTAGTCCAGACTGTCAGTTCAGGTAGTGTAATGGCAGCATTCCTTGTATGAACATTCTTTCCTCTCACTACTGATCATCGTTAAAGCAACAGGTGGCAAAAGTGTGAACCTGCTACAAAATGTACAGTTTGTTCAAATGTACCTAATGATTTTAATGTTATTATGTTACCAAGTTGTGGTGATACTGGAATAGTTTTAGGCAAAAAATAAATAAATCATGTCCAAAGTCTTATAACTGCCATTGTGCAACAGTTTGGAAAAGCAACCTATAAATCCTGAATGGTTCTTATACGTAATATATGAGGGGGCAATTCAAAGAGCAAATTAAATGATGGACTGTATCATTAGGCAGTGATGCCAGTAGATTTAGCTTGATGGAGTGAAGAAATTCCTTTTTATTTTCTTGGTGAGCTATTTTGTGTTCTTCGGCTAGTCTGAGTTTTCACAACTCACTGGTGAGGGCACCAAGTGTACTGTGCACAGTTATGGTTGCCACATAAAAGGAAAAACATTGTTGTCCTTGAACACAGCTGTTGTTCAGAAGTAAATGGGCTATTATACTGAAAGGCTGGGGTGACTCAATCTGCACAACCTCACAAGAAGGACAAGGAAATAACTATTACAGATTTTAAAAAAATGTAAATAAGCTCAAGTGCTTAAAGAGCCATGCAGTAATTGGATAAAACTAAACAGTGATACTATACAAAAACACAAGAAAATTTTCAAATAGATGAATATTAACCCCTGAGACTGACCACTAATATATAATGTGCAAGAAGCTGAAACTATAATTTCTGAAGAACTGTGCAATTTATGATCTGACCTATAGAAGGCCATAATGGTAGTTTTTTGAATCAATAAAACAATAGAGGTAGATGGCAAGACAATAACAAATAATAAAACCATTACTGCTAGCCCTTTTGGGAGGAAAGCTTAGTTCCTCCACTTCACCCTTTAAGCTATAAAACATCCTTCTAGGGTGTCCTTATTGTCACAAGACCATGAAAAGTGGACCCTTAACAAGGACTTCATCCTCATCTCTTCCTTACATCCTTCCATCCTCTCATCAGACTTCAAAAGTGGGCACTCACCCACTTCTGACACAAACTTACGCCAATGTCGCCACAGCAATTAACAATTAGCATAACAGGAAGGGTTCATTAAATGTTATTACACTCTCACCTACAAAAATAAACTTTCATTTCCAATAGATTTTTCCAAATTAGTGTATACATTTCGTTTTTTTCTTACACTGTAGTGGGAAGTATCCCAGATAGTGGACTGGCACCTGCCTAACATTCATTCCTCCTGGGCTATTTTCTCGCTTTACACAAAAGATTAGATTCAGAGTATGGCCTGATGAACAGAAAACTGTGTGAACCTGCAGGGAGTTAACATTCCCCTCTCACTTTTATTTTCTTACAGTATGTTTGTTCTCTGCTTGGATTGTTGGCAATGTCATGTAGATAATTGCTTCCAGCTTCTGCCTATTGGAAAAGAGATGTAGTAATTTATGTCTTGCTTTATTTAGATTTGTCAAGTAAAGCTTAATTTCATTGCTTTCGAATCAAATCATTCTCATATTAATTTTACATTCTATTTAAGAAACAAGTGTATGATCTACAACAACAACAAATAGCTTGCCTAAATTACATTATCATGCAGCTATATAATTTTATCTTGTTAGATTTAAAAAAAAAAGACAGATCTTTTATCCAGAGTTGTAAACATGACTTTGATCAGTCATCCGTTTTCTAAATCCACTTTGTACATTAGTGAGAGTCTATTCTGGTAGTGTCAGATTTGAGAAATGAACCAAACCTGGGTGGGATATCAGTCACAAAAGCATATCTACAGAGCCAACATAAGGTCACTAATTAATCCAGGCTGCATATATCTGAGATGTAGGAAACATTATAATCCAAAGGAAATCCCATGAATTAATGGGCAAAGTCTGCCCAGTCAGTGACCAGGACAGGGTTTGAAAGCAGGATTCTAGAGCTGTAAGGTAGCAGCCCTATTCTACTACTGGCCTGCCACACCACCCACATGTTGTCTGGTTAATTTAGAAATTTAATTGGGTGCCCATTGCTAATAAAAATAGACTTGAGTTCCAAGTGAGACAGACAAATAAAGCTCGTTTAACAGAAACTCCCAACACGTGTTTTACATTACTTAATACACAGCTTTTTGTTTTGTAAGTACTGGATCATGAACATTTGTGTTTTATTACCACTGATGCAAGCAGTAAGATGTCAAGTGTGTTGTTTCTACAAAACATCAGATAGCACATGCTTCAAATGTTTTTAAAAGATGCACAAAAAATGAAAAGCACATTGTAATCTACCCCTTAACCCTGAAGCATATTAAGTGAGGGGTTTCAAAATGTTATGTTATAGTTTTACCTACCTGGATATAATTTGTGTGAAACACAAATTATTTCAGTAAGCAAAAATGGTTTGTAAAATATGATTTTACTTTCAAATTTTCAGTTGTATTTTCTTTTATTCTTTTATACCCTTTCATCGTCCCTGAAATTATGATTTCAGTATTCAGATCTATTCATTTTCAACATGATGCCAAATACATTTGATATATCACCAAGAGCATGATTATAGGATTTAAAAATAATGAGTGAAAAAATGTATCTTGACGTTATACAAAAGGGAAATGTTCAATAATACACTGCTCTGTGGCACGTACAAAACACAAAGGAAATCAAAGTTAGTTTGAATTTCCTTCTCTCTGTGCTAGCTTTGCATAATTGTAAAAACATCTTACAATTGTTTCTTAACAACATATATAGCGGGTTGGATAATGGAAGGATGGATGGATGGAAAATTTTTTCAAATAATCATTGTTCTGTTGGTAAATAATTACCTATCAGGAGATCATTCAGAAATGTAAAATGTACCAGGCTTTGTTTTGCTTTCATTTAATCTTTCACCTTCAATATACAGTAGATTTACTTTATAAATGTAGAGGTGTCACACTTAAGTCTAAATAGACAAAGGCATAAAGAGCACTGCTTGCCAGTAAACCATTTACACTTACACACATTCATTACACACACTCATATTTAGTAACCCATTTCCGATATGAAGTACATATGGGCTTATACTGTGCTTCATTGAGCACTCAAATACTGTAATGTTATGAAATGCTGATTTTTCAAGTGCAAAAGAATAAACTTGGGTAGCACAGTATGGCAGCCAGCGTTGTTGTTGTGTGATCACATTTCAGTTTTAGATTACGCTATGCCTGTCCATCTTCTTTGTTTGTCGGTAAAGACTAAGAGAGCCAAACATTACGTGTTACCATGTCAGGTCCTGTAAGATAAACCTGTTGTAAAACAGTCTGGTATCATAATTTGAAGTGATTTGCATAGGACAAAAGTCTCCAAATTATTTACAGACTTTTAATGTCCTCTTCAGGGCATAAACACTATGCATATATGCATTTGAAAATGTGGCTTAAATGTAAATCAGAATTTGGTTTAAAAAAGGCATCGTATAAGTATAAATATTTCTTAGAACTTAAACAGATGTTTGTCTGTTTATGATTTAAGATTATTACCTTGATATTGCATAGTATATTCTAAAGTACTGCATTGTGCCCACTCAGAAGTACACTCAAATTGAAACTGAACAAACCCATTCAATCGACAGGTAATAATTTTGTCATGTGGACAGTTATAGTACTGTGTCTTGGACACACCAGTTTTTTTATACAACTTTTGTGTTGGATGTTTATTTTTCATCATCTGCATTAATGTGTCAGTAGAAAAGAGCAAATTGTTGATTTACAAATAGTAATTTTCCAAAAAAGTAAATGCTAAAGAGAAAATGTATTATATAAAAGAAATTAATATACTAGCCGACAGACCAATTTTCAGTGAACAGCTTTATTACACTGTTGGTATATAGTCTGGTGGATAGGTTCTTAAGATCACTGATATAATAAGTTGATTGAACTAAGCTGATCAACTGAAACAGAAACAGAAGAAATGAAACCGGGTGAAGGACAACCAAACTAAAATGTAGCAGTGAGGAAGATGTGGCACTTTAATGTTCCAATCATTAATCTCAGTCTCAATCTGGTCTGAAAACTATCTTAGACTCTGAGTTGCCCATTTATATTGGCCCAGTCATGGACGTGACAATGCTTTTGATGCCTGGTGGGAGCAGTGCTAAGTGTCAGATCCATGCTGTTGAAGAAACAAAGGACATAGTTGGTGGCAAAGGTGGCCATTCTGCATCAGCAAAGTCTCTTCCAAGCATACAGTTTGCAGCAGTTAGAAGTTTCTAGGTGTGCTGTCCAAACATTGCTAAAGAAGAAAAAGGAAATAGGCAGGGCTGTGGACCATTGTGGTTGGTGAATGATAGATTCGACTGATGTCCCTTTGAAATTGTAAGACATCCAGCAGTGCTATAAGCTGTGAACCCAAGAACACCCTTCTACAATCCAGAGATGGCTTTCCAGAAGTGCTCTTCATGGAAGAGTTTGTGCCAAACAGCCATTGCTCCAAAGTGAATAAATGGTCAAAAGACAAAAAAATAAACAATACAAGGACAAGGACAGTTAGTGCGTTTTCCAGCTTATTTTTAAAAATACAAAAAACTAAAGATCAAATAGATAATAGTTTACACAGTTTTTTTTTTCTTTTTTAATATGTTCTATGACTAATTAAATTAATTATAAAGCAAAAGAAACACTGTAGAGTACGTTTGTTAATTTGTTGCACTAGCTAGATAATTCAGATAGAAAGCGGGTGGGGCCAGAGCCAATCCTGGCATCATCGGGTTCCAGTGGCCTGCCCTAGACTCTACAGATATATCAATCCAGATTTCTTTGATCCTGATAAATCCATTTTAGAAGTTGTAGGAACCTACAACTTATGCCATTGTCATCTCACAAAAGGCATGAAAAAATAACTTCAATGTAGTGTACATGATGAATTTAAAAATTATTTGTAAATATTTTTGGGAGTGTTTTAATGATAGCAAAATATAATTTTCTTTTTTCCTAGGATCTCCAAAGTCTAAATTGAAACAGGTGTGATTGTGCAGTGGTGTTGGAATGTCAAGAAACTAAGAACTAGAAGCTCTTAGGAAGTTAAAAATTACTGAATGTAGCCAGTTTACAAAATGATGAGTTTGTGTTTTGTCTTATAAAAAGAGTTGCTTATTGGACTATTGGTGACTTGAAAAATTATCACCAGCAAGAATCAATTTGTCTAACGGGTCAGGATTTATCAGGATGATAAAATAATGGAAATGGAATGGAAATTAAAAAGTACTTATTGACTTAAAAAGGGTAGTTCTTTACAGGCTGAAAATCATTTCTCCTGTTGTAGTAGCCTTTTAAGGTAGTGCAGCATTTACTACTTTCACTATAAATACATACAAATAATAATTTGCCTGAATACATTTATTTTTATTTTGACAAAAAATTGTATATTTAATGTTGAAAATTTCAGTCACAAAACTGGAGCCCACTATTTAAGCTCATTCAAATAATAGCATAAATGTATTTGTATTTAAGAATATGTTTCAAAAGGAAACCCAGCAGCTACAGAGCAAGGGGCCCTAAGGTTTTTATTCATAATTAAAAAAATGTTTTAGTCTGTAGAGGAAGTTAACTTATAAATAGGTACAGCATAAGAATGTAAAGAAAGCTAAAGCCATTAAAAGTCTCCAAGTAATACATGTGAATTCTCTGTCTCATTTCTGAGTGAATGTTTGACTTTGACTTGGCATAAGACAAGAGAAAGTATTGCTAAAATACCGGATAACATTAGCCAGCTCAGTCTTTACTTATGAACATGCAGTATTTTAAAAATACCAAAGCAATTTGGTCATTGGTCATTTAGTAGTTCAGTGGAATAAATTTGTCTTTGTATGCACTACAGCAAACCCTTTAGCTAGTAAATGTTCATTTTAAAATCTAGCACATCACATGGTGTACTGTGAATTCATGTTTTGAAGTTTAAATCCCTGAAAAAAAAAAAGAAAAATGAAAGAAAAGACAAAGACATACATTTTTTAAATATTTAATACAGCTCTATCCTCTACTCTGTACATGCAACAACATAACTAACTACTACTAAGTTAGGTTCCTCAGTGTTTTTTATGTACTGCAATTTTTATTATGACCAGTGGATAGAAACTGTCTGTAAATGACACTACCATTTGCCAGCAGGAAACAGTGAGAAAAGTGTCCATGCAGGATGGCTGAGATCTTTAATAAGACTGTTTGTCTAACTAAGGCAGTGAATGTTGTCCATGTCCTGAACAGAAGGAAGTTGTGTGCAGGTAATGTTCTGAGCTACCTTCATTGAGCCCATTTTCAATGTGGACTCTACTGTGCACCTACAGAAATTCCTGAGAATGGATGGAGAGATCTATACTTTCCACAAGTGAAGGCAGTGGAGACATTGGTGAGCCTTCTTGACAATAGATGAATTGTGTTATGCCCATTTCAGTTTACCAGTAATGGTCACTCCAAACAATTTAAAGCTGTTCACCCTCTCCACCGATGTAGAATGGACTATGCTCTGCCTTCTGCTTATAGTCAGGGCCAGATACCGAACTAACAACATATAATATGTGGTAGACGGCTGGGACCCATGCCTGGCCGGGATGCTCCTTTGTCAATAGATCCAGGGGAGCAGCCATGGTGGGCCATGCTACGTCCCTCGGAACCTTTGTTGGCAGCCCCCCGGGGTGTGTCTAGGTAACTTTCGTGGAACACTGGAACTCATTTTGGTTGGGCTCCGTGGCCTCCGCCAGGGGGAGCTGCATTGAGCTGCACAGCTTAACAAGCCTGTCTGGGCGGGAGCGCAACAACACCCGGAAGTGCAGCCAGAAGTAGGTCAGCGAACACCTGCAGCACTTCCGGGTGGGCTATAAGAGGAGCCTGCAGCCACTACTCAGGGCACCAGAGTCGGGAGGAGGTGGACGAAGCTGCCCTGGGAGGTGTGGAAAGAACAGTGTGATTTTTCTTTGCATTTTGGGGCTGTGTTGTGCCTGTGTGGTTAATGGGGAAGACATGCCCCACAGGTGAAAAACAACAACAACATTTATTTATATAGCACATTTTCATACAAATTATGCAGCTCAAAGTGCCTTACATGATGAAGAAAGAGAAAAAAGACAAAATAAATAAAAATTAGAATAAGGGAACACTAATAAACATAGAAAAAAAGTAAGGTGCGATAGCCAGGGAGGACAGAAAAAACAAAAAAAAAACTCCAGATGGCTAGAGAAAAAAATAAAATCTGCAGGGGTTCCAGGCCACGAGACCGCCACGAGACCGCCCAGCCCCCTCTAGGCATTCTACCTAACATAAATGACCTCAATCAGTCCTCATGGTATTCAGGGTTCTCATGGAAGAACTTGAAGAAGAAAAATAAATCTTTTTGTTTATTTTGCCCGTGCCTCTGGTGTCAGTCTGTGTTGGGATGGTGCCAACCAAGCGCTAATCTCACAAATATAATAGCAAAGTAACATAATAATATAACAACATAGGCAGAGCACAATAAAATGCCTTGTATTATATGTTATTTATAATGCTATATGTACAAAGTTTTATTTCAAAGCTCTTTCTTATAGGACAGATTGTGCAGATGGTATGTCATAGGACAATCATGATTGTGTCCCGTGAGTTTAAATAATCAAGTAAAGCAGCCCATTTATTTATTTGGTTTGATCCCCTTAAATAGAATTAAGAGGCCATCAAATGACAGTTTAAGTAGAGTCTGTGTACCTTTTATCTCACCACCGTCAGGTTTCTTAACACGTTAGTCATAGTCATCCAAAACTATTTTGTCTGAGAAATTAACTGGCACATAAAGTTTAAAAACCAACTTATCAGATCCTTTTGGATTTTACACAGCGGTGAAAGGCTGCAGTAGAACTTGCATTAAGTGTAAAGAAATGTGTAAATGATGTCATTCTGTTTATAAAATTGTGGTTTTATTGATTATGGTAGAAAATAACAATTATCCAGAACAGTGTTTTCATCAAAAGAAAAATGTGGGCTGATGTGAACAACCAAAATTACTATACACAGATGTAAAATACAGTACGCTACTGAGAAGTAGCTCTTTCAGTGCAGATATTTAATAAATCCTTCAGAGTCGTACATATGAAATTAAATATTTTTTTCGAAATTGTGTGAAACATTTTGTGTAAGTGCTTGAAATACTCCAAAAACAACAGCAGCAACTGCATCATTCACAAAATGAGCTACAAGACACGATTACTCCATGCAGGCCATGCAGTGATGACAGGGAGGTAGATAGGCAATGAGGCGAAAAGCACAGCTGGACTGGACCTCTTTTAAATTGGTAGTCTCACATTTTTGTTCTTCAGAAAATGACATAAAAACAAAGTTTTAGAGTGGGTGTGCAATATCAAGGCAAGTGGCGATACCCAAGAACCTTCTTGGCATGGAAATTGACATATTTGGTAAGTTTTAAAGCATTAACTTTCTCATTTGGATGTCTGCCTAACAGGCAATATTTTAAACTGCAAAAACAGACTCAGCATTTGTTTAATTTATAGAAAATGTTTTAGTTAAGAACACAATTTCCCATAGAAAATGAATGTATACTATGAGTGTGAAGAAAAACTTTGTCTTGAAAATTACAGATCTTATGCTTTCAGACAATACAAATCAAGACACTAATTAGATTAATTACAGAGAAACATGTAATGCTTATCTTTTATCAGTAAAACACAGTGAAGATCAAGAAAAAATAAATAAAATACTAAGGTAAACTCCTCTTCATGACTTTGAAGAGGTTGAGTTAAAATTTATAGCGGATTCCCACCTCAAAGGGAGGTTTCCCAAGCCCTGTATGTGCTTTCTTTTAGACTGGAATTCAGCTTCATTTCAAAGTTCTGACTGACTACACTTTTATTAGTGATGAAAGCGCAGTGGGTAGCCATCCGTGGAATTATCCCCAGTAATAATGCCAATCTTTATTTTTTTTCTGTATGCTCATTGCTCACAATGTTAAATATAATACTTTAATACTTACTCTCAATATTCAGTTCTTTTTAATCTTTAATTTCACCGGTACTTTGACCTTTAAGACAGAGTAGATTCTCAGACAGCAGTTCACATAACTGCCATTCATCGAGGATTTCACACGCTGCATGCCTGTTAGTTTATTAACTCAAAGCATATCTACTTAGAGGGAATATCATGGTGTGTGCATTTTTAGCTGAGAATAAGCTTTTTTTGGAGTGTTTGTGATACTTTCCGCTAGTAGACCTTAGATTGCCTTGAAGTGTAATCCTTAGAATACATACATAAAAAGGACTATTATCATACCCCTTCATTTGTATTTCCTTGAGGATAGCTCCACAGGTTGTAACTACCAGCTATGAAATGCAATCAGATCTGCCACATGCTTTTTAAAAAGACTTTCTTGAATAGGAAATAGCTAAGGATTAGGAAACTTCATTATAACAATGACAATGAATACAGTATGTTACATTAAAATGTCAAAGTAATTTACTCACCACATGTATTTATAATTCAACAACAGCTCACAAGAAAAACTATAGCTACACCGACAATTATTTTGAAATACTAAAATAAAACAAGCATCAATCCATTTTTTAAACCTGCTAATCGAGACAAGGGTCACATGAGAGCAGTAGTCCATCTTAGCAAGCATTAAGGTATAAGAAGGAACAATTCCTGGACAGGGTGCCAGCCCTAAACACACATATCAGGACTGATTTAGCTTCGGCAATCCACATAAATTGCATCGACTGTTGAAGGAAACCGGACAACCCAGATTATGTTTATGCAAACCGAGGGAGACTTAAACCTAGGTCTTCTCGTAGCAAGGCAGGAATGCTACCACTGCCCTACCCAATAACTCATACACTATACCAACCAGAAGCAACAATTAGCATAACATTAAACCTGAATAGTGGTACAATCGATTCTAAAAAGGACAGTTTTTTTTCCTTAGGAAAGCTTTGACTTTTTTTTATATTTATTTGTCACTGGAACTATTAAAAAACATTACTCCAATCATCAAATCATTCAAACATCTCTTTTCTGAACCCATTTATTGTACTGAAAAAGTATCAACGGCGTCTGTAACACCTTTACCAATTCACAACATACAGATGAGCAGAGCCAGAGCCTTGGGGACATTGGGTGTAATACAGCAACCAACCCAAAAAAAGGTGTGTCAGTGCATCCTAAACACCATTTATGTATATGATGCAAATCATTAATTAACTTAATAAACATGTTTTTGGGCATACAGAGAGGATGCAGGAGACCTGGAGAAAAACCAGTGCAGACATTTCAGGGAATTTGGAGACTCCACATAGGCAGAGCCAAGGCTGAGATTCAAATCAAGTGTATATGAGTTAATAGCAATATACACTGTGCCAATGTTACATTGTTTCTATATTTAATAATGTAGCTTATGCTATTCAGTGATTTTCTGCCAATTAAACTGCTTTGGTTGCTTTTCCATTATAAGATTGCAGACGGGCAAAAGCTTTCTTGGAAACATCCAATACAAAAATCAGAAAACAATCCTGGACAAGAATTAATTTGGATGTACTCTCTGATGTGTTGTATTTTTGAAATATATTTGCATTTTCTCAATGTACCTTTTCCATTACTAGGTATTCATAAACTGTGGGGTGTAGGGTTGATTCTCAGCCAAGGGAGTGGGCTCACTCACAATTTTGCCTAAGAACACGGCCATGAATAAAGAATGGTACCAAAACATCTTCCGAGGGCAACTTCTCCCAACCATCCAACAAGTGTTTGGTGATAAACAATGCCCTTTCCAGCATGATAGAGCACCATGCCATAAGGCAAAAGTGATAACTAAGTGGCTCAGGGAATAAAACATAGAAATTTTGGGTCCATGACCAGGAAACTCCCCAGACTTTAATTCCATTGTGAATCTGTGGTCAATCCTCAAGAGGCGGGTGGTCAAACAAAAACCCACATATTCTGACAAACTCCATGCATTGATTATGCAAGAATGGGCTGCCATCAGTCAGGATTTGGCCCTGAAGTTGATTGACAGAATGACAGGGTGAATTGCAGAGGTCTTGAAAAAAATGGGCCAACACTGCAAATATTGACTCTTTGCATGAACTTAATGTAATTGTCAATTAAAGCCTTTGAAACTTATGACATGCTTGTGATTATACTTCAGTATACCATAGAAACATCTGACAAAAAGATCTAAAAGCACTGAAGCAGCAAACTTTGTAAAAACCAATACTTTAGTCATTCTCAAAACTTTTGGCCACGACTGTAGTTTAACAAATTGGGACAATGATGAACAAAATTCTTAAAGCATTAGTTCAATACTTTGGAAATAACCAGTGAGTTACAAGAAACATGATGATGTCTTTAGTGCTCAAAATCATTTGGCAGAATATGCTCCTGGCAGGAACTAAAACTACATGAAGAACTAATTTAACGGTCCTCACCACCTATTTTGAATAAGTGAAAGGCACAGATACCCTAGATGAATGTAAAGGGTAATGTAAAAGGAAACAAATTTAAATATTAAAGCCCTGAGGAAACACAAGTGCAGAAAATGGATGCAATACACATCTTTCCCATCTTCAATAGTAAATAAAGCTCAGATCCATGAATAATATTAATAATTTTAGAGATTTACATCATGACTGAAGGCATGACAATTAGGTACCACATGACCAGACACATAAGACTGTGATCAGTGCATGTGTACTTACAAAGAAAAAGGTTCAAAGGTAAATGTTTCACTTTTTGAAATTGCATGTTAATTTGTCTTAAAGCTAAGCTGGAAGTCTTTCTACAATAAATTATCTTATATAAAACCCAATGGATCACAATCAAAAATCATGAAGTGCTGACAAGAAACAGATATTGTGTTTTTTTTTTTTCTTTTTTTCTATAGGAAAAGATTGTGCATTTGCCAACATCACCACAACAATCTTGACACAGGCAGACCTGTTAGCCTGTGATATAAGCAAGCACATACATTTAGGCAATTTTGACGTAAAACAATTGTTGTGTCTTATGACATCACCTACCTAGAACCAGTCAAATCAATCATTGTGGATAACTTTGATGCAGTATGATCTGAACTTTATAATATATTTCTATGCAATACATGAGTGTTTGAGATGCAAGTTTTAGTTTAAAAGTCATCAAGAGCCAAAAAAGCAGTATTCACCTGGGAGGCAATGATCAAACATTTATAAAATACATTTATATGGTTCATACCAACTAAGCAGAAGACTGTCCAGTAAATAACCAGTAGCTATGAGTTTATACTGCCTATTAGAACACATTATTATATATAATACCAGCTGTAGTTCAGAATGACTTTGCATTTCAAAAAGTGATTTTAATGAAGGCCATTAAAAGCAGCCTGATCAAAAAAAAAAAATCAGTGTGATGTTGAGGTTTAAACAGACCGTAAATTTCTATAAAATCCTAGATAATCTTTCATAAACAATGCCATGTGTTGCAACCCATAATCAGAAAGTCTCAGAGGAAATGAAAATAATTAAAACCAAAATCTGTGTTTGCAGAGTTTGCTGTAGTTATGTTAATTTTAAATCATCAAAATATTTTAGAATATTTTGTCTAACGTAATTTTTCTTGTTATTTGCTAACTTGAAGAATGCAAACTAAATTTAAGTGCCATTATATATAAAAGCGGGACTTGAATAAAAATTAAGGGGAAAAAATGTGAATTCACTATATTATATTTCTCTTTTAATTAATTTGATCTCTCAAATCATATATTTTCTTTTCAAATAAAAACGTAACCCTTTATCTGAGCAGCATGATTTATTTACTAAGGCTTTGGACTGTTATTTACTGTGTCACCAAAAGAAAGTCATTGGATATGACTTGCCAATACATAAATTATACAAATGATAAAATCACTGTCATTTGCTATTCATTCTAGAAGCTACAAACACATAAATAAGAGAAACCATATCATCCTGCATGTATTATGTACCATCTATTTTTAGCAGTTGATATACAGTATTATTTTAAGCACATACAATCTGTTACAAAGAACAGCTTTTTGCGCTTAAATACTGAAGATGTGGTACTGTGGCAGGCAGTCAGGTCTCTTAGCTGAGGAGGTAGCCCTGTAGCCATGATATGCCAGCACAAATGGAAATTGCTTCTCACTACACGGAGTTTAACATGAAGTACAATACAGATGGAGGGCACATAGCCAATAACTGGTTCCTTTTATGATATTTCTAATTAAAAATCAATTTTTTACTTTGATAAATAAATTCGAGACATGATTTTACAAAACATCATATTGTTGAATTTGTGACATTTTATCAGGGGCATGTTGTTGATAGTCACTTGTGACCTGATGTGAACAATATATGAATAGGTTTTTTTAAATGATTTTTTTTCACTGTGTAATACCAGGGAGGGGACCAGTAAGAAGAAGCCCTATTCATCTTTAATGCACTTTTTAATATGAACATTGAGTAAAGACTTAATTAATATATCACCCTAGAAATGTCCATAACTTCTAGGTAATATATCGCATATGAACAGTATGAAGGAATACATCAGGTCTGAATTCCCTAATGTACTATAATGAACAACATCCAAGTTATATTTTAGCCAAATTACAAATGTTTTTACATAATTGCGCAACACTAGATCTAACTACTACATAAATGATTACAATACAAGAAAGGCTGTTACACAAAAACTTTAAATTTGTCACGACTAGCAGGCATTTAAAGCAATAAGAAAATTTCTTTTACCAAGATTTGAAATGGCAGACAAACATCCATAAAACAAGATGTGTCAGATTCCTGACCGCACCTAAAACAGTGGCCCTATATTGGATTCTCAAGAGCTTCTCTCACTCCATAGCTCTGTGCAGTCAGTGAAATCACCAGCTTATTAAAACTGTAACCAATTCTCAACACCAACCACAAACCATCCCAACATCATTCCATATAATGCAAATCCTGGCTTTTTCTTTACTCTTTCTTGAGAATGTTAGAGGTGCTGTCCAATGAGAGAGCTATTTTGACACTAATGCTCCTAGTGATCCTTAATTGGCTTCAGCAGGTTTTAAATTAACCAGCAAGTTTCCTCTCAAGCAAGTTCCAGTAGGACTTGTCACTGAATTTTCAAGCTGCCTTGGTGAAACTTGTAACAAAAAAGGTTGACTGTGAAGAAAAACATCATATTTTGCCTTGTGAATTAAGATTTCCTGCTCCTTGACTGGTGTGACTTGATGATGATAATAATATAATATTTTATATATACTTATTCTCCCTTTGGGGGTGAAAGTGTAGGGTCAGCCATTGTATAGCACCCCTGGAGGAATGTTCAGGTTAAGGGCCTTGCTCAAGGCCCCAACAGAGGAAAATCGCTTCTGGCAGTAACAGGCAACCTTCCAGATAGATGTGCAGAGCCTTAGCCACAGAGCCACCACTCTTGTTTCTAATAGTGAGCTCTGTCTACCTTTTGCTGTCTTGCATGTTGTCACAGAATGTTCTGTGGGCATCTGTCCAGCACTTGAATCATTTTAACTGCCTAGTGAGTCAGTTCAGCTTATTGTGTAACTCTTTACTTCTTTCTACATAGGAAAGGACTACAAGTCATGCTACTGCAGTTGTAGCTTCTGCTTGTCATCAAGGTCTGGTATTCTGCTCATGGTCTGGCAGTGCTGCCTCAAGGAGGATTCATGGCTGGATGAAAGGGAGGGAGGGTTGAGTGTAACCAGAAGGATGTATACTGAGAGACAGAGAAGTTTACAGATTTGTTTTTTTAGTTGCAAATAGGTGGTAACAGTGAGCAGACAATTATTGTGTATACTGTTCAATCATGTCAAAGTTATTTATATGACACTTTTAAAGCAATACAACATCAACATGATATCCTCTTTAATAAAACCCCTGTGTGCGTCCAGGTGTCTGTGTGTGTGTCTTCTGGTGAAGTGCGCATGCTCGGGGCCTCATGTGTTCAGTCTCTCCCTATGCATTCCCTGTGCAGAGAGAGACACACACAGGCACGTGCGCAACAGAGACACACACACACACACAGGCGCGTGAGACACACACAAACACACACACAGGCACGCGAGAGAGAGACACAAAGGCACGTGAGAGAGACACACACACACAGGCGCGCGAGAGAGACACACACACACAGGAGCGCACGTGCATTGCTGCAATGTTACTTTTCTTGGTTGTTTATTAAATTACGGATTTTTCAAATATTCATTTTTTTCCTGTGCTTAAAACTCATGAAAAAAAAGTTTTTTTTATCGAGTGGTTCGTAGCGCTATAGTGCGAACTCTTGCAGTGTTAGTTTTCTCTGTTGTTCAAGGTTTTCTCAGTGTTATTCAATGTTTTTATATTTAGTTTACTATTACGCTGTGCATTCTATGGTGTAATTAACTATATTTGTGCTTAAAAACTAAAAAAAATATATATTTACATGCAGTTCGTACAGTCTGGAACGGATTAATTGTGTTTACATACAATCCTATGGGGGAAATTACTTCTGTTCAGACCAAATCGGGTTTCGACCAGAGTTTTGGAACGAATTATGGTCGTGAATTGAGGTTCCACTGTATTACTGTGAGAGAAAATTACAGGCATTTTACGGAAATACAAACCAGTATTACTGAGAGAGAAAATTAAAGGCACACAATACAGTGACGCATATTACAGCCACATACAAGGTCCCTTGCCATTTAATATAGACTGTTCCTACTAATGTTTATGCACTACTGTTCTAGCGCCCGTTATTGTAATGGGCTTAATGTCTAGTATTCACATAAAAGGATAAAACAGAGGTGAAGTAACACACCACTAAAGGCTATGTCACATTAAGTGAATTTTCCAGTGATTTACAGTCGTAGTTTTCCTTTACTTAATCTTGGCAAGTCTGAGGCTGTCTGCAGCATGCTCCTATGAAACCAGTTGCCTAATGTGACAAACCAAGTAACTCACACCAACTAGCCTATGATTTGCTCCGATAAAATCCAATCCAATGTGTTTGGTCGTGTGCATGATAGCTGACAACCAATGAATGTAAATCTGCAATTTGCAATGCACAGAAAGTCACAAAGAGAAATAAAGGACACACATGTTTAGAACTGCGCAAAACAGGAGAAAGACTTGTCTTTCTGATGTGTCATGTTTTACATACTTTAAACGGAACAGAACAAAGAAAAAAGAGTGGCGACTACAACTAAACTCACAAAGTTTAACTAGTTTGTCAAATTTATAAAATCAGGTGAATAAAAATAAGTTTCTAAGTAAGATTTTAAAATAATCAATTGTGGGAGCGGATCTTATTTCAATGGGCAGGCTTTTCCAAAGACGAGGGCCTGGTACTCCTTTTAAAAACACGGCCATGCCAATCTTTAAGTGTGCGTGTGGAACAGACAGAAATTATTGATTATAGGATCTGTGAGACCTGGTGGATGAGTAAGGGCATAAGAGATCAGCAACATGAGTCAGAGCAGACTCATGTAAGGCTTTCAAGACAAACAACAAAATCTTAAAATCTGCATTACACAGTCAGCCAATGAAAGGAAGCTAAGATGGATGCAATTTGATCTTTTGGTTGGTGCCACTCAGACTCTGGCAGCAGCATTTTGAATCAATTGCAGCTGAAGCAGAGATGAGTGGCAAAACCAGTATACAGGGAGTTATAGAAATCTAAATGGGATGAAACAAATGTATAAATAACCTTTTGCAGAACATTAAAAGACAGAAATAGCTTAACCTTAGTTAATCATTTTATGTTTGACCCACTTATTTTTTTCATGAATGCGTTCAAACAATTCCTAGAGGACAACAGCTGTGAGAAAAAGTGAAAGACTATGTCTAAACACAGTTGTAGCAGGAATATCCAATATTTTGCCAAGTAAATCAATACAAAACTGTTTACAACATTTTACTGGAAGATAAGCTTTCTGAAGGCTGTGCAGGTCCTTTTAAAATGTGTTCCCCTTTTTTTTGGGTTTGAGTGCTGCTGTTTCTCTTTTGCTGCTCTTTTGTCACAACATCTTCCTTGAGGATGTGTGGCCATGAAGTGTGCATTGTTTCCATGCACTCTGTCATGCTTGACATTACCCACCACGTTATAAAAGTCAGACTGTAAGCACATTTGTCTTGCTGTTGCTTTGTTTAAAGAATTGTAACAAAAAAGGGGATTGTTTTTGGTTCCTTTCACTGTTTTTTATTATTGACAATAACACATTTTATGTTTTTTTTCCTAAGAGGCAATTCACATGCCATGAAGTTATGCCTTTCAACTTTCTTTAGTACTAAACGTCAAAACAGCAGAGACTCATCCCTATTTAGGCAGTGGATGGGCTTTCTGGCAGCTACTCTGCTAATTTTCTCTGTATGTCTGTCTAAAGTGCCTAAGAACACATGTCCCACTGGCAATCTCCTATTTGACTTTTCTGTGCAGCCTGCTGGCCATTTGTCAATAAACAAAACACATTCTGTGTTTTTGTGCAGTCAAACAATCATCATCCTTTGGTGTCCACAGTCAATTGTTTTAGTCTTGTGTGTGCTGCTGACCTTCTCTAAATAAATTGTCATCTGCTTCCATCACGTTTATCTTCATAAGAGCCCTGCATCTTTCTCTCTGCCCACTTGCACTTACATTGGAAATTGTTTAGTTTATGCAGTCTGCTGATCCTGTCTCATGGCACCTGCCCAGGTTACTAAACATTTTTCTAGTTTTGAGCCTAGAATCTCCCTAATTGAAATCACCACTCCTTTTGTTCTGATGTCCTGAGTTTTTATATTCCCAAATTCCATAATACAGTGCTTCCCAAACTTGGTCCTGGGGACCCACTGTGGCTGCAAGTTTTTGTTCTAACCAGATTCCTAATCAGTGACAACACCTGATAGCACTGATCTCATTTAATTAGCTGGTATTTCTTTTCTCTTATTCTACATTCAGAAAAGCACAGCAGCATGATTTTTACATTCTTTTAGAAATACTTCTGCTTTTGCTATAGATTTAAATGCTAAACTGTTTTGTTGATTTCATTATATTTTGCCCTTTCTATGTGGAGTTTTCTCCCTTTGTTGTATCTTATTAATGATAATTAAAAGTGAGCAACACTGAATAATCAAAGGCTGCAACTACTTTAGCATCAGACCCACTAATTAGTAAATAATGGATTGATTAAACAATTAGAACACCTGGAAAAGTAGAATGAAAATCAAGATGTAAATATTGTTAAAAAGAACATAATACATTATTCCCATATAACTGCTTGGTACATTTTAATAAAGATATGGTAAAAAGGTGCTACATAGGCATCTGACCTGACATAGACTCACACAGGAGGCATGTATAAAACCAAGAACTTTTTATTTTTCTTCACCTGTGGGGCACGTCTTCCCCATGATTCCCACAGGCACAACACAGTCCCACAAGTAAACACATAAACACTCTTCTTCAGCACCACCACTCCTCCTCCAAGCTTCGTCCTCCTCCTCCCGACTCTGGCCATTGAGTGGTGGTTGCTAGACCCCTTTTATAGTCCACCCGAAAGTGCTCCAGGTGGTTGACTGTCAAGTTCCGACTGCACTTCCGGATGTGGTGAATACACTGCCCATACAGGCTCAGGAGTCCCAGCTGCAGCACCTTCTGGTGGCACCTGTAGGATCCAACAGGGCTGCACCCAACTCCAATTCCCATGGAGCCCTGCGGGAAACCGAACCACTTCTCCAACCCAGGGGGGCGGCCATCTAGCATCCAGGGGGAGGTATTGCACAGTTCATGGCTGCTCCCCCTGAACATATAGCGAAAATGGCATCCCGGCTGCCAGCCACTTCAAGTCTCTGCCGGTCGCATTGTGAAGAAGAGGGCTGAACGCACCCCAAGGTGACACGGTCGCTCCTCCGAAACCCCCTCTTAAACGGTGATACAATGGGAAACAAATAGTTTTTTTTACCTCCTCTTTGCTCGATTAGCTGCTGGCTTGCTGCTGCTGCCATGCTGTGTGATCTGCATCTCACACTTCGAACATTTAAAGCCTGTGCAGCAGCTGTCCTACTCTTTGCCTTTTATTTCCGGCCCCGGGCATGTTTAAATCTTTTGGCACAACTTCCCGTCTCGCGGGACATGAGTTCTTGATATTGTTTAGTTTATAATTTAAAAACGGAATAAAATTTGAAAATCTAACAACATTACATTAGAGTTCGATAAATTCTGAAAAGAATGATACCAAACATATATATGTAGGTTTTAAAATAAGCCTGATTTAAAGCGTGACAAAAACATGACATTGCACTTTTAGGCTTAGGATTTTATATATAGAGAGTAGTTTTTTTACCAAACTTAGTGTTCTAATTTCTATATTGTTCCCAAAACACAGAACTTGGGAAATAACAGTTCACCTAATTAGGCCAGCAGTACAATTAAAAACAGAAGCTAGTTGGAACAAAAACCTGCAGCCTCAGTGGGTCCCCAGGACCGAGTTTGGGAAGCACTGCCTTAATATGTGCCGAGTTCTGCCTTTTTGCATAGTAAATGATATTTCTGTGTATGCTGTTTTCTGACAGTGACCACTGGTGCTGTTCTGTAGCTACAAATCCCTTTAGTGCCTGAACTCTGCCACTGGAAAAAACAAATCATTACTACCTTTCTTCATTTTTATTCACCCAATTAGTTTGTGAAATGTTATGTTAAAACATGAGTTTCCAGAAACGGGCAGCTTAAGTACATGTCACATAAAATCACCTTGCAGTCTTAAGGATGCCCAGACTGGAGATTATGATAGAAACTTCAATGCTTCACAGTAAGTCGAGTATCTGGTTTTGACACTATTATAATGCTTACAATTTTATACATTTTTCATGTGCTTTTTTTTTATTGAGGTTTTGGAATGTTTAAAATTCAGTTTTACCTTCTTTTTCACTTTTTGATTTGGAGCTTTATTTTTTAATTTTATTTTATCGCTATGTTATCACAATAACTCATTCTTAGTTGGTGTTTTATCACATCACATCATTGGCATGATGAGATGTAGGCCAGTTTCATGTCTCTCTCGATAATTCACAAGTGCTTCTCTGTAGTTACTTATGGATATACTAAATCCTTGGCTAGGTGTTGTCTTAGATTTTGATTTGCTTATTGGGCTCTGTCACATACTTGTTGGATTCCTGGTTTAGTCCTACTCTTGTCCGTTAATTTCAGATTTCATCTCCCAGTTCTTTTTTTTTTTTTTGCCATTACTCCCTGGCATGATTATTTAACTAATTCAAGTTTAGTGTTAGCCCTGTGAACATTATATTGTAAGTTTGCCTTGTTGACCTCAAGGCTACTATTTTATTGAAAATGTTATTAAATACATTATTTGTAAGGTTATTAAATTTTAATGGTATCTTGATGATGTCACCATAATGTCATATTATGTTGGAATTTTTTCACAACTGTCTCCATTTTTTTATTTACTTTTCAATGGTCAAAGTCATATTGTTTATTGCTGCAATGTCAATTATAAGTTACCTGATGTGGAGGGTGAATCATCTTGTCCAGCACACATATCTAGGCATCATTGATTTGGTGGTAATTATGGGTAAGAAAACCAAACATTAGGAGTTAGAGTTAAAGAACAAATTTGGTTTTGTAATTTTTGGTTGACCTTTCTGGTTCCCCTGTTCTGTCCTTTCTGTTCTCTGGCTTTTTGAATAAATAAAATTGTTTGCCTTGTTCTATGTTCTTTCTTTCTGTGGTCTAATTTTATCCTTTACCCCTGCCTCTGGAGAAGTAGCACCATACAGTGTCTTTAAGATTTTGGTTACTAATATGATCTTAGTGCTTCATCTGATGCTCCTTCATCCCCACAAAACAAACAAATAATATCAACCACTTACATCAAAAATCATCCATGAGGACTTGTATGGAACATACTTAACAGTGATATATACTTCAACTGCCAGGAAGGGTGGCCTGGCCATCATCCCCTTTAAAGTACTTTAGTATGCACTCCCTCATCCTCCTCAACCAATGTCTTTCTTCCTTCATCCAGTGGTGCACTTGTCACAGCCTTACATCTCAATCCACACATATAAGCTTCATGCAGAGAGTGGGTAAGTGAAATTTAAACCTCATCCCAAGGTTAAGTTTGTCCATTTAATTACATTTTTCTTAGATAAAGCTCTTTAGTTTCAATTGGGACATCAGGCTACAGGCCCATCTAGAAGTCTCTTGTGTCCCTGCATCTCTGAATATTCTTTTGGCTTGAAATGTGTTGGGTCTCTCAGGCAACCTCTCAGTTGACTACAATATCACTGGACATAACTGAACATAGATATGCTAATTACGCCTTTAATAGCTAAAAAAACATCTAAGACAATCTAAGATAAGGATGAAAGAATGCTAAGTATTAAGAATAATGCTCAGTATTAAGAATACTAAGGTATTTGAGTTGTGTTGTTAACTAAGTGAACACAGATAATGAAGACATAGAGACAGTAAAAGATGCAATTTATATGTCCTCAGAAATCTAAATAAATTTTAGTTAGTCATAAAACAAGAAATCTTCATTTTCCTGGAAGAGAGCCACGACAAAACCAAGGACACAGTAATTAAATCCAGAGATTCTGCATTGACAAATTAAATCTGAATGTTTAAAACCAGATTTTTTTTTTTCAGTAGCAACATATGACTAAGAAAACGGGACCATGAATAAAGCAGTCCAAAAGAAAATTAGTTTTGGAAATCACGTTGCAGGAAAAGATTACTGTGTATAACATGAACAGAAGAACTTATGAATATGTCACTTATAATTGAGAAAACTGTGTGCATTTGCAGAGGAGAGCTTAAGTAAAGTATTCCTGAATTTTCATAAGAAAGTTTACAGAAAAATACTAGCAGATTTATAGGCCTAACAGAGGAAGCACTGATCATTATAAATTTCAAAATAAATGGTTTAAAATAAGATGTTCAAGCTGTTTATGGATTTTCATTTCATCATTGGGATTCCCAGGTTACATCCTGTTGAATGGCAGGGTATCTAACATTGGAGTGCATAGGGAAGTCATTGAAATGAGCAAAAAGAGTATCAACATATTTTTTAAAAAGTGAACAAGTGATAAAGGCAGCCAAATTAAAATGTTTGAAGTTGGAAACAAAGCAAATATCATGGCATTTTAAAAACTACAACAAACCAACCTAAAAACCTCACGAGTTGACAATCAGCAAGAAAAGACTGCATTATTATTGGAGGTAATGAATACATATGAACTAATTGCCTCCGATGATGATGGTGTTATTGCAGTTGCCTAGTAAGGACATAACAAAAGATGGGGCAACAGGCACTCCTACAGTTGACCTGTGAATGATACCACTTTGAATATGGAAAATACATATTCAAGGATTGAAGCATATTATTTAGTGCACTTAGTGTCTCACTCTTGCACACACAAACATACTTACTCGTATACATATATACTCTATGTATTATTTATATTTGTAACATACAATATATCTGCATAAGAAAAAACAGGTAAAGGCTATTCTCACACTGAAAAAATAGAAAACTCATTGATGGTGATGAACATTTGAGAACAGTATTTACGGAGTTTTAAAATAAGTTTTAATGTATGCCTATTTAAGAGATGCTTATCCTTTTCATTAAATTATTTTCTTACTTTGAAACGTCTATGTCTCCTATGCTATGCTAATCTGATCATTAATACATTTGCCTTTAGAGACTCAACATTTTGGTTGTATAGGCTTCATTAGGTGTATGACTGAAGCAGAGGGGAAATAAGCCAGGAGAGATGTGCTGTAAATTTTACAGCTTCATGTTTTCTTAAACAGTTTGGTATGTTCAAAGGTTTTAAATCTGATTTTGATACTTATTTTGTAAAACCTTTCATTTAAAACATGAAATATTTTAACATCTTTCCACAATGCCATTTTTGTTTTCCATGGGCTTTTCCATTTTGATCTTAGTTTGTTTACTGTTGCTAGCCACAATGCCAGGCAGGACAATTGCAGGTCACGACCCGTGATGTCACAGGTTGGAGGGTACATAGGTCAGCTCCAAGACTTCCTAGTTATTCGAGTTTGTGAATAGAAGCCTGCATTGTTATGAGACCATTTTTGTTTATTTGATTTCCTGGCAAAGACCCTGGGCTTTGGTTTTGCTGACCTTGAATTTTGGAACTACTTTTAGGCTTTTCAACAAATCATTCTTCATTTTTATATGACACTTAACAATGTTTCTCCTTCCAGTTCTTTTTAATTAAAAATCTGCCACAATTCTCTGCAGCAGAATAAGATGAAAGGAGTGAAAGATAAGAATGGGTGAGAAAAGCTGGCACTAGAGAAGGTCATTTGGTCATTTAGTGAAATTCAGGGAAATGTGTGATCCATGTCTAAGCTTAGTTTCTTTTGTTTTTCTGTCAAAGCTTAGCTTATTGTCATAGGTGATGGCCAGGTGTAAACTCTTTACCAATGTCATGTCTCTGTCTTTGTACATTCTGTTTTAATACAAACATTGTCAGTAAGGTTAAGATCAGCGTGACTTCATGGCCATCATGACATCATGTTGCATTGCACTTTGTACTGTGATGATGGAATGAAAGCAGATACCCTAACTTCCCACAAGACCCACTGCATCGAATCCTTTAAGACAATGCTTAAAAAAAACAATCAAGGAACTATTTAAAGAACATTTATGTCAGGTAGAATGTCAAGTGGTGGTCTTTTAGATTTGAAGCCCCTACAGATTTTTTTTTATTCAGCTGAACTGGAATTCTTTTGTTTTTTCTATCTTCCTGGCCATCTGACATTATCCTTGGGCTCATCTTTAGACACTTAAAAACCAATTTTATATATAAGCACTTTACCTCTCTATTAGTTATTGTCGAAGCCAAATTGTTGGAGCAAAAGACGCACCAAAAGGTCTTCACCTGAAATAAAGGCTCTAGGAGTCAGAGGATAGGCAAACAGAGTATATAGCTTTATTGCAATAAAACAATAACGCGGACTCAACCCAATTAGGCCAAATTGAGCTGAGCCCCAAACAGGATAAAAATCACAGTTTATATAATAATTTCTTATCATCCTGACCTAGCTCAAAACAGCTCCTTCGCTGCTCATTCTGACTCCTTTTTCAGAAGCTGACCTGTCAAAAAAAGTGTTTTATGGGAACCACCGGTAATTTTATTTTCTGTTATTTATCTTTATTTTTCTGCTTCGCTTATTTTTTAGTTGGCTTTGAGTTTGCAGATGTTCTCTCTCTTCCACCTTTGGGTTGTCTTATCTTATCATTCCCCCTTCCTTGGTCTTCGAGCTAATAAGCTATTGGTGGCTAGAACTAAGCTCTAATTAAAAAAGAGATATGGCATGTGCCTTTATTTAACCATTTGCTTAGTGTGCTTGACTTGTGTTAATATTTGCACTAAGGTTAATGCGTATATATTTTTCTATATTTATTTATGCTAATACATACAATATACTAATATTATTTTCCATATATTATGCACAGAGTAGGGTTACAGTTGTTTGTTAGGAGAAATACATGCAGGTTATGATGATTAAAATAGCTTTATTAACACAATAGCTTTATTAACTTTATTAACTCAAAAGAATGTGACACTGACACAGTGTACTGTGTCACTCATAAGCGCACAAATTACCTAAAATATAAATCATAAGTAAGGATACGAAATAATGACTATAATAATAATAAGAAGAAGACAAGTAATGCAAATAAATAATACAATACTTCAAAATCAATAATAATACAAGAATAAACTCTGTATTTCACTTACTCACATCTGTAAACCTACTTTGCCCACCCCTGTGCATATATATATTAGGCTTGGGAATATTAATTTTTGCATATATTTTTGCAATTAATTTGGCCTGTTTAATTCATTAAAAAATATTGTTGCTTTGGTCAGGGTGGCATTCTCAAGTATTTTATTTTTAACATGACAAAATAATAATACAAATAAGTTAAGTGTGTATCTAAAGTATTACATAGAAATTCTTTAAAAATGTTACGAAATAAAATTTTCATTTAAAGATTTAACATTTCAATGAATTTAACTTTTGCAGTTAACGACAATAAGCTACACGTCAATAAATAGCACTGGTATTCATTTTCTTGACTCCTACATTCTGACAGGTGCAGAGGTGTAGGCAGAAGGTTGATGGAGAGGGAGGGTTATGGCAGTTGTGGTGCAATGCTATAGAAAAGTTGCAAAGGTAAAAATGATGCTCTTTTTCTCATTTCATGGTTCTGTATGAAGACCAAATCAATGTCATATAACATAAGTGCTAAATGAGTTACCTTTTGAGTGGCACTAAAACCAAAATAAGTGTCTAATACCTCTTTATTTAACTCGCCAGTTTGCCAGCCAGCTTAGAGTGCTGACTGCCCTAATATAATAAAAAAAAAAATCAAGGAAATCAAGTTTGCGGTATCTTCATTAATTTATACAAAGTACGCAACATAACCATCCAAGTAATGCACACTGTCAGTTTTTAAGCAAGATAGCAGCTATGAAGATCTTTTTAGAATGCCAGGAGCAACGATGTAGGTAAAGTGTGTTTCACAACTGTTTTTCTGTGGTGGCACACTTTTTGCAACCCAAAAATATCCCAAGGCACACCAGAGTTCCACCAACCACAAAAGTATTAAATGTATATACATGCTAAACTGTTTGAAGGGGTAGGAAAGGGGGTGGAAAAAGAAAGCAGCTCGGATATTGCCATTCGCTGACACAGCACTTAGTGAGCACTTTGGTTGCATTTTCCACCTGCTTCATCCCTTTGCCTACTGATAGAGGGGGTTGTCTCTCTGCCTCAGTCCACTGACCCGGGGTCAGTGGTAACTTGTATGCCCACTGTCCTTATTTTTTTGACAAACTGTAAAGCACTTTGAGCTCTATCCTCTGTATGAATGTTGTTGTAGTTCTTGATCATGCAAGAACTGCATCATCTTCCTCTAACAGACTGTTCTGGTTAAACACATTGATCCAGTTCAACATACAGTTAAAAACGTTGTTCCACTGTCTTAGAAAGACTTACCTATGACATTCTGCCAAATACAAAATTTCTACCCCTGAGTGGAGGTGTTGGTTAAATTTGTTTTCCCTTGTTTTTGCTTTAGAAAGCATAAAGTTGCAGCATTCAGAAAATAAATAATGCCAATGACCCATAGAAATCATTTTAACTTAATTTGTTTAGTTGACCACAGAAACCCCACTGCGGAGTAAATACTATAATTATTGTAAATAAAGAGTGCAGGTATCTTAGTGAATTGAAGGTTACAGCTTTAATCAGGATGTTGTTTGTACAGATTGTTTGGGACCCAGAGCAAGCATACAGGATATTTGATTGTTCTCTACCAGTCTTTGCAAAATAAATGACCAAATAAAGACAACCTGAATAAGGAAGTTCAATCAAAATAATACTGCACATTTACAAACATATGATACATATAATAAAAACTAAATATCTGGATTTTAAACTTGTCATTTTGTTTCTCCAATAGCAAAGTAACATTAAAGTTTTTAACTTAATTTGACCACCAATCTCCAGAATGGCCCAATTGTAAAATTAACTTCAAACTACAGCATACCAAACACAGCAAGATCATCTTCTGGATGTTGCCTGCATATGCAATTTTAAAATCGATTGATAAAAAGAACTTAAACCCACATAAAAATATCAGGGGACTATTCTCTTTAAATAAAATAATAGATGCAAGTTAGTTATAATAAAAGCGTTAAAAAGGTCAGTAAGAAGAAATCTGGAAATTTGGTTTACCTGGTTCAGTATGGCTGGTGAGAGTTTAACTAGGAGAAGTGGTTAGCAATTGAGTAATACTTTGAAAAGATTCCAAGGAAACTTAAGTATTTAAAGATTTACTATCTAAAAGCCAGTTCTTTTTTCAAGACAATACCACCTAATGCAACACTGAATTTTTCTTCAGGCTTTAGGCAGCAGGGTCCACTGCCCCCATTCAAGTCACTACTACCTCCTGTGGTATAGTATCTCAGCATCCTTTCTGAGTAACAATGGGGAGAACTTATGGCATTTCAGGGCAAAACTATATTCCATATGAAATGGGAGAAAAAAAATAGTGAGATCTAACAATATGATAAAAGAATTGTATATATAAAATTCTTACATAGCACTTTAAATATATTACAATAGAGTGATCTATTATCAATCATACATATGTTATTCATTTAATCAACAATACCGCTAGTTAAAATAATAGTTACACTATGTATCTTGTGAAACAAAATAATTCTGAGAGAATTCATAGAAAATAATTAACTACAATGACAGAAAAAAAAAATTCAGATAGCATTTAAAATAAATATTTGCATTTTAAATATAACTAATTAGGAAGCATTTTAATTATAAATATACATAAATAATTCATTTTGAGCAAATAGTCATTTCTAAATATTGTGTTTGACTATCATTATTTCAGTAGTATTTGCTTAATGATTATTACAATGCTATCTAATGCAGTGATGTGGTGTTCATATAAATATTTTACATGAACAGAACATGAATGCAATTTTAGTTTTTATTGAAAATAAATATGTAAAAAATAATATAATAATATTAACCTGTTATCATCTCTATATATATTTAAAATCCAGCATCAGTCTGTATGTCTGTCCACTTTCACGAGAGAACTACTTAACGTACAGTATTTAGATCGGGTTTTTTTCAATAATTTACTTGAACATTCCAGTTGATTTTGTGACTTTTCTCATTGTTCTAAGTATCATAGTTCGGTTGCAGCACCGATTTATTCTCACAAATACGAGAGAGACTATGCGGACTGAGGAGATGGGGAGGCTGGACCTCAGGATTAGGGAGCCAGGTGGGGCCATCCTCACTCACACACCTTCGCTTAACTAGCAATACCTGTTTGTTCAGCAGACAATAATCATTTAGAGATTTTTAAAGAGTAACATTTGACGATTTTGAGAGAGAGATCTCAGCTAAGTGTGTTTTAGAGGGCATCTGCTCATTGGCAGAGATATCACGGCCACGTGCTGTTCTTTCCAGACGGGGGACACTCTCCCATCAGAGCTAAACACGATCAGATACAGTAGCAATGTTTGACGTTGGAGCGTACCTACCAGAGATACCTAGCCAACTTTTTACATTTTTGGCAAATAGATCACAGCTACATTCTCTCCCCTGATAGCAAAACCAAAAATATTGTATATCAAAAGGTCCTCGGATATGAAAGCAATCAATATAAATTCTTCTCAATACAAGTTATTACTTTTTTTTTTATTTCTTTATTGATTTTTAAAGTTTGTCCTGTTTGACTACTACATGGGCAGAGCTGCAGGGGACAGCTAGTACATTGATAAAATTGAGTATTTATGCCTAATATTGTACCATGAATTAGTTGTTCATTTAATTACAGAGTACAGGCAAAGAATCAAAAAGTTATTCACTTACATATATCCTGGGTCTTCTTACAGGTATGGTGCATCTCACAAGATTTTATGTTTGTAAAATATAGAATAGTTTTTATGTGTTTATGTGTATAAATGCCTTTTTGGATACATACTCCCACATTTCAAAGATGTGCAGTCCAATTAAGTACTGCATGTGTCTAAAGAATTCCTCATAAGCCCACTCAATCTCTAGCTATCCAGTCCAGAGCTTGTTCCTGCTAAGTAGCTGAAGTTCAAGTAAACCATGAACTGTATACTGGTAGAATCACATGAGGTCAATAAATGAAAAATTATTAGTCAAGTCAAGTGTCTTTATTGTCATACAACCCATACACAATTTTGCAGCATACATTGGTACAGTACGAATGATGGTTATTGTGTTTCTCTGTTCTACTTTGACCGTTACTTTTCCCAGCAACTTTGGTGTGTCATTAGTTTATTATCTCTTAGATGTGTATAAATTTGAGCATTGCTATTGTCACACACTAAAGGGCTTGAATAGTGACAATTCCATGTCTGACCAGAGGCTGGTGAGGTGCACTGACTTATTCTCTCAATCCTCTGCAGACCATTCACGGGAAATTCCACAGGGTTCTGGCGCTAGTGATGATGTCACTTCCTGCCCAGACGACGTCACTTTCCGGTTCTGGCACCCATGATGACGTCACTTCCTGTCCAGACCTTTAAAGCCGCCATCTTTGCCATATGTCATTAGTTCTGTTTTGGACTTTGAACCAGACGCAACTCTACATAATCCAACCCTTTTTGCAGCCAGGGCATAATATAAAGGTGGCTGCCCCAAACTTTTATATGTCTCCTGTCCATTTTTGTGACACTATTTTGCTGCGACCTAAAAGGTTATGTGCATTGCAATCATTTTAAGTCTTAAAAACTTAAAAGACTACAGGAACCTTTGCTTGCACTGGGGAAAACTTTCTTTTAAGTCCCTTTTGATGTCACCATGTGGAGTCCACCTTTGGCAAAGAAATCTTGTAATTCCACATGCTAGGTAACTCATACTGCATACATGCTGTCAGTTTCACCAATATTTACAATACATTATTGTCCATGTGCACTGATATTTAGATATGTACATACATTTAGATATATAAAACTTGTTTTCATAATTAATTTGTTTAAGTTTGCAAAAGTGTGCAGTACTCTGAACACCTCTACTGCAAAGGGTACTTTACAAGCATAAATTGAATTAAATAATTCAATATGCCTTTGAATAGTCATGTCATCAGCTCATGTATTTACTGGTCTTTTTTTCTGTTAACATGCTGATTCATCTGGGGTTTGTTTCATGCCTTGCGCCCTGTGTTGTAATTAGGACAGGGGTGGGCAAAGTCATTCCTGGAGGGCCGCAGTGGCTGCAGGTTTTTGCAACAACCCAGTTGCTTAATTAGAAAACAATCCTTGCCAATAATTCAATTTCATGGCTTGTTAGTGTTTTAACTCTGCCATGTCAGGCCATTCTCATATCCTAGATTTTCATTTCTTTCTAATGATATCATCTAAATGATATGAAGTCTAAAATGTATGAATAATATTATATCTTTCACTTTTTTCTCTTCACTTTCCTCCCAAGTATCTAATTAAACCAAACAGTGCACAATACACACAGGTGTAAATTGAAACAAGCAAAATGGAGAAATGCTGCTTTCTTTTGTCATTTGAATCTCAGCTAATAAAACAGCTGTTTAAGACTAAAATAAGCAATAAGGGTTCAAAATCCTAATGAGCGAGGCAACTAAAATGAAGCAGAAGAGTTACTTGAGCAATAAATGCTTCTTAATAAGCAACTGGGTTGGAACAAAAACCTGCAGCCACTGCAGCCCTCCAGGAGTAACTTTGCCAACCCCTGAATTAGGATATAACAGGTTGGATAATGGATGGATGGATGGATGTTGATTCATTCTTATTTAAGTTTTTTTAATTTCAAGCATGATTAAAATTCTTGTAACTAAGTACTAAATACTTGTTTAATTCTGCTGTTTGCGGAAATGTGTTCTAAATTTGCTGTACCAAACTACACCTCACATGCAAACTTATTTCCTGGTGTAAAGTAGCGTATTTAGTTTAAGAAAAGTTATTGTAATTCTTCAATGTCAAACTGACTTAGCAATTTGAAATAAAACAGGAGGAAGTCAAAAGTGCAAACATATTGCTTGGAATGACAAAATAAAAGAAGAAGAAAACCCCGGTCACAATCCAGATGTTAGAATGACTGGCCTCTGCCCTCACTTTGTAACTAGAATGAGTTCAGCCACTCAGGATGGTGCTGACTCTCTAATCCTCAATAGCTCTCAGTATCCCTTTATATTGTAAAAGAGGAAAAACGTACATCAAATTACATCAAATGTTTAACACTCTCGTTTATCCAACCACAAAATACTGTATTTTAAACAGAAAGGTACAACATATAAAGCATTATACGTCATTATTATTATTATTATTATTATTATTTACTGCATTATTTCACATTCAGAAACATCAGCAGTGCTTAAAGCACATGTCAATGACATTGTAGGATCTCTTTCACCATTTTGTTTCTTGTGAATGCTTTGCTGCACAAGTCTGAAAGTGAGTGCAGTATTTAAAAAAAAACAGTAATATATCAAATGAGACAATAATATTTAACATGCCACAGAAAACTGCAGTAATTACGATTCTTAAAAATGTAAAACAGCTGCGGCTGAACTAAGTTGGCCTGCTGCAATTCATTATTCTTAAACACAAATTAGGGTTTTACAAATACTCTTTAATATTATTGACACACGCCCTATTTAATGTTGATGTTTTGGTATCTTCAATAATGCAGTAAACAATACAAATTTCATAGAAAGTGTTGCCTACACATTTGAACTATACATTGTTCTACCTTTTTATGTTTTATTACAACTTTAACTTTACAATGATAGAGTGCAGAATTGAGTCACCAGTATTTTAACACAAGCATATATTAAAAATATGTGCTATCCAAAGTATTACTGTCTTGAACAGTTTATTCAAGAGTAATAATAACAAATGATTATATCACCTTTGTGCTTAGGCAGCTATTCATTTGCCCCCACCTTCAATAAAAATAAATGTGTGTAGTGTTACATGATGACCTTAGCAGTTAATCATTGAACTAGCATAAGCCCACTTATCTACTACTCCAACAAAATATATTATTAAATTACAGCAGGGGTTCAAAAAAAGAAATGTGAGATATTTTGAGCGTTCTAATTTCCAGATATGCCAGTTACATTCTTTCACAAAATAAACAGGGACAACTGGAGTGTTAAAATGAAAGTGCTGGCAAGCAATCGAATGAAGACTAATTGAATCTGCATGTTTTCCCCATTTCCTTTTACGTTATTCAACAGCAAAAGTGAGACTTTGTTTTGAGCAGTCTGTAATAAATCAAAGGCACATTTCTCTTCTAATGTTAACCTCACAATGATCTGCAAACTAACCTAACTGCCAAAACAAACCTGATCACACCTTTATGGAACTCCGACCAGCCAATATGAACAGTTTGATTTATGCATTTATCTATAAAGAAACATCAGACAGCAAGAAGCATTGGACTTACCTTCAAATGTTAAATAGACCCTTGGCAAAACTTGGGAAAATTCTAAGCTGAAGCTGATGTGTAAAATCATTCCAACAACCACTTCAAGCAGCAATACATTGGCCATGTTTATGAGTCTTTGGAAGTCCATCCTAGCCAGAGATCCTTTTTAAAATACAAAAATCAAATTTAGTGACACTTTACATACTATAAATAATTGTAATCTTTTATGCCTGAGTTTGACCTAAATAAGTAACATAACTCTTATTTCTGGGAGCCAAACGATTTAAGTTTTAACACAAGTGAAAGACTTGTGGGATTATCATAACAAAGCATTAAATTGTAAAACCCTTTAAATCCAATTAGGGTAAAGGTGAGACAGGGCATATCCTGGCAGTATCCCCTATAAATGATATAGTCTATCATGTGTGCATGAATCTTCTTATAGTTATTTATCATTAAACATAATTAGTCCACGTGGTACACTCATTTCAGTACAATGATTATATGCTGCAAAACACTGCAGAATCTAAACTTGTGAATACAACATAACAAATATCTTTTTGTTTTATAAATGATTTAATTTCTATGAATGATTCTATAGCGTTTTGCTTTGTTGCAGCAACTAATATAACTCTATTGCTACTTGTGTTAAAAAAGAAACACTTTCTGTTTTAAGAATGTCACGTAACGGGCTCTGAAGAAGAGACTGTGGTCTCCAAACGTGCTGTTTGATATGCTACATAAACCTTGTATTATGAGCTCTCTTCATGGAACATTTATAGTGGATTTGCCTTGACACTAATAAGATCAATTTGAACTTGCTCACACTGCAAGTGAAGCAGTTTGTTACTATTGACTTGAAACTTTAAACTCAGTGCTTGTTACCTTTAAATGTCAGAAAAGAAAAGAGAAGAAAAGATTATAGTGATAGCAATGATAAGAAATGTATTTTTGCTTTGTTAATTCACAAATTCTTTATTGTAGTATTTTAGAAAGGGGTACCAATTTTGTATTTTGTCTAACATTGGAATTTTATAATGATAAATGTTTGTATAATAAGAACTGTTTAGTTTTATCGTTTATGGTCCTTAACTCAATTATCTCAAAGAGCAGAGTTTCCATTGTTACTCTAAGGGTTACATTCAGTACAAATACATTCTTTATGTATCGGGTTGCTTCTTTAATCGGTATTGATTTTTTATAACAATTTGGTGTATGGATATATAGTTTATACTTTGTAAGAGTGGAGGTTCAGTTTCTGAGAACTGGAGGTGAGGGGCAGTGCTCTGGATGGTGTTTCTCAGAATTTTGAAGAGTCACACATCTGTACCTTTGCCTATTACAAAGGAGTATGGATCCTCAGAGGTTTATCCTGTTAACTGGAGTTTGTGTTTCTTTATTAGGATTTATTTAATTATGGTTTCAACCAGATAAAATTTGCAGAACTACAACAAATAACTTCAAAAGGAAAGAAAAGCTCAAGAACATAAAAAATTGAGAAAACAGAGAAAAATGAAAACCTAACAGAACACGAATTCAACCACCTACCACTTCTTCACAACTGGTCACATCTTTTGGTAGCCAGAATGTAAATTAGCATGACTTTTTTACATTTTAAACAAACATATTAAATTCTCTATTATTGTCTAGTCACCTTGATGTTTGTGCATTTTACATATGTAAAATATTATATTCTAATAAACTTTAGTGTTGTTGTATTTTTTTTATTTTGTAAATATGTGGAAGCCTGTACTTAATGCACCATACAGAAATAAACTGAGCTGAGCTGAATATTTTAAGGCAGGCAGGTGGATGAATCTGTCAATCTGATTGTTAGGGGCAATGACACAAATCTATAATAGACTGTCCCATAAAATTTTTATGAATTTGCTTTTGCATTTGTATTAAATTGATCATCCTTAAATTTATCACCCACTACAGTTTACCTCAGATTGAAGTGGATGATGTAATTATCTGTCTACTCCATAAGGCTTATTCTCACCGGGACCAAGTTGGTTGCACTGTGGGGATTATGGTTTTTGATTTCTCCACTGCAATCGATATCACCAAGCCAACCCTATTAAGGGGTATGTCCAGGGATATGGAGTGGATGAGCCTATGGTGTCCTGGATAATGAACAATCTGTCGGGCCGACCACAGTTTGTGAGACACAAGGACCAAAGTTTCTGATACGGATGTGAGCAACACTGGATCACCACCACCACAATCAGTATAACCAAAGACTTTCAGCACACCCAAGAGCCTCTATGTCCGGTCGCTATTCAGGAAGAGGATACAGAGGAGGTGCACTCCTACAGGTAATTGGGGGTCCACATCAATGATAGATTGGCTGATCTCATAACACAGAGGAACTAAATAAGAAAGGGCGGAGCAGGGTCTTTTTTCTTAGGAGACTGTGTTCCTATAAAGTGGGAAATGAGAACCTTCAGATCTTCTGCAACTCTGTGATGGCCAGTGCAATCTACACTGTGGTGTGCTGCACTGATAACATCACTGCAAGAGAGGCCCATCAAATCAACAACCTAAATTAAATAGCAGTCTCAGTTATGGGACACACCCTGGACCACCTGGAGATAGCAGCAAAGGAGAGAATTAAAACAAAACTGAGTGCCATTTTCAACAATGCTCTGACACATTGTTGCTGAGTACTTTCAGCAAGCGAATTATTTAGCTGAAGTGTGTCGGGAAACACTTCTGGGGCTTCTTTGTACCAACAGCAATTCACCTGCATAATGCCTCACTGGGGCTGTAACTGCCAAGTCAGACGTTTTTTATTTTATTTTCTTCCTTTTTAGTCATTCTGGTGTGTGTTTAGACCATGTGAATATCTATCTATCTATCTATCTATCTATCTATCTATCTATCTATCTATCTATCTATCTATTTATCTATCTATCGATATGCATGTGTGAATAGGAGACTTCCACAGGGCTCCGAAAATGTAAGCCTTACCACCACTGGGATGAGAGGGGACGCTGTCGCTGATGCAACATCTCTTTTCCTCATAGTTCAATGTCTTCTGGGACCCAGTACCTTAAAACCACGCGGCACCACAAGGAGAAAGTCAGTCTTGGGCTCAACAGTGACTGAGTTGGTTATACTCTGGAGTGCATCTTTCTTTTTTGTTTTAACACCCATGTGCACCCTTTATTTTCTCTCTTTTTGTTGATAGCAACTCCTGACATTAAATGGTGGCCAACTTTGTTTGCACTATTTATTTATTTAATGGGTTTCTGTAAAAAGAGAAATTTCCCCAAGGGGACAAATAAAGCTATCCATCTGGATATCTATCTATCCTTAATATTTCTGTGTTGACATAATAAACTCTTTGCACAAAACATTCTGGATTTCTTAGCCTAAACACAGGGGCCTAAATCTCTATCTACATTTTTTTATTATTTTTAAAATTTCTGATCACAAATTTTTATCATTGAATGTTATAATTACTCTGTTATACTGGTGTCAAAGAAAAGCAATATGTGTATATTATATTTAAATATATGTTCAAGAACAGATTAAAAATTTAAAATGTTGAAATTAAAACACATTTACAAAACACTGAAAACAGCAATTTAATGATACACGCAAAGAAAAAAAAATACTCTTCACTACATCTGAAGCAGCCAAGCATAACAAGATATATTTTAAAGTTGCTTCTGGTCGCTTTGGTATACCTTCCATTAATCCATCCATTATCCAACCCGCTATATCCTAACTACAGGGTCACGTGGGTCTGCTGGAGCCAATCCCAGCCAACACAGGGCACAAGGCAGGAAACAAACCCCAGGCAGGGCGCCAGCCCCCCGCAGTGGTATATCTTTACAACTTTATTTTCCTTTTTAGCATTGTCATCTCCTACACTAACTTAGTTTTTACTGCTGTGCATATATAGGAAACTGATATAAATGTTACACGCCCTCAGCAACCAGCATGCTCCACTTCTTAAGGTATAACAGAACTGGCCGAAATGAGATTTTGATGCGATTAAGCATATGAGAGATACTGTGTGTAAGCTATTTAGGTATTTATTTTAATTGTATATCACAATTTTTGTATGTACAAGGATAAAACTCACCATAAAATGGCATAACATGGAATGCAAGGTCTCAGTGTTTTTCCTTATTATCTCAAAAAGTCTTAGAAGAATTCCATTATTTTTATTTGCACTAAACTTAATTAACTAATTAAGCAGATTTTTGAAAATAAAGAAAGTCTATAAGACTAAACCAACACATGCATGTTGATTTTCTGGTAAAGATGGCAAATTGTTTTTACATTAAAGAGTCTTTGATCACACTTAGCACTAAATAAGTATTAAGAATTTATAATATGAGTACTTTGAGTATGAGAAAGGTGCTATATAAATAAAAAAATATTATTATTATTATCGTAAAATCAGTATTTATCTGCTAAGTTATTCATTCAATCGTTTTCTCAGTCCTTCAGTGTTATTTGTTAATTTCCTGATCCACGTTTCTGGGAATCAGAGCCTGTCCTGACATCTCTGAGTGTAAGATATGACAACAGTTTATTGCAGGAGGCACTTCACACAGCCATACTCGATAACACTGTTCGATTTTAGACTCACCAGTCAACCAAATCTGAACATCATCAGGAAAACTGATGCATATTCCACACAGAAAGTGACAAGACTGGAAACAGGATGAATGACTCCTAAACTATGAAGCAGCACCCTTAACCAATTTTCCACCACAGAAAAAGAATATGTAATAGTTAATTGCATGTATTTTTTAGTTTCATTTTTTTCTGATCCCTTTTTTAATCATTTTGTGGTCAAAATGTGGTATTGATTCAATGGAAACAGTATTAAGGTTCAACCAGTCTTTTTTACTCTCTGTATTTTAAATGGAAAGAACAGACATGAGCTGTGCCAAAATGCAACCACTGATTGCCATACTCACATGCATTACAGATATTGTATAAGAAGTAATTCCGTTCATGTGGCTGATAATAATAGAAGTTCATCCCAGGCTAATGATCTTGAAAAAAAAAAAAAGATTATAATAAGAAATATAAAAATAAAAAAAAAATAAGCAAACGCAAATAAAAAAAAAAACAAGTGCCATAAGGGCAAGATTTTCTTTGGACTGTATACCATTTACTTCTTGTCCATAATCCAATGCTTTTTGTCACATTGTCTTTTGCAGGTTTGCACACACTGGCCACTACTTAAGCAATTTGGTTTTTCCCAATATTATTACTTCTTATTTTTATTAACAATCTCCTGAATCGATTCTATATTTTTTATGAATGTGTCACTCATGTCAAGATCTGCATACAGTACAATACATTTCTGTTTCCACATCTCCAAGCTTAAATTATTTGTTCTTTACTGGGGCACCTAATTATGATAGCCCGGTTTAGTTAGAGGTTCCATTCTAAATATTTATTAGCTTAATTAGAAGCTGTACCAATTCATATTTTGTGTTTGTGATTCCATAAAGCTCTGCAATTGCCTGCCAATCCATCCAAAGCTAGCTCCAACATTCCACTGATGCTGGGAGTGTCTCCAGCTTCTTATAAATCTACAGTGGAAATAATATGCTCAGTATATGAATAAAAGATCCAATAACATTGTAATTATTTATATTATTATATATGTGTACTTGCATCTTTATTGTGTACTTTCAGGTTCAGTTTCATTTCTTTAATGTTTCTGACTAATGTTTGTTTTAGAATAACACAATACTCATACTCCAGTTGCTTGGAAACAATGCTTTCAAGCAGGGGAATCTGTCACTTTAATTTGCTGTTATCAGCTTTTGACAAAGGATGCATCCAAATGTAAGACATGCCCACCCCAACTGCTCCAACTACACCAGTATAAGCATTATTTCTGTCTTATATGTATAGCATATTCTTTCCTTCATCCACAAGGTTTGTGCCAGGTATACTATAGTCTTCCAGCTCTGCCAACTATTACATTGTCTGACAAACTGAACATTTCCAGATGTTTTTCCTACAATCAGCTACCATCATACTGGCAGGGTGTGAATGACATTCTTCTTATTTTAAAGACTGGTTCATTCACTGCAGTCCACCTCAGGAATAGGATGATATATTCCAGAATGTGCTTGTTTCAAATTTTCACAGCTCTCCATATATACTATTCCAACTTTCTTGTGAAACAATACATACTTGAGGTTTTGGCAAGGATTCAAAGGAAGCAATATTATGGTAAAAAAGTAATTCTTTTTGCATTTCTTACACTTGTCCATGACATTTTTAGCTGTGACTAATGCAAATCTTCAAGCACCTTTTGCCCCTCTATAACTTTCTCCCATGTATGTAACTCAGAAGTCTCACTCCCACTCTATTAAGCTACAATTTAATTTCCTCCCTCATATACATCATAGTGCCTCCAAACATGAGACAACACCATTTCCTTACTAGATGGAGATGAAACAAATCAAGAAATAGATAAGACATAAATCCACATGTGAAGAAGCACTTTTCTGCATTCATACTACTGTTTTAATTAATTATTATAAATATAGCAGCTTGCCTATTCTTGTTACAGTGTTAGCAATGTGTTTAGTAACCTCTCCAAAGATTTCTGTATATACAGTATAAATATATATATACATACAGTAGTATATATATACACACATTATATATGTATATATATACAGTATATATATATATAAATATCACATATATTTACTACTAGCAAAATACCCGCGCTTCGCAGCGGCGAAGTACTGCCTTAAAATTTATATTTAGAAGAAAATTAAACCTTTTTAAACTGAGGGAAAATATACCAATAATTATTTGTTAAGGATCTCTTTGTATACCACATTGTCAGTTCGGCCCTCCGGTTGTAATATGACCAAGCTGTGCGCTGAGCTTACTCTTGAGCATGTAACTTACAGTTGGCCATGTGAAAAGTAATCTTGTTTCATATCTCACAGCTTGGACTGCTGCTGTCATAATCGGTTTGAGTTTCATGGTTTGTTTCAATTATGACAGTATTTGCAGGACTTGTGTTGAAGTGACATCCGGCATCTGTCAAGCGTTGTAAGCATACAACCGGTTTCATTGATAACTTCACATCCAGCTTTTGAGAGTTTAAACATTCATAAACATCAAAGTGTCCACTACTGAAATCGTCACCTGTGAATCTAAGATGTTTAAAATGCAATGGCGGTTCTCGAAAAGTGTAAAATATTTGGCCATTTCGGTACACTTCAAAGCGACAACTGAACAATTCAGCGAAGGGCTTAAGCATTTCACTCTTATAGTGCTCTTGTGTAGTATAATTATCCCCCGTACCGTCATCAGTCCACACCTTGAACCTGTCCCAGGCATTCAATACATAAGACACAATGTTCCTCTGGATATCAAGAGTGAGCCTCATATGGCCGTACAATATGTAACACAGAGAATGCAAAAGGCAGGTGCCATCTCTGGGCATGGAAACCACTTGGTAAGTGACAGTTCTTTGATCGATGGTGATCACCTCGATAGACATGTTAATGGGGGTACAGTTGGAATGATAAAGGAAATGGGTACCTGAACAATGTAAAGTAAGTCTAAAATACCTACACAATAACTATAATCATAATAAACGAACAATAAAATAGCGGAGAAGCCGTGGATTAAATAAAAACGCTGCAGTTATCAGCAGGGAGACGTGAATCCCGTGGCGAAGCAAGGAAGGGAATGTAGAGACTGGAGTGACGGATGGCTTTATATAGGCAGGCAGCTAACAACGTGGGAGGCGTTGGGATGGGGGACCCAACGCCGCCTCACACAGTGACCGTGCTGCAGGCTATGGATGTATATATGTACGTAAGTAGGATTCAGTTAGCGTTGGGAACCCGCGTACCAAATGTCTTGAAGATGGGCCCATAAGTAACAAAGACCGTTGGAAAGTTCAATATGGCGGCCGACAGTGGCGTCATACCACCAAAATAAGTATGTACATTGGTTTCGGTTAGCGCAGGGAAGCCGCCTACCAAATTTCGTGAAGATGGGGCCATAAATAAGAAAGTTCAACATGGCGGACGTTGTCGACCGTTATGACCGTTACGTGTAGAATTTCGAAATGAAACCTGCTTAACTTTTGTAAGTAAGGTGTAAGGAATAAGCCTGCCAAATTTCAGCCTTCTACCTATACGGGAAGTTGGAGAATTAGTGATGAGTGAGTGAGTGAGTCAGTGAGTGAGTCAGACAGTCAGTGAGGGCTTTGCCTTTTATTAGTATAGATAAACATGTTTACTATAAACTCAGTTTTCAGATGTATTTCAGCTAACAACCTGCACCCTTTTTTAACCTCCTTAGCATTACATTTTTTCCCGAAAAAAATTTGAATTTTTATTAAACCTCATCTTTCTACTGTAAAACATGCAAACACTAAAAGTACAAAGTCAGGAGTGTAAAAAGCATAATAATGATACAAATAAAAATAATAATGCTGAATAATAATAATATGAAATAAATATTATTATTACTATAATGCCAATACTATATATACTGTCAAAACATGCAAAACACTAAAGAAAACAAAGTCAGAAGTGTAAAAACTATAATAATGAAACAAATAATAATAATAATATGAAATGAATAATAATAATAATTAAAACGAGGTGGTTCTTGTTTATTTGAAGCAGGGTCAATGGAAACCCAAATGCGAGCATCACTTTAATATTCATTAGAATAACTTTCAGATTTACTGCCCGAAGACATATTCATTTTGTCATCACTGCTGATGAGAAGCTTCTCAAAATCACTGCTTTTATCACTGTCAAGAACGAGCAATGCCTGCGCTGCTGAAAAATGTTTCTTACCAGACGACATTATTCTGTTACAGAGACGTGCCTGTACTGTTTCCAAAGTAACGCTTGAATTCAATGCTTATGTCAACTTATGCAGCTGCCCGAGTAACACTCGGCTTTAACGCTGTTAGTGCTTTTACAGCCCAAGTGTTATTTGGCTCTAACACTAGCATGAAACAAATCTATACCGTTGACCGAGTGACACGTGATACTAACAGTTTTGCACTGTTTTTACAGCCCAAGTAACGCTCGAGTCTAACGCTAAGGAGGTTAATCCATAGGAGCTGCTAGGGCAAAAGTGCAGTGGGAAGCTAGTCTGCTTGCAGGAAGAAAAAGATGAACATCTGAGGCAGACATACAGGGACCTGGAAAAAGAGCAGGAGCTGGGAGAGTGCAACATCTTAATAGATCCCCTTGAACAGGAAGTGCAGTTTGACTTGTCAGAGCTGCAGCTGAAGGAAGTCAGAGAGGTTGTCCGCAAAGCAAGGGCAAATACTGCTCCAGGACCAAGTGGCACTTCATAGAAAGTGTACAAGTATTATCCCAAATTCATGTTACGTGTGTGGAAAATTCTGTGGGTCTTCTGGAAAAGAGGAAAGATCCCAATTCAAGGGAAAGTATCTGAAGTGGTGTGGATCCCAAAGGAGGAAAATTCCACCCAGATAGACCAGTTCCACATCATCTCCCTGCAGTGTGTTAAAGCAAAAATCTTCTTCAGTGCTGTTTCCAAGAGATTGTACACCTACCTGACAAAGGACAACTACATTGATACATCAGTCCAGAAGGGCGGTATTTTAGGGATGCAGGTTGTCTGGAACAAACAGGAGTGGTGACACAACTCATTAGGAAGAACAGAGGTAACCTGGCTGTGTTGTGGCTTGACTTCACAAATGCTTATGGCAGAATTCCATACAAGCTTGTCCAGCTTACATTGACAAAACATCATGTCCCCATCAGGATTCATCGATGATTATTAAGACAATTTCAGGATGAGGGTCTTTTCAGGAGCAATAACATCAAGGTGGCACAAGGTAAACATTGTCATCATTACAGGGTGTACAATCATCTGTGATGCTATATTAACTAGCCATGAACATGCTCACCAAGTCTGCTGAACCAGAGTGCAGAGGGCCCAGAATGAAATCCACTCAAATAAACCACCCATAAGGGCATTTACGGATGACCTAATAATTACCACGGAATTGATACAGCCGGTCAATGCAGAAGGGGCTGGAAAAGCTGGTGGATTGGGCCAGGATGTGTTTCAAACCAGCCAAATTATGATCCATGGTGCTGAGAAAGAGTAAGGTGGAGGACAAGTTCTGGTTTACCACTGCAGACACAGCCATCCCAACCATCACAGAGAAACCATTTAAGAGCTTGGGCAGAGTTTTTGAAAGCTCATTGAGGGACACAGCATCCTGTCCAGTGAACCCGTACTGAATTGGATGGCTGGCTGAAAGCCATTGAAAAGTCTGGCTTACTAGGTAGTTTCAAAGCCTGGATTTACTAGCACTGCCCCTCCTTATCTATGAAATCCCACTCTGAACTGTTGAAACCTTGCAGATGATGGTCAGCAGCCAGCTCAGGAGATGGCTGGAGTTGCCAAAGAGCCTGAGAAGCATCACATTCTACGGCAACAACAACCTGCAACTGCCCTTCAGATTCTTGGAGGAAGACTCAAGTGAACCGATGGTGGCCAACTCAAGAATCCAAGTGAAAGGGGTGGGGGTTGATTTGTTTTCAATCCTATTTTTTTGTAAAAAATTATCTATTTGTATGGAATGATTACAATAAAATCAATAAAATTAAAAAAATAAAAAAAGAATCCAAATGAGGACTGGCAGTAAGTGGAGGGCAGAGGATGAAGTTTCAGGAAGCAGAGGCAAGGCTGCATCACAGGAGGCTGGTTGGAGTGGTCACACGAGGTCAAGTCAGGTTAGGATCCTTTCCAACTCCCCAATCAGATACCACCAGAGGGAAGGATGGGTGCTGCCTAGTGCAGGAGGTGAGAGCAACAGTGGAGGAGAGGAGATCCTGCAAAGCTGTGGGAGTGAAGCAACAGGGAGCTTGGAAGAGATGCCAAAATGTGGTTGAGAAGAAAGTGACTTGGTCTGAGCTCTGGAAAGACAAACCTCACCACATTAGTTTTCTCATCCAGGCAGTATATGATGTGCTGCCAAGCCCATCAAATCTGCACACATGGGGCATAGCAGAGTCGCCAGCTTGCCCACAGTATTCCAAGCAAGGAACCTTGCAGCTTTACAAGGACACTTGGAGAGGGAAGGTATTGATGGAGGCACGATCAGGTCTTAAAGATTGTTGCTGAAGCAATCAGCACAGGATTTGAGTGGGAAAAGTGGTGCCAATCTTTCAAGAAGACTATTGCCTTTGTAAGAGCTAGAGAGCAGCCAAATCCCACCAAGAGATCATCATCTGCAAGCATCATGGCATTAGCAATTGACTGGCAGTTATTGGTGGACCTCGGACAGCAGCTGAAGTTCCCCAGCCACACTGCAGCCACCACCCTGTGACCAGACATATTCCTGGTGTCTGAATTCACCAAGCAAGTCTTTGTTCCAGAGTTAACAGTCCCGTGGGAAGATTGTTTAGACAAAACCTTAGAAAGGAAGCTTTCCAAGTACGCCAAGCTGGTCAGCATGTGTCAGCAGTCAGGATGGAGAGCTAGGTGTCTCCCAGTGGAGGTTGGGTGCAGAGTTTTTAGCAGTTTGGGCATCAAAGGAGAGAGGAAGAGGACAGCCATCCGCAGTACCACCAAAGTGCCAGAGAGAGCCTGAAGATGCCTATGGCTCATGAGAGGAGAAGCTTGGGGTCAGAGTAGGTAGCTATCAGGACACAGGCTGGAGTTTGAACAGCCCTGATGAGGTCACCTGGAGGAGAATGTATGATGTTGAAAGACCCGAAACACTTGATGATTCGTGGAACATTATTGATGTAATGTCCAGACTGAGGCATCAGCAAATGTACACTCACCTAAAGGATTATTAGGAACACCATACTAATACGGTGTTTGACCCCCTTTCACCTTCAGAACTGCCTTAATTCTACGTGGCATTGATTCAACAAGGTGCTGAAAGCATTCTTTAGAAATGTTGGCCCATATTGATAGGATAGCATCTTGCAGTTGATGGAGATTTGTGGGATGCACATCCAGGGCACGAAGCTCCCGTTCCACCAAAGATGCTCTATTGAGTTGAGATCTGGTGACTGTGGGGGCCATTTTAGTACAGTGAACTCATTGTCATGTTCAAGAAACCAATTTGAAATGATTCGAGCTTTGTGACATGGTGCATTATCCTGCTGGAAGTAGCCATCAGAGGATGGGTACATGGTGGTCATGAAGGGATGGACATGGTCAGAAACAATGCTCAGGTAGCCCGTGGCATTTAAACGATGCCCAATTGGCACTAAGGGGCCTAAAGTGTGCCAAGAAAACATCCCCCACACCATTACACCACCACCACCAGCCTGCACAGTGGTAACAAGGCATGATGGATCCATGTTCTCATTCTGTTTACGCCAAATTCTGACTCTACCATTTGAATGTCTCAACAGAAATCGAGACTCATTAGACCAGGCAACATTTTTCCAGTCTTCAACTATCCAATTTTGGTGAGCTTGTGCAAATTGTAGCCTCTTTTTCCTATTTGTAGTGGAGATGAGTGGTACCCGGTGGGGTCTTCTGCTGTTGTAGCCCATCTGCCTCAGGGTTGTGCGTGTTGTGGCTTCACAAATGCTTTGCTGCATACCTCGGTTGTAATGAGTGGTTATTTCAGTCAAAGTTGCTCTTCTATTAGCTTGAATCAGTCGGCCCATTCTCCTCTGACCTCTAGCATCAACAAGGCATTTTCGCCCACAGGACTGCCGCATACTGGATGTTTTTCCCTTTTCACACCATTCTTTGTAAACCCTAGAAATGGTTGTGCGTGAAAATCCCAGTAACTGAGCAGATTGTGAAATAATCAGACCGGGCCCGTCTGGCACCAACAACCATGCCACGCTCAAAATTGCTTAAATCACCTTTCTTTCCCATTCTGACATTCAGTTTGGAGTTCAGGAGATTGTCTTGACCAGGACCACATCCCTAAATGCATTGAAGCAACTGCCATGTGATTGGTTGATTAGATAATTGCATTAATGAGAAATTGAACAGGTGTTCCTAATAATCCTTTAGGTGAGTGTATATTCACAGCTTGTAATTTATTTAAAATTACAAGAAAGACATGTGCCAAAAATGGGTGGTTTTGTGTAATTACTTTCCCCTTTGTATTTTACCTGTGAAAGGACCAGAATGACTTAGCTACATCATTCAGTTAAAAGTGACATGCTATTACTATTTTTTTGTGCAGCATCCACACATTTATTCATTAATGATTGCATTTAGAATGCTTGAAAGCTGCTCCATAGAATATGCACTAGCAATAGGAGAGCTTCAGCTTGATGGATGGATTCACTTTTACACACAGAGCAGTGTATAATTACAAATGAAAGAGAGTGGCACTAGACAAGCTAATTAACATTCTGAATATCATTCTTCTGTTGTGTTTTTGACTACTTCTGTAGGATATAGAAAGTAAAACATTATATCCAGTAATATTTAACCATCGTTTCATATAGTTCAATGTGTGTTTTCAATTACCCCTTTGTGTAATTATGTATTTTTTCTTAATGCATTTGCACAAATGTGCACCTGTTTACATTAACATCATTTTTCACATATCTATGCAAACATTACATCTTGCCCATGTCTGTCCTTAGAGTATCTATTCCCTTTGACTATTAGCTCACTCCTTCCCTAAAACTCAGATTTGAAACAGAGGAATAACTATTTCATAAAACTTGTGGCGGACGGCTGGGGCCCTTACCCGGCCGCGACACCCTGATTATGTATGGACCGGGGGAGAGAGTATTTCCAGGACAGTTTCTCCCCAGGACCAACAGAGGGCAACCCTAGCATGGGAGCTCAACCCTGCTGGGGCCTGTGGCCACTACCAGTGGCGTAAGGACATTTTCAGGGCCCAATAAGACAGCACTTCCGCCACACCATTAACTGCGGCTGGAAGAAGCTTGGACACCTGGAGTCCAACGAGGTGCCCTATAAAAAGGCACAATATACAAAATAACAAACCCTTGCAGGCACTACAAAATATATATCAAAGTGCCAGACACTGTCAGGAGTAAGCAAAAAAAGCTACCTTTTTGTATTTATTTTTATCATTATTTCAGTAATATCATTTTATTGTAATTGTTTATGTTTACTTTTTCATGTGCACCGCCATTTTGTACTGTTTTATTTTCACGAGTGTGAGCGTGATATCTAAGATGTTACATGGCTAGGTTGCCATGTGCTTTTAACAGAACCTAAACTTTGTTGTGAAATTGTATTGCCAGCAAAACTGTTAGAGTTAGAGAGAAAAAGGACCTGTAAAAGGGAAAGAAAGTGGGTGATTAGGAAAACAGGCACAATATGGTAACCAGGAAGACAGACGCCAGAGAAATGTCCAAGCCAATTCCAGTACCAATGATAATAAGTTAAAGAAGCGCAAGATTGTAAACAGAGAAGTTCAACAAAACTGATTTCTACAGTGTCTACTTTTAACTTCTGCTATAAATGAGAAGGAAACGTGCACCATGCCAGTTAATCCATCTAACTACCTACGACTCCTGTGTCTTTTTATCACATATTCTTTTGGATGATGGAACTGATGATACAATAGGCTATTATTTATACTGGATATTTTTGCTTCTTTTAAATGTTAATGAAACCAGACCAGCCGTACTTTAAATCGGTCCTGATTTTTCCTTTTACCCACTTGCTTAAGATAATAGTTTTTCTGTAATTTGTTTCACATCCATGATCATTTTAGGAATATCTCTCTATTATAATAAAAAAATCTTGGGTCGAGAAGTGATCTTCTCGGAAGACACTGACGTCCCGCAAGAGACACTTTAACGTCCTGCGAGACAAGGCAGTGAGACAAAAGGACTGCTGCTGTACAGTCTTTTAAATGACCAACGTGCAGCGCGACAAGCAGAACACGCAGCTCGGCAGCAGCAAGTCAGCAGCTGATTCGACCGCATCTCCTTAGCGTGCGTTCAGCCCTCTCCCTCACAACATGCCCCATTGGGGAGGGATGGGCAAGCGAAGCGAGCAGGGGGCAAAGCCCCCTAGTACTCAAATAAAAATAACAATCCTTTAATCATTGTTATTCACTCCCATTTTATATACAGGGTGGTCCAGATCTACTTATGCAGTTTGGATGACTTTGATTTATGCAGGGACGATTCCAGTTCAGCATGAAGATGATTCTTCATGTCGTCAGTTTGTACACTTCTTGATGGTCCAGGATTTTTTGGGTGATTTTCTATGTAGTAAACTTAATAAGTTATAGCGTAATGAAAACTGCATAATTAGATCTGGACCACCCTATATTATTAGTAAAGATTACTCCATGAAATATTCGTTTAGGCTGTAAAGAACAATGATGTTTTACAGTTTATCCAATATTCTCACCAACACCAATAAAAATGCTCAGGAGATGACATATATGGTCACATCATCCATCTGATACTATTTTATAGGCACATCCAAGTTCTCTGTTTACAGAAAAAAAAAACCCTCTGTTAAAGGAGAGTAAACCTTGAGAGAAGAATGGGACATTAAGATACATTCTTGGTAGGGATGGCTGAGCAAGCTGCAACGGAATATGATGACTAAGCCTCACTGTATGGAGTCATGTAAGTCTGAGATTTGGCCTCTTTACTTGATCCAGGGAAATAAATACAGAATAAAGAGCTTAATTTTGCAGTTTTCAAAAGGAATGAAAATACTATTCCTCTCACTCTGACCCAATTTGTTGTCTGGAATAAAACATTTCCAAGAACGCTTTTGTTTTAGATTACAATTATTACATTCTTACTGTTGGTCCAAAGGGGACCATTTACCCTGCTATTTTATTTTATTACTCAGTTCACATTTGTAAACCTGAGGGAAATGTTTTGTGTTTATAATAAACATGTTTAGGGTTGATTTCGGATGACTCTGGTTTGGAATAACCTGCAGGGAAAAACCTGGGGGTTGGTAGCAGAATTGGCACTCCAGCCACCATAAAAAACCTCACACTGTTCCACTCCATCTGAACTAGTGTGGTGCTGAGGTGTCACCCGTTGCATGGATGCTTTCGGGTCCTAATCTGGATCCTGAGTTGGTTTGTCGTGTGGTGGATACGACAATGCACTGTATTAGTGTGTTCTCCTAACCTCCTCCTCCTCTGGTTTGGAATCAGCTCCCTTTTCAACTTTGTTTCAACAAAGAGGCAGTGCCTTTTCACGATCCTCCCTGGCCTGGAAATATAATCTAATGCAGACTGCTTCTTAGGACTGAATAATGGTTACATTATACACTTTACCTTTGAAATTTTCATAACCATGCTATCTGAACCCAACCTTTCATAATTTCATATCTGATATGTAGAAGGGTGTTCTAGATGAATAATGTTTGTTCTCATTTCGTTTTTGGGGCCCAACCCACTAACTATTCTCAGAAGGGGGAATTTTCAGCTCCCATATTCGTGCCTATGGTCATGTCTGCCAAATACACAGTCACTCTTGCCATGCTTCCTACTTTCAATTGCATGACAAATGGACTTGTTTGGCAGCCATTTGAAACCGTTTCGCCGATCTGTTGTTGTATTTAAACAGTCTCTTGAACTCTTTTCTTGGCTCAGCCATTGTTTAGTCTCCCAGTTTTTTTTTTTTTTACTTTAGAGCCTTTTTGTACTCTCAGTATTACAGTACTTTTGATTAAACTTTGCTTAATGATTTTGTCAGTTCAGTATATAGAAATGTACACATATATATAGCATATATACATAATTATTTTTTTTAATGATCATCTTTGTCTGTTTTGAACATATCTCCTCACATACCAGCTGTTAGTCGCAAAAAACTGTTAACTGTAATGCTGAAGAGCACACGAAGATCCATCTTGGGAGTCAGAGAGTTGCAGTGAGATGCTGGGTGATATGCCGTTAAACTGGATGATTTTACAATGTCTGTAGTTTTCTTTGGAAACAACAATTATTTGTAAGTAGTGTATTTTTTCCAATACCTCCTATTATAGATCAGGACTCAAAATAACAACATATGATATAAACGTCATATGTTATTCAGAGTTGTCATTTAATTCTTTCTCTTCTCTTCTTTTATGGTCAACAATTTTATTAATTTTTTTTTTGTATTTATATACTGGATTTTTAATTAAAAAAAGAAACTTGACTGTGCATGCTACAACATTTGTCAGGAAAGCATGCTTGAATGGTTTATTATCTTTTGTGGCTGGTATTTGTTTTTACCAAATCAAGAGCACATTACTATTCAACTTGTGATCTGAATTTTAATTTTTATTTCTTCTTGCTTTTATGTTTCATCGCAATCTTATGGTCTTTTTCTTTTTGCAATGCAGGATGCAATGCCATTATTGGGGCAAAATAATGTGAATTAGTGTAGTCCTAGCAGCTCAGCTTCACAGTTCAATAAGGCTGCATGCACTTATCTAAAAAAGTCTTATCTTTGGCTGCATAGTGAAGGCCTTTGCAATAGACTTAGATCTCAAGGAAAGAAAATTTTCTTAGGAAAAGAAACTGTTGCTTTGGACTTTGTCCTGTGTTTCATGTTGTAAGATAAAATTACTTTTGTGTATTGAGTACTACTACATATTTGACTTGTCTCCTGCTTTGTCCTTTTAGAAAGACCATTAAAATCTCTGCTACTCACAAATTATTAACATCTCTGTTCCTCGGACTCGAGTTCCGCCAATGCTACAACATTAAATTACAAACATGTCTATAGAATTTATAGGTCATGTTTAAAGATTGATATTCCATTTAATGTAAAGGTCCTAAACATACCTTAAACATTGATACCTTTAAAGCTCCAAATCCATTAAAATCAATGACCTTGATTTTTTTCAGGAACAGGGTAACTTTCCAATCTCTTTACTACTGGCTTATAATTAGTGAGGTCATCATTCAACCATTTGCCCTTCACTGTCTTACTGATGAAAAAAATTAATGAGAATGTTCACCCTTTTATTGAGCATGTGTGTCTCCTTCCATCCACTCAGTTTGAAACGACAATACCAGGTTGACTTTGTAGTGTAAAAGATCCTGTTGTCACTGACTCACTTTTTGTGACGCTTATTTTACCATGATACATTTAAACAATTTGTTGTAACAATCTCTTTACATTTCTCTTTACTGTCCTGAACAAATATTTGTGTTAGGCTGTCAGTGATCAGAGCACATAGTGGGTTCTTAACCTCAATGAACCTGAATTATTTGCAATGGATTTTGATACATGATAAAAGGTTAAACAAAAGACTTGATTTTATAGAGAAAATTACATTTTCCAGCTGCCACTTGTTGTTATTATTAGGGTATAGCTTTTAAACTGTTCAACTGTTCAATTTACAAAGACAAATCAATATTTTCTTGGCTTACTGTATATTTTAGTTAGTCATTGATAAGAAAAAATCCTGCTATGCATGTTACTAATGTTACAGATGTGTAGCATCATATTTTTT
>JANRMT010062792.1:87466200-87527068 GCA_026402145.1 Polypterus bichir lapradei | reverse complement strand
TATATATATATATATATATATATATATATAGTAGATGTCCCATAGGACAGTCAGGCATCCCCCCCACAAAGGAAGTATAATGGAAGGCTGGATTAAATATTGGCAATAACCAGTCGATTAAATGATTGAAAAAACAATTTTCTAATAAATATCTGTTTTTCCTGACATTGAGATTGTGTGCTACTTTATAACAGGAGTATCATTCTGGCAGCTCCTTTCCCATGAAGTGTAAGGAGCATATGTATGCTGCCTTGGTGGCCTTTTCAAATTTAGTGAGGTCTTCATCAGTGGTGAGTGAAAATCAAGATGCAGTATAATGTCTTCTGAACAGTGTAGTCCTGATATTTACCTTCTTTTCTCTTTTCAGATTACTGTGGCTACCATTAAGGAAAGAAATCGTGATAGATTTTTCTTTGCTGGTGTGTGTTCTATGGGCTCAGCTGAAAAAAGTGAGAACCGAAAGTGTAAACAACAAACTGCCCTATTTTTAATATAGATGATGACCTTCAAGTCCCATTGTTAAGGTGAAAAGTTCACGCTGGACACATGGAGATAAGATTATAGAGAAAACTCCAGGGTCCATTGTTAAAGCTTCTCACCCGAAAACAACCATGCAGCACCCGGCATGAAAACTATTTTACGTACTTCAAAAAAATATTTTTCTAGCTAAGTAATTATGTTGAGCATGGGATGTCTCTGGGGCTGACTGGTACCAACACTAACAATTGTGCAGCCAGGTGACTACAGGACAGTGAAAGGCTGGCAAACAATTGAAAACACAATTTTCTAAACACTGTTATCATGCTGCTAGCTTGTTTTTGATGAAGTGGAATCCATATCATTACACTGGAAGGCTCATGTTGCACACACACACCCAAGTGTTAACCAAGAACACTGCAGGGCCAGTTGAGCCAGCACCATCAGCCAAAAACGTGTCATCAGTAACTGGCATGAATATTTTTCTAAGTAATTACTTTGAGAATGTTTAAAAACTGGAAAAATGCTTAAGAAGACAAAGCAAAGGATTGTACAAAACATTTTGATAGTAAGTTCAATTACTCATTTTGCACAACAACTATTTGGGCTTTGAAAATATCTTGTTGTGTCTAGACTTCTAACTGGTAGCGTATATATGGCTATATTATATGTTTAAGCTTGTGCTGTAAAAAGCCTGGGGTCCTAGAAACTACTGAAATCGTCATAAAACAAATTGAAATTTAGAGATGTCAGGTAATTGAAAGGAACTACCCTGTGCATCTCTCTCCTAGGAGGATTCGTTTTGCCGATGTGCTTGCATCGCTTGTGCATTAGCGGAGGGAGGAAAAGTAAAAGGGATACCATTTTGCCAATGTTAGAAGCTAAGCGACTTTGTCTTTCTTTGGAGGTTTCGTTTTGCAGACGTTCTCACCTCACTTGTATATTAGCGGGTGGAGGAAAAGTAAAAGGGATACCGTTTTGCCAATGTTAGCGGTTAAGCAACTTTGTCTTTCTTCTGAGGTTCATTGTGCTGACATGCTAGCATCGCTTGTGTTATTAGCAGCTAAACAATTTTTCTATTTCTCGGAGGAGGAGCCCTTACCCTGACTCCACCTCTCACTTCTGGGCCGGACAGACAGAAACACACACTTCCATGCGTAGACTTTAATATATATGACTCTATACTGTACAGTCAAATGGGTGTGGTACTTGTCTAATTAGCACTGATTTTAAAGTTGGGGACAGGTGTGACATAGTCCATTACCTCGTTTCTGCTTCCACTGTTAGAGTGGATAAGAACCAGGCCAAGAAGCGTACTGTTACTTGCGCCTCTACCGAGATTATGCCACTTCTGACAATATACCATATGATATTACATCAGAAGTATCATTTTATTGGCCATCACCCAGGGTGACTTTTGTTTTAAACTGTGTATTATATACCTACATTTTAGAGACTCAACATAATCTGGAATTTTTATCATGCAGCTGAATGGTTCCTTTTTATTTTTTTTAATAATATCTTAAGAAAATGCAGTAATGCCTGCTATTATAATTTTTGCTCAGTTGGCAAACAGTTGCAAGGAACATGGGCATTATTAAGATGGCACAGGAATTATTCCTAGGTAAGCCTCCATAACAGAGCAAAAGAACTAATTAAACTGGAAGTGAGAGAGCACTCTTTGCATACCAGCATGTGAAGAAAGAAACTACTAGATAAAAGAAGAAATGGACTACAGAAATGGTGCTACATACAAAAAACTTTTGAGAGGTCAAAATGGGCCACAAAAACTCCAGGTCATAGAAGTGGCTGTAAAAGTTGGAATCATGCAGCACATTTAAAAGAAAAGTTGAACAGAACTGACAAGTAGGCAGCCTTCTTCAAGCCTTAATTTCTGAACAAGACAGAGAAGGTCTTTATGAAAGAACCAACCCGAGAGTTAACAGCCCAGTCTGTTTCCATTGGTAGTTGGAGTATTCCATGGTATCACTTTTCAAGAAATAAAAGGACCTTTGGCTTTTCTCCAAGGTTTGTTTAAAACACAGAAGGGTGTTCTCTTTATTCTTTTTTACTGATTGTTGGGGTGTGTACCTCTTTTCCAGTGAACAATGAGTCATTCTGATAAAATTTGAAAAAATATTTTCACTCTAGAACAGGGAAAGGATAGTTTAAAAATTTACGGACTAATTAATGTCTATTTCTTTAAACATTCTAAATGTCTGCCAAAGACCCAATGACAAGGTCATCAGTAGAGTCCATCGGGGTCTGGTCCTTGGACCATTACTTCTTCTTATTTAATGACATTGATTCCAGTATAGTCAGTAAACCTGTCAAATTTGCAGATGAGAGTAAAATTGAAGGGATGGTAGATGCTGAAGTGGCAACAAAAACAATTCAAAAAGACCTGGACAACCTTCAGAACTGGGCATACTCCTGGAAAATACAGTTTAATGTAAAAGAGTGCAAAGTGCTACACATGGTTAAACGGTCTATGAGGTTAGCTGGGAAGATTTTTGCCACAACCAATACACTCAGCCCAACATTAAAACACTCTTTATAAAGCATTTGCTTTGGAACATTTTACTTTGATTCAGCTCAAAAATCAATCAAAGAACAATCTCAGCTGGATATTTAACAAGCAGACACAATAATAAAAATAAAGCCAACATGATTTTAAAAAACTAACATCAACGATCATTTTTAAATATATGGCTGCATGTGCTTCCTCTTTAGCCAATGGATTTGGAATGCTTTTAACTAAAGAGTCCATAAAATAAGTTGACACTCAATCAATCGATTAAAAAAATCTGCATCATTCCTCATCCCAATGCACTCTGCAGAACATGCAAGAACATAATACAGCATCAAATATAAAAAAAGATGAGTATAATGAAGATAAAATATGACATACAAATTAAAACAGTAAATGAAGTACCAATTTATACTAGAAGCAGCTAGGAAAATTTTAACATAATCATCAAAAGGAGCTTTAAAAATCAAATAGTTAAAATTTCCATTCCCAAGGACAGGAATTTGGACAAAGAGAAAAGTTAAAGTTATAGGTTTACTGAGACTTTTTCAGGGTACGTTATGTCAATGACAGTACTATCACCAGTGCCAGTCAATTCAATTTCTGGGTTGGTGCCAATTAAGAAAGCCAATTTCACTTTGTCTCGGACAGTGCACACTGTGCTCTACATGCTCCTCGTGCCCTTAACAACGTGTGCCTTCTGCGGTGCAGGCACAGATTTGCTATGCGATATGGGGGGATGGAAAAGGTGTCAAGGCTGCTGATAGGTTATTTTGGTGGGACCCGTTCATCTCACCATTTTACCATCAAAAAATACATTGCAAGTGAAGTGCCGACAACTGGGCAAGGACTCATCAAGGAGTTTTTCAAAATAAAAAGGCAAAAGCTGTCAGGCACTCAATACTGCAAAAGGAAATGAAAGAAGAAAAGAGGTATAAACATTTCTGTCATTATGTAAATTGATACATACTATAAGCACAAATGTAAGGCAAATAAGCTTGCTTTGCAACATAATGAATGTGCAAAGTTAGCCTGCAGGCTGCTAATTGCTTGCTTATACTTAGCTACCTATACTTTATTTTCTTTATATACATAAGGGTGCTATCTAGACATGACCAAGTTCAATAGTGCTCAGAAAAGTTTTAAGGAAAAGACTGCACATTCAGTCTGAAGTTACTGTAATGTCGCAATCATTACCATATTAATCCTACTACCTAAGCATGCCTCCATGGCCATATTAAGTCAATAGGGAATATGTCCTAGAATTTGATTGTGTTTATATTCCTGATCATTTAATAGTTGCAATCAGTGACATGTGTCAGTAATATTATAATAAAATCAGGAGTGGTCTCCCCTAGACTCTCTTGTATACTCAGAGATGGGGATGGATATTTGAGGAGTAAACCACAAGGCAATGGTTATATTTTTATATTATGTACATTAAAGAACCATCAACAACAAATCAAATCAAATTAATAATATATTGAACAATTATTAAAAAAGTAGAGTTGAATAAATCAGACTCTGCTGCTGCATGAATAAAAGGTAAAGTTCCACTTCCAGTTAATGGAAATAGCCCCAAAGTTGATAGAAATTTACGTTTTGTACCTAATACTTGTATGCACAATTTGGTTGACCTAAGTGAAAGCGTACTCAAGTTACTGTGTTTACAGACACACAGACATACAGTAATTCCAAAAATTGTATTTTCGGACTCAGAGAGATTTAAAATGTCGAGATTCAGCAAAATCTCAACATCAAATCTTTGGACGATTACAATACTTTCTTCGTATATGAGAAAGTAAAAAGGTAATGGTGGAACTACTTGGGTGTATTTTATAGCACTGTCACTTATGTCATTTCAGATGCTCATTTATAATAACTGGATTCACCTTCAACACACACATCTTCATCAGGTGTCTCGAACAATGTCATGTCAGTCCTTACATTTTGTTAGATGTCAGTTGTGAAAGCTCTGCAGGTATTGCTATGTTTATATAATGTATAATGTAAATAGCTTTTTGAGATAATTGTGTTCTTTCAATTATTATTACATTCCTATATTTATGATTATGCATTTGCCTCAAAGCACCCAGTTAAGATATATACTGTATTATCATTATTATTATTATTTATATTTACCTTTAACTTTGCACATGTTTAGTTTGCCATTACTTTGTTTTATTGTACTAAACAAAGGCACCGGTGTTTTTTACATTTATTGTTTGTGCAGTTATTTTAGGATGTTTTTTTGTTTTATGGACAACATCAGTGATGAACCTTTGCCTACATCCTCCATGGGCTTCGACCAGCATAGTAAATTGTGGAAGGATTTCAAAATATGTAAATGAAGGCATAACACCTGAACTTGAATCATTGTTTATTTAGGAGCTCCACTAACAAACCTAGTAAAAGACTTTCTAGAGAGCTGTAGACACATATCTGAACGAGCATTTGCCAACTGTTGTGCAACATGTTTTGTGAATTCAAAAAAGTTTGGTGTCAGAAGTCTCAATAGGTCTTATGGTGTGTGCCAAGTATTCTTTTCTGTTGGAACAAACAACATTAATTTCACTAACAAGGTGCTGAAGATGACTTGATATCCAAGAGTCACTGTAAACAAGGCAACTACACGGTAAGGTGACCACAAAATTTGGTAGGGTCAAAGAGCCATTCCGTATGTGGTGTAAAATGGTGAAACTTCTTGCAGAAGGACCATTAAAAAGGGAACTGAGTAGTGATACATGTAAGACTAAATAGCTCATTCAGTCAAGAGAAGTAAAATTAAACTGTGATGATATTTCATGGTTGATAAAGCGAAGTTTTGAAAACAAATCATTTCAAAATCTAAGTTACTGTCAAATTATGGCTCCATGGCCAATCACTGGGTAAGTGCTTATCATTTTATAATGAACATGATTTAACAAGAGAGGTTGACTACTTGAAGTGTCTAGCCGAATCTAAAAGAAGTAGTTCAGACTACTTACTATTAAGTACATAACATCTCCTCCACTCATATTATCTGGTTAATCATCAGTTAAAAAATAAAACTTCTAATATTTATATAACCAATTCATACTAATGTCCTAACTGGCCTTTTTACAACTGCAAGTTTTTTTCACAATGCATTCAATAGTTGTTATAATTGAAAGAGGGAAAATTAATGTTAATAAAATTTAATTGTGTTTACGAACGAACAAATGGGAACTGCAATTGGCACCAAGGGAATACATGAAGTGAACTAAATTGACCTGCAAATAAATTTCAAAGTAGCATCCTTTCCTGCTTATCTAGCACCTCAGTGCTTTGCTACCATGCCCCTTAGAAAACAATAAATAACCAAAATTAGACTGTTTGGTAAGGAGAAGATGGGGCTACTCCCACTGTATCTTAAAGCTTACAAAAGAAACAACCTCATGCAACAAAGTGCTGTCTAACGAAACAAGTGGACTGGTCAATGCAGACTATCTGGGACAAAGGCAGATATCAGCTATCCACTTTCAAAACCAGCTAAGGGTGTCAAAGGACTGAGCGCTATGAGACAGCAGTACTAACCTCTACACCACTGTGCTGCTGTCTGGAGATCAGGTAAATAACTTAGTATCAGTGATGTATGTCTATGCGGATTTATGGCTTCTTTGCTATTATGTATAAGGCGATAGATCAATAAGTAAGGACTGCATTGCTTTAATCTGGTTGCTGAACTTATTCTTTTTAAATTAGCAAAATACTTTAATTCCTTTTAAGCTAATTGCTTTCTTAAATTGTAACATCTTTATCATCAAAGTATAAATCAGAGTCTATTTGTAAAAATTCAACTGAATGATACATTTTTCTTTATTAAAGTGGATGCCTCATTGATTCAGTGATAAGTGCAGCTTCCTTCACAGCTCTATAGCTCGGGGTTTGCCTTCTGTGAGGAGTTTGCTATTGTCCCTGTGTATACATGCCCCCCATTCTTCCAGAACTTTTCACATCTCAAAGTGTGTGCGTGTTTAGTTGAGTGGCAGCTCTAACACTGCCCAACATGAGTAAGTGTGGGCATTTGTGTGACTCTGCTCTGTGACGTTCAGATTTGGCTCCTGCCTTGTGCAAAATACTTGTGGAAGAAGCACCGGCTTCCAAAAAACCTTAAATGGAACAATTTCTTTCAGTTAATTGGTAAATAAAATTATTTATGAATGCCACATTTCCATGAATTCTCATTTAATTAATTAATTTATTAAGTGTCTCCTTGATTTTCCTGCCAAGTTAATGTCTTGTCATCTCTTGGGAGAAGCAGAAATATTGCAAATTAAATTCCCTATATTTTTAGGACATATTATACAGTAAGTAAATTGTTCACAGTGTATTTCTGCCAAACAGCACTAGGATTGTTTTAGATTTTTTTCTTAATATTACTGTGATTCACTTTATACTTGCCTACTTTATCCTTTATTTATTCAGCAAATGTACAGAAGTCATAAATTTAATGCAGACAGAGAGAGCAAAGCCCAGCCATATTTCAAATAATATACAGTAGCTTGTCACATCTTATAACACTTAGCGAGCACCCGTACTGCAAAAGATAAATGCTCCCTAAAAGGCAGAGTGCAATAACTCAACGGTATTTCTGTTTAAATACAACTGTAAATTATAGGTTTCTCACATTATTGCAATTTTAAATCAAAAAGCTCCCTTTTCAATTTTTTAACAAAAGCACTATATCACATAAAGATAACGTTTTGCACCTGTTTAGCAGAGCAAGCTCCATCTAAGCCTTGCCGATTCATGCTGCCTGCAACTCTCATATCCTGAACAATTTTGCTACCAGTTTACTTACCTTGACAGTTCTATAAAACTGTCTCCCGGCTCAGGGAAAATGCTTTCCTGTAATGTTCCAGTAACCAAGTTGGATGTGATTCCTGTTGTCCAGTTTAAAAAAGCAAAGCTTTTCAAAGTTCCCTAGAATGCCTGTCTTTAGAAAGAGGAAAACGGCTCCCATCTACTCTCCTGCCTCTCCTTCTACTCTGAATAGACAGAGTGAATGAAATCCAGCAGGAGGTGGTCTAGGTTTCCTATTTCACTGCATGCTGCACTGCTTTCATACACTCCCAGCTTAGTAGACAGCAGACAGACAACCCAGCCCAAAAATGTATTGCTGGCAAAACACATATGCTGCCGCAGATTTCCAGAGCAATAAGAGAGAACCTTAAATTAAAAAAAATTAATACATTACATTGCTAAGAGAGGCAATTGTCCTATATATATTTTTAAAATGTAAAAGTATTTACACAGTAAAGTATGAACTTGTAGTGCCTTTTGAGAGTACTACTTTAAACCCCGAATTTAGATGAATAATATAGTTGATTCCTTCAGACTTTTTAAGTGACGTTTATGCAATTGCAGTGCTCATTTCTCTATTCCTAGTGTATCTTGTACTAAAAATAATGACATGTGAAAAGCCAACAAATAAGCTCACACATTTTATTTTTAAACCAACACTATTAATTGAATGCATTTACATTTCTATATCTACTCTCTGAATTCATATTTCCGTACAAAATGACACTTTTTTTTAATCATTACTGTTCAACAATTAAAATCATCAACTGTAGAGTGACCTCAGTATTTCGTAAGGAAAGGGATGCGCTAAAATTAAAATTAATCTGACAGTCTAGAATACTGTATGTGCTCGAGGTCAATATTAAAAGATGGCAACTTTTTTTTTTTTTTAAACAGTTGACATTCAGTGTTTTGAAGTGTCAAGATTTATAGGCTGTATATTTTACCCTATGAAAAACAGCATGTTCAGCACTGAGATCAGATTGCCAAAGACATGCTCTGTTTATTGCTCTGCTCACAGGATTAAATTATAACTGGTATGACTGACTGTTGTGCTGCATTCCCTGCAAACAAGACCTGGGAAAAATGAAGATGGAGTATGGGGACAACTGGAAAAGACATCTCATTTACCATTGATGTGCTTATTTTATACTCAGACTGCTACTTAAGTTGAACAAATGGCCTCCCTCCAGTTTATGCACATGAAATATTGGCATCAGTAAAATATTTTATTATAATTTTTTCAGGAAATATAGACCATCCAGTATTGAGGCTGTTTAATACAGGTCACTTTTGTTGGGGGCTTACAGACACCACTGACAAAACCAAGAAGCAACGGGAACAAAGTGCCAGTACATAAGATGGCACACTCACACATGGGACAGTTTGGAGTTGTCAATCAAATCTATAGAATGTGAGAATGAAACTAGAGTATCCAGAGAAAATTCCATGTAGGCATGGTGGAATAATAATTGTACAGTGTCTATAACAAAAAAACAAAAAAAACTTTTCAACCCTCTTTGGATGTTTTCACATTTTATTATTACAAAACGTATCACATTGGATGTTTTTTTCACATTGATCAGCAGAAAAAGACTCTTTAATGGCAAAGTGAAAAATGATCACTGTAACATGATCTAAACAAATCACAGTTATAAAACAAAATAATTGATTGTATAAGTATTCACCCCCATCAAGTCAGTATTAAGTAGATGTACCTTTAGCAGCCATAACAGCCTTCAGTCTGTGTTTGCAGGTCTCTATCAGCTTTGCACATCTGTACACAAACATATTCCTCCACCCTTCTTATCAAAACTGATAAAGCTCTGTCAGGTTGCACGGGGATCATGAGTAAACAGTCTATTTCAAGTCCAGCCACAAATTCTTAATTGGATTGAGATCTGGAATCTTACTCAACCACTCCAGGACATTAACATTGCTGTTTTCAAGTCATTCCTGTGTAGCCTTGGCTTGCTGGAAAATATTTTTTTGTCCAAGGCACAGGTTTCTTGCAGACTGAATCAGGTTATCCCTCTGGGATTTCTTTGTATTTTGCTTCATTCATTTTGCTCTCTACCATCACAAGTCTTCCAGGGCATGCTGTAGAGAGACATACACAAGAGCATGCTATTGCAACCACCATGCTTCACGTTGGGGATGGTGTATTTCTGAAAAAGGTGTGTAAAACATGGCGTGTAGTCTAATGAGTAAAAAAGCTCAATTTTGGTCTCATCAAACCATAGAATTTTCCATGTGCCTTCCTGCAAACTCTAACGAAGATCTCATCTGTGTGTTTTTAACATTGGCTTTCTCTTTGCCATTCCCATAAAGCTGTGACTACTGAGACACCCAAGCAACAGTTGTTGTCTACACAATCATTCCAGTCTCAGTAACTGTAGTCTGTGACTCCTTCAGAGTTTTCATAGGTCTCTCGGTGGGATCTCTCACTAGCCTTCTTCTTGCGCAATCACTCAGTTTTTGTGGTTGGCCTGCCCTAGGCAAATTTACAGCTGTGCCATATTATTTCCATTACTTAATGATTGGTTTAACTGGACACCAGGGGATATTCAGTGACTGGGATATTTTCTTGTCTCTGTCCCCTGATTTGTGCTTTTCAATAACCTTTTCACAGAGTTACCTGGAGTGTTCTTTTGTCTTCATTGTGTAGGTTATACCACAATACGAATACACCACAAATTAGACCTTCAAGATAAGGGGTATTCATACTACAATTAGCTGAAACCCCCTGAATACAGACAGGTGATCTACATTGAACTGAATATGAGACCAACTGGCCGCACTAGTGATGATTCAAATTTGTCATATTAAAGTGGGTCAATACTTATGCCATCAATAATTTTGTATATTTGTAATTAATTTACACCACTTTGCAGAAATCAATTTTCCCTTTACATAAGAGAGTACAGTAATCCCTCGCTATATCGCGCTTTGACTTTCGCGGCTTCACTCTATCGCGGATTTTATATGAAAGCATAACTAAATATATAACGCGGATTTTTCGCTGCTTCGCGGGTTCTGCGGACAATGTGTCTTTTTACTTCCTGTATATGCTTCCTCAGTTGGTTTGCCCAGTTGATTTCATACAAGGGGCGCTATTGGCGGATGGCTGAGAAGTTAACAAATCAGAGCACGCAGTTAAGTTCTCGTGACTGAGAAGCTAACCAATCAGAGCACGCAGTTGAGCTCCTGCGTGCTGAATGCAGTGTTAACCAGGAAGTCTCGTCTCGCTCATTCAGCATCAACGTGTTTCGCTGTGTAAAGAGTTGTGCTCTTTTGTGTTTATCTTTGTGCATAGTCAAGCCCTTCATTATGGCTCCAAAACAATCTGCTACTGCTTCAGGGGCCGTGCCCAAGCGCAAGAAGAAGATGTTAACGATTGCTGAAAAGGTAAACGTTTTGGATTTGTTGAAGGCTACGATTCTTTTTATTTAAAAAGTAGGAAAGGAATATAAGATCTAAGGCCGCAGTGTCCTTTTAACCAGGGTGCAAAACGAGTTGTAAGTGGATGTAATAAGGCAGTAGTCTGGATGGAATCTGCTTTAGGGATTTGGATTGAAGACTGCCAGAAGAAGAACAACGGCAGTGCTACACAATCGCCTGAAGTGGCTCCTTTACAAGGGCTGTAACGCTCTCCTTTGTTGTGCAGTAAAATTAAACTCATTGTTATCGGACAAGTCATCGTGTCATTGTTGGTGAGTAACCATAATTAATTTTCTTCTTACAGTGCTTAGTACATGTACGTACGTTTAGTGTCACTGTACACACATTTACTGTATACTATTTTTCTTGCATTGTACGTATTTATTGCTGGTGACCTGTCTATCGTAATGGCTGTAACATATGTGATATCGGAGACACTCAATATCTTTAAAATAATATTTAGGTTTTACTGTATATAAACAGTGTGTTTATATACATAATTTCAATGAATCTTACTTAATATCTAAGAGAATACAAAGGGATTATGCTGTATAACTCTGCGAGGAATATTTATAAACAGTGCGGGAGAGTTTATAAGGTCTTAAAATATATAAAAATAACCATACAAACATATGGTTTCTACTTCGCGGATTTTCACCTATCGCGGGGGGGTCTGGAACGCAACCCCCACGATCGAGGAGGGATTACTGTATTTTTTTTCTGTTGACCAAAAAAAAAAAACAAAACAAATGAAATTTACTCTAATTTATTGTTGTATAACAATAAAATGTGAAAACTTCCACTAGGGAGAAAACCTCCACTATAGGCAATGTATGTAATGTAAAAATGCAAAGGTTTTTTTTTTTTTTTAATGCTTGTAACATGTGATTCAAATACTTAAAAGATGTAATTATTTGCAGTTTAATTTCTCAGTTACCCCCTCAGAGTGTCACTTCAAATAAATAAAGATAAAAATTTACAAATGATTAAACATTTCTTATAGAATAATTTAATATTCCTAAGAGTTTTTACAGTATAATTATGCTTAACCAAATAGAAAGGTATAGTAACTCCTCTCAACTTACTGTACCTCATAAGTCAGATGCAGCTGTTGGTTGCAAATCAATTAAGTTCTTTACTAAAAAGCCTTTTAAACTGGCCCATCGCCAGCATGTAAAAACCATCAGGAAAACGAATGTCATTCATGTGGTGGGACTTATTTAAAATTCATACTTAAAGCACAGCGAATGGAATACAGTATATCAATACCCAATACCATGAAATGTGCATTAGTTACAATATAAATTATCACTCGTAACCTCCTTTATATCATTGATTTTACTTATCTGCTTGATGTTTTCAGACACCTGTTTTTTTAATGTAATTTTATAGTCTGAAGCATATAAAATGATAAAATTAGTGCTGGTTATATATTTGCAATGCAACATTTTTCAACAAATCGTGCATTCTCAAAATATTAATTGTAAATAATAATTTTATTTTACACTGCAAAGTGATTTGCAATAGATTTTTTTAATCTGTTTTCAGATATTCAAAGCACAGGCAGGCTACTTGACTTTAATTAATTTTGCACAAAAAGTCACTGACGGAGACAGGGGATTAGTGTTCCACTACTTAATGCCACACAACTAGTCTGCAAACACTGAATTTCAGACGGGCTGGCCTGATGGTTAAACCTGCTTTATGGTAATTGAGTGTCAGTGGTATAAAGAAAATGTTTGAAACAGCTGAGCCACAGAATGAAATTGGAATGCAGAACCAAGCTCATAATAACTAGAAAAAGGAAGTAAGGAACCGTTCATTATTTAAGAAACTGATAAATAGTATGAGAAACTGACTCATACTATTTATTATTATTATTATTATTATTACAACATGTGTTTATTGGGGTTTTCTCCTGGTATCATGAATTTCTTTCTACAACCCAAAAATGTGCACGACAGCTACTGACTTAGTGAGCGTGGGTGTAGCTATGCCCTGTCTTTTACCAGTTCCTCGCTGACAGGTGGATAGGGTATTGGCAGCATTGTGCTGCAATGCTGCCAAGATAAATTCCAGTTACTCAGGATGATAAAGCAGGTTCAAAATTTGGAAGAATGTAAGGATTATTATCAAAGTACAGTGTTTCATCCCAAGAACTTATTTCTCATATGGTCTGGATAATATACAGTAGAATGCATAAAGGAGAACACAGGTTGCAACCTTCTGTATGTTGGATTTGGGGAGTTCAGTAAGTTCTCAAAAGATGACTGTGAACCCAGAAGTGACACAGAAAACCAAAATAGCAAGCAAAATGTGATTTATTGACAACAATAAATAATTAATGCAGTGTTAGGGTATGGCATACAAAACCTGTGCACAGAGCTTACCTATGCAATTTCTTTAAGGACCCAAAAGGATGGCTGGTCCGTTACCCACTGTAGGTCACATTTTTCTGCACACCTTCTTAAAAAAAAACATTATTTTTCTCTACTTCTCCACTTTAATTCCTACTGCCCAGTAGAACCCTTATCCACTACTTTCTCTTGAAATCCAGGAAATTCTGGTTTACTACCAAAGTTTTGTTAAATAAAAGTGTTCAACATCCACTTTCAGAAAACACTCTCATGAATGAAAATGGAATGCACTCAAACACGAGTTGAGGATTTGAATTGATGACCCACTTCCCTTTGTTACATTTACATTTCCGGAAAACTGTCATAAATGAAAACAGAATGCACTCAAACATTAACAAGCATTTGAACTGAAGGTCTGCTTCTCTTTGTTACATTTATATTCATATTCAAAACTGGAGTACTTCTGAATTAATTACTGGTAGTCTATGAAACTAAACGGATGAATTGATCTTCTGCTCATTGAATCATTTCATATATGCACAAATATGAAGCATATTCTCTTCCTGATAATGTTTTCATTTGCTTTTCTTTAGCCTTTAATCTTTAATTGCACACACATCTCAGAGCACTTTGTAATGTTGATATCACGTGAGACACAGTGTTAGCAAATGAATGAACTGTTACCAGGCTGGACCTCTGACCAATGAATAAGGCAGGTCAAGTGCTTGGTCCCTTTGTATGGTCTCAATACATGCAAAATGTGTGAAATTGTCCAATAAAATATTATTAAGAAAAGAAGTCATTACCACAATGCTGCGCATTTGAATTGAAAACGGGACTTTTGACCAATATTATTTAGTCATCACTGGGCCCAGTTGAGTTTGAATATGTAATATATAATTTCTCCACAAAAACATGAGATACATTTTTTTCTTGGCCTTCACTACAAAGTACATTGGGTAAGTGACATTTTAAAATATATTTTTGAATGGAGTATCACTTTCAGTGAGTTCTACTTTCATTCATAAGTGCATTTTCCAGAAGAGGTTTATTTAACAAAATTTTAGTAAAAATACACATATTTAGGATGTGGTGAACATAATTCTGGATGTGTTGACATGTGGATTATGGAACTTGAGTTATGTTAGATTTTTTTTTCATGGATGCCTTTGATATTGTTTGCTGTTTTCTTCATAGACATCTGTTCTATCAGACACGTTGTTATCTCCATTCTGCATTACAATATGACATTAAAATTTTTTCATAGTCATTGCCACAAACTGCACAGGGTAATAGAAATATAATTTTTGGTTGAAGTATTCCTTTAAGTACCCTTCTGCAGCCAAAACATATTGCCCTCAAGTGCTGTGGGGCACAGTAACAAAACTGCTTGTTACAATCTGCCCAGCTCTCAAAACAACGCATTTATCCAAAAACCTGGCCTCAAGGCCAGACCCCCATACTCATATTGCGGACTTCAAAGCCTACAAAGGCCAAAGTTAACCAAGACGAAAGTGGAGTGAAAACATAACATCTCTGGGGCAACAAAACAAAATATTGTTCTTTTATATGTAGAGTTTTGTTCTTAAAGGAAATACAGCAAAAAGTAATCAAAAAGTTAAACCTAAATGATAGACCTATATCAAACAAAACTAGCCTATAATTCAATAATCAGAATAATCTTATGTTTCAGCCTGGGTTATAATCCTGGCTAAAGACAATTTTTTGCTTATATAATACTTTTGTTATTTTTCATATATTTCATGTTTTATTGTATTAATTCTCTGATTGGATTTATATTATGCATGTGTTTATTATTGTTTGGTTTTTATTATGTGCCCTGTCTCCTTTATGTGGAGCCCAAGTTAGCAGGGCCATCTAAGTAACAGGAATGTAAGGAGTAGCAAGTATTTAAGGAGTAGCTGAAGCCCAATTTTGACTTCCTATCCTTGTGGGTTTATTTTGATTTACTGGTTTGTACCCCCTGTTCCATCTAAACATACTACTATTGGATTCTGTTTTTGAACTTGCTTCCTTGAAAGGCAAAAAAATATTTTTTTTATTTTTTCTTCCTTCTTTTTAGACATTTTGAAATATTCAGAGAACATTGTTTTCATTTGGCCTGAGGTTTTTATGCTTTTTCTCCCCTATTTTCTATTTTATGGACATTTTGCACCCGTACAGGTGGAAAGCATGCCTTTTGAGTCTGGGACTGGGCAGATTATGAGTAATGTCTGAAGCATACTCCACTTTTTTGTGCTTCATTGTGGTAGGATTCACAACAAATTCAAATAGAAGCAAAGATAACAACTAGAAGAACAAAAAAAACCATTTCTATAATTTCCAAAGGTCAAAATCAAAAAATATAAGACAGAGCTAAACAAACAGAATGTACATTGGTCTTAGCACTATGAATTTTGCAGAATTATAAAGACTTGGGGATGGTCCCACAGCTGCAGCATCAGGGTGCCCCGCTTCCTTGGGCTCAATATAAGGAAGGTAAGGAACAGAGGTAACAAATGCACAGCTCAAATATTATAAAATATAGTAAGTAAATCACAAAAGACAAATGAAAGAATACATAAAAAAAAGATACTTCAAAAAAAAAAAAAGATACTTCAGCCAGAAATGAAACTCTGGTTATTCCATTGTTTATTATTGAAGTATAGTATGTCTTACAATGTGAGTAAGGCTGATGTGTAGTTTTCCCAGCATGTCCAACTCTGAAGGGTAAGCAAATTCATCTCATTGACTGATGCCAACACCAGGGGTCTCATGCATAACACTGTGTGTAGAATTCACACTATAACATGGTGTACGGACAAAAGCGGAAATGTTCATACTCACAAAAAAATCTCAGTCAGCGTGAAAAGTAACGCACATGCACGCACCTGCTGCCACTCCCAAACTTCTCCCAGAATTACACCTCTTTGAATATGTAAATCAATATAAATAGCCCTTAAGCATAGCATTCTGTGAAAAGGCAATGGCAAAAGCACGGGGATAAATAGAAGAATTTCAGCAAATACCAAGTAGAGGCAAGGAAAAACGTACTATTTGTTGGTTTAAACAGTGGTATAAACAACAAGAAGAAGTTGATCGAGTGACATAGAGTGTCGGAGAAACTCGAAAGCTCAAGTTCGCAAAGTTGCATAATGCCCGAAATAAAAAAGAAGTTGTCAGATATCAAAGTCGCCGTGAAAAGGTGAGTTGTAGCCCACCGTCTGAGTGTCATATGAAAGCTTATTAGGGTACAGAGAAAAAAAAAATAGGGACACAGTGGGAAAAAAAGCTCGAAATGTCAACTTTAATCTTGAAAATTTCCACTTTAATCGTGCAGTTTATTTTGTCATTAAAGTAGAACATCACAAACTCCACCATAAAATCGTTTAATTTACTAGTTTCTCAAATCCCATCGTAACTAAAGTAGCACGTTAAATGCTTTGTTTTGTATTTGATCTTCTATGTGCTCTATGTGTGTGAATCACTACGTGCTTTCTCTTCCTCCGACAGGACACAGAATCCATTACATGCGTGATATTACAGCTCTCTGAATAATTAAAATACTGAGATGTAGACTTGATATTATTTTCATGATTTTAGTAGTTAAAGCATGTTATTAAACATGGGAACATGGTGGCGCAGTGATTGTTCATGCCTCATGCAAGATTCTTGCTGCGCGACCTTCGATGAAATACTTCATTATAGCAGTACTGTCTCTTTCAAACGTACTAACCCCCAATTCCTGTCCTTACTTTTCTTTCTCCAAATACACAATTGCCACACAATCAACTCTGTAATAGATGTTAAGCCATCTGTAAGCTTACAACACCGATTCTTCAAAACTTTTAAGGAACATTGAAATATCATCGTAGTACATGTTTAATTATTCTATCCATCTATCCTTCCAGTGTCGCGCCAGCCCCAGCAAGAATACAGCGTAAGGCAGGAACATGAGAGCAGATTAATAGACAGCATGGCTGAGGCAGCGTGTGCTTGATGCTGTATACCTAGAATTATCTTTCTGATCAGCAGCTGTACAGCTGTGATTCCCCACTCAGATACAGTGATATAAATACTCCGAGTGGTGCAGTGAGAGTAAAATTGAAAAGATGATCCACTGTGGCAACCCCTAACGGGAGCAGCTGAAAGAAGAAGAAGAAGGTGCAGTGAGAGTAACAACGCTAAAACACCTATAGTATTTCGAATAGTTTGACCATGCTGTGTGCCATTATATTGTTACAGGTTAATTACAATCAGGTGTATTAAACTAATAAACAATATGCAGTTAATTTCAGTGTATTTATGAAGCTGCATCAGGGATGTGGATCTAAAAAAGAAAGGGAAATCACACTGGAACAGTAGCACTGCTTTGATGCTGGGTGCCACCAGTCTGTAAAACCGAGCGGAGAACTTGCGTACGCCAGGGTATGAGCTACCGTGGAAATGTGCGTGGCTTTACGCCAAGTGTAGGTTTTATACATCGCGATTTGAATATGGAAACATTTCTGTGTGTACGCACCGTTTATACATGAGGCCCCTGATCACTAGTGATGAGATGACCTGCACAGAGGTAATTCCCCTTTCCATCACAGCAGTGCAAGGACAGTAATATCTATCTTAATATCCGAAAAGAAACTATAAATAGATTTCATGAGTGAGACCACACTCCCATCTGCATCAGGGCAAATGCGATGAGGAGAGTAAGCAGCTTCAGAAATATTTTTAAAGTCAACATTCCTGATGAACTTTGGTGTGCACAATACATGAGGCCTCAGGTATTTTACACAGGTACCATTTCTTTTGGCCAGCTGCTGTTCCTGTTGTATGGCCAAAAAGAAAATGTTGATCTCCTGCTGCCCAGAGGAACATTAAAATCATAGTTAAAGTTATTGTATCAGATATGATTTAAATAATGTAAAACTGTTAAATTAAGCTGCTTAAGAAAACAAAAGATTCCATTATGTTTACTCTGTTGGGAAAATATAGAAGCTTAAACTCCATTTTTATTCCTGGATCATTAAGTGCTTTTACCTATCCTCAAGCTACAATTTTATGAATATTTGTCCTGTGCTGATCAAAGGGTATCATGTCCTGCCATAACTGAATCACAGGGTGTATATAGGATTGTCAAATACATTTTCCTTTCTTTTTGAAATTTCATAGTTTTCTGTACATGGACTATTAGGCAGGTTTTTACAATTTTCCTTATTCTTTATTCCTTTGTCTCTTTCTCCTTTACTCCTCCTAGCTGAGTTTTGTCCTTCTGCTACACCCAATTCCAACTTCTTGACTGAGCAGAGACAGCTTCTTTTATGGCAGACCTGAGTAGGAGTAAAAGCATTTTATCAGTTTTCCTTAAATAGGAAACTACTCCTATTTTCCCCATTATTTAGGAGAGGTTATGAGTTATCATAACTTTCTAGGAGCTGCAAGAAGGTGAAATTTAGGAAGAGATCGACAGACATCCCATGAACGGCTGAATGTTTTGGAAAAGTTGGACAATTAACTTGTAAAATATATTTATCTGACAAAGATGGAATAACATTATATATGTGGAGAAGCCATATGTTTTCATCCAAAATGACAGCTTTCATAATGTTTGTCTACAGGGAAAATACAGCTTTCCAATAGTGATGATCTGGGTAACCAAGCATTTGTAGAATTTTGCACCAACTTTAAATGCGCTTACAACGCTCGGGGTGATACTAATTATACATTTCCCCATGGCTCCACATAAGTTAATATTAACACAAGCAGCATTCATGCAAATCAACATAAACATCATTGCCCTAAGTGTGGATGAGCATGCATATGTTAGTCACTAACGGTATTATAAAATCAATGCACAAGTGTCCATGGGTGCAAACTGTGCTATAGTAGCCAGTATGTTACTCTGATAATAAGCATGGCTGGATGGGTGACTGAGAGTGAATTGTCACACAGATACACTGAACTTTGCATTTCATAAACCCCTGGAACATTTGTGTTACAATTTACAAGCCTGGTAAGATTCAAAAAGGCAGGCGGAGGCTCCCAGGACATTAGATAAACCAAGTCTTGCAGTAGGTAAGAGGAGATCACAGAGAGGGACACAGCATGGCACAGTGGAAGATAAAAGAAACATAGGAAGATTGACTGCGACTTATATCCATGGCTAGTTTCAGTAACTGTTACTTTATGAGGCGCTTCTCGTGGCCCAAAGCCAGAAGGTAATTCTTCTGGAAGTACAGCTGTGGATCATTCATTATTAAGTAAACATGTCTGTTATTTGGCTTAACTCTCATTCAGTGTGTGTGTCTTGGTCTTTTCATCTTGGTAATTGTTATTATATTATTCTTGATGTTGTTGCAATCAAGTGGCAACAAATCTGTGCACTTTCGTGCAGTATCTTGACCTATTCTGTTTTACTTCTGCTTCTTCTTCTAATACCACTTTGAAGGTTATTATTATTATCTTTGTGGTGAAGCCTTAGCATTAATATTAGAAATCTACAAAACCTCATCATGAGTGGCATTTTACAGATAGGTGGGGATGCCTCCTTAGGCTACACCCACAGAATACAAGAGAACATAGTACAATACATAACTCCTAAATAATAAATAATCAGAACAATAAAAAATTACAATAAAATAAAGAAGATACAAAAAACAGAAATAAACATTCATTAAGCATTAAATAAACATTCATGAGTAAGGGAACAAACACTGTAAAGTAACAACGTATTCAAATAAAATTCACAGAACAGCCTTTAGTTTTGGAAACATTTCTTTCAATTTTTTGTAAGGAAAGTAAAAAGTTGTAATCGTATTTGTATACACCAGTACTATCATGAACTAACAGTCAAGAATAGGACAAATGTATTTTGTATGTATGATGTAAAAGAGAAGCAGAAGCCATATATTTACAAACTGTGTCTGTTAGTTAGCCGTTAATTCTGTTGGTACAGGTAATAGGACAACTACTAACCTACCAAGGGAGAAATCATACAGTGATCAAGACAAGATGCTGAGAGGCACTTCATAGCATTCCAATCGGAGGGTCAGATAATATACTGTGGCTTAGTTAGTAAAGAGATGTTTCCATAAGGCATCCTATGTATCTTTTGAATTCAGAGTTTAGCTCTAGCTTCACTTGTATTCTTTTTACAATAAATAATTGATCAATTCAGACATTGCAAATGCAAATACTCTGCACCCTTTGTCCATTAAATGTCAAGATTAAAACAATTAATAGTTTAACCCAGTCTAGTCTTTTAACTGTATACTGAAATGTCATGTGATAACTGAACTTCTTTGAAAATAGTTCCCTATTTAGTGCCTGATGAATAAAACAAAACACAAGTCTTGTTCAGTTAATTTTTTTTTACTAGCAGCCTTGCCAACATCGAAATTTCTCTTTGCTCCGCTCAGCAATATGGTGGTTCAAGACGATGGTCTCCTTATTGCTGCTTATTTTACTGCCTATTTCTCTCACTCTTCCTGGCATTGACTTCTGTTAAAATATGTGCAACCCTAACCCTAATCGTAAACCTGTAAAAGTGAGCTAGGGAAAGGAAGGAAAATGACCAAAGGATTCTATTTGAATTTTTGATCAGTATTGCAATAGAATTTTAGTCTTCACTAGCATCATATAATATTCTAACCATGGAAATCACCCTCCACACATTTTAGGGACCATCTTTAAACAATTTTCTGTTTCTTAAATTATTGAATATACATTTACATCTTATTTCCTGAAAAATTAAATTTGACATACTTGCACTATACCATTCAATGAACCATTACTTTAAAAATATGTAATCATGTAAATTACTTACCATATAGTTCCTTTGCAAATAGTCTGAATGTGCTCTTGTTTAAAATATTCTGATTTCTTCTATGTCGTATTGTGTGATGAGGTGCCAAGCATATCACAAGTGAATGAAGGAGCAAATTTGTGGTCTGCTAGTTCAGTATGTTCTGTAAACATTTAAGGAAGGCAACAGAAAGGCAGAGTCAGCTTAAGTGAAAGAGTGATGTTATTATTGATTAACCCGGATATGGCACATAAAGGAAATATGTGTATTCCTCTATCCATTTATTATCTCCCTTCAGGTTTGTAGTAGTATTGTAAAATGGACAGAGTACAATGAAATTCTTACTTGCACAACTCACCAGCATGGGGTCATGCGAAGATATTGACTACCCTAGCCGTTCCAGTCACCTAGGGTATATGGCAGGAGCCAATGAATCAGTCTTGGATGGGATGCAAGCCAGTCACACTCACACATGCCAACAATCATTCAGAGTCGGTCAATCAGCATAATGTTCACATCTTTAGGATGCCAGAAGAAGAATTATACAAACACAGGGAAAAGGTGCACACCTTAAATACAGGCAGTACCTTGGCTAAAATCAAAATCCATTACTCTGGCATTGTGAGACAGCAGAACTGTCAACTGTGCTTTTGTGTTGAAGAAAGGAATTGGTTATTGTTTTTATTTAAATTTGTAACTGACACATCTACTGTATCACAGGGACAATAGTTACAATAGAAAACAAGCAATTTTTTGCATCTTAACAAAAACATGCTGGCCCTCTTTGCCTACCTGTACAGGTCTGACCCCTTGTTATTAAAAATTGGTAAATCTCTGATATTTCAGTAGAAAAAGAAACGTTTTTGGTCTTACATAATTTTTATTTGTTCAATATTCTTTGTGGTTTGTTTTCAAGGAATGTGACCATAAATTTGTTTTGTTAAAATTCTTTACTTTCAGAAGAATGCCACTACAGGGGGTCCTTGGGTTACAACGTTTCGACATACAACATTTCGAGTTTACAATGCTCACTCCCATAAAAACTTAAAAAAAATTGAGACATGAGAAGGAATAAAGGAAAGGATTTTTTTACACTCATTTTTTCTGTTACTACAGTACAGTGTACAGTACAGTATATTTATGTCCTTTTCCTTTTTCTGAGGCTTAGATTTTGTGTTTTTATGTTCTAGATTATAATTTTGCAAATTTGTTAAGACAGGAAAGTTACTTAGGCTAGAGTGTGTTTCGACTTACACCAAAATTCGGGTTACATCACTGTTGTAGGAACGGAACTGTGTTGTAACCTGAGGACCCCTGTATTTTATTTTAAATTTAACTACATCACACTGCTATTTTAGAGTGTCAGAAATTGGCTGCTGAGTCACTACAGTACACTGCACTGCTGATAAGAAATGCCCGCCAAGGGGCACTCTATGTCATGTCACAAAGACTCCACTATAAAATGCTTTAGCTTGCTGTCCAAACCTTGAAAAATGTTATTCTTTAGCTCATAGTGTTAGATATTGTGGTTTATAATTCATAGCTTGCCATTTCTTGATTTAGTTCATACCATTAGCATTTTGGTTCTGGTAATGTTTTCCTAGTTTTGGCATTGAGTTTTGGCCATTCTTGCCCTGACTTCACTTATTGTTTAATGTTCTGGATTTTGTTTTTGACAGAAATATTTGGTATTCTAGAACATTATTCTTGTCTTATTTTCTTGAAAATGCTCAATCTACCAGTCCATTTTAACAGCATCATTGATGTTGCCCACAATCCATTATGCCAGCATACAATATGACGAGGTCAACTAGAATAAAAAAAACAGCCAGAATGAGACTGTGCTGCCATCCAGTCAAATTGCTTTAAGTGTTCATGACTGGCTTCACACCTGTTTATCAAACTAACTTGCCCAACACTGTACCCTTCTTACCTCACTACTCTCATTCTTCTTGTACCCAGGACTCTTACTACTGAGCTCTTGTTTCCCCCCTCCATCTAACTCCAGACTCTGTTAAACTATGTCAATAAGAGTCACATCCTTAGATTTAATGATTGTACTTTTTGTTTTTTATGATGCCTTTTTTTATGTGGTGTATTTCTGTCTCCAAGATGTGATTGTCCATTAAAGAGCATTACATGATGTAATCAAGGATCAGTATCAATGATTGTGGATACTTTCTAAACTTTCTGTGAGTGCTACTTGGTTAGCAATCTCTGTGCAACTAATCTTTTGGCTGGATTTTAAGACTCTGATTTTTGGTTCACTTGTTGGTTTAAACATTTCTATTGTTTGATTTCTGGTTTTGACCCTTGCTAGTACTAGACCTTCTGGTCTATTTTTTTCTTGTCTTTGTGGACTGCCACTAAAACATCATCAAAGATTTAGATTACCTAATATTGGAAAAGCAAATTTTCTGATCTGGTAGGAATTGCTGTGATAGTACTTGATATTGATATAGCATTCAGCAGTGTAATGTACTTATTAAGTAAGTTCATAATTCAGAAGCTGGAATTTATGCCTTTTGTTTTTGGCATTTTGCAATTGACATGTGTTTGGTTTACGATTTATCAACTTTGGGATGAGCAGGGACACTGTTGCGAATGGTATCTTCTTTTTCTGTTCCTACAGCACAAAGAAGACACTCAATGAGAGCAACTGACTCAGCCCCTTCTGTTCGCAGGACTATATATTCAAGGCACTCAGAAAATATGGAGTCTTGTTGTGGATTGATGCTCAACAGAGACGGAGTTCGAATTCTCACATGACCACATATTATTATTTCAGCCTTCTCTCCTTAGTTTTTATTTGTTTTATATGGCTTTGGGTATTGAAGTAGTTGGAGTTTAGTATGGAAATCACTGTAATTTAGAATCAGAAATATTTGCTTTCATATACTGTTGAAATTCATTGAGTTCTGGGGTATTTGTCATATCAGAAAAGGTACGGTAGTTATATTTATTAGGAATTATTTACAACCAGAAATGTAAAGATATACAATAATCATGTTTAATTTTGTCTAATACTGTTAGGTAAAAATAATTAGTATGATTTAAAAAGTATTGGTAGTACTTTAGATTAGAGGTCTTATGGGATAGCTATGGTGCATTTATTCATCACTTATTGCAATGTAACACAACTAAAGCCTTTCCTAAGGTCTTGTTACACAGCAATAACAAACTAGTAGATGCACAATACTGTAGGTAGAGGTTATCATCATTGATGCCTTACAAGTCTTGTGAAGGCTGCATAAATCATTTGTTAATGTCTTATAACATTATTGTAACCCATTAATAGATTCAAATGTTAGCAAACTACTGTTATTGATTAGCCTACCTGCACTTCTAGTTAAAATACTAGTCTTAGCATCTAGTGCTTAATCCTTACACTGTTGCTTGATTTTCTAAATTAGAGGCCAGATGATTTGGAATATTGATTTTTGAGAGAGATGGCTATCACTATCCCACGAATAACATAAAGTGTGGTTCACATAGTGAACCGGTGTTATTTCTTTCTCGCTTTTATCCATGTAAAGCTACAGGCACACCTAGAACTGCAGGGAGCCTTCAATTATACCTTGCAGACAATGAATCATACGGGCCCAATTGACAGCTTCTTATTATTATCTTAGAACCATAGTGTAGTTGTCACAATACGTATAAAGCTAGATCATCCTTTGTGTGCAGTGAAATTATTTGCATACCTGGTACTGTCTGATTCTCTACAAATTAATTTGATTGTATGGATTCATATAGTGTCAGCTATCCACTTCTGAAGTAACCGCAGATATTGAGAATAAAACAGGAACCATCAATACCAAAAAGCACTTAGTTTTGAAACATCTTTCTAAATTTAATACTCCTCAACTCATTTTATATTTCTGGGTACAATCTGAGGATTTCAGGCATCTTAAGTTTAAAACTGAAGGGATTAAGAGAAGAATAATTGCCCGTATAGAATCAACAGGCAGTTTGTACTCTGAGCTACACATCTCCTAAAAATATACCTACAGTATGGATATAGTTTCTGTGACCAGTTGTATTACATTTCAGGAAACAAGAAAAAAAAACAATTAAAGTAAGGTGAATTTGAGAACAAAGCACAATCAAAACACACGGAACATTGCAGGGAATATTGCAAATTGCAATGCAAATAGTTAAATGCCATTGCAAAGTGTCTTTTTGGGGTTTGTATTTTAGATGAGCATCACAATAACATCTCTTCTTAGAAAAGCCCATGAAGAGATTTGCCAGATGGCTTTTGGAAAAACTGCAGGATAATTGATCATGTACTTAAAAACCTCTGCCAGAAAAAATGTATGAATACGGGGTCCGAAAATGCATAATGATGATTGTGTCTTGGGAAAAGAAAAGAATGAAGCCTCATGCCTGAGCTGCTTACTAACACAAATGACGCCAGGTCAGAGAGAAGATAAGCATAGTTTCAGAGCAAATGAAGTGACTCTGATAAAATTAAGTTAAATGTATGGAAAAACACTGTGGTGTGTCACATGAAAAACTCCAGGTCAGGCACCTTTGTAATTTTGCTTTACAGCTGCTCTATTTTCCTTTCATGACAGAGAGGTAAATTAGTCTAACAGAACTGAGCTGAACAACTCTCCAATCTGTGCAACCCTGGAGCAAGAATCACTAGCACAGTGGAGCACATCAGTTTTTTAGTCAGGTTTTGGGCCAGGTTAAAGTCAGGTCATTCACATACAACTTTGTGCTTGGGCTAAGTTCAGTTCTGTTATCCAATAAAGGAAAATTACATATGATTATTTTATGTTTTAAATTTATTATTGCTGCCTTACTCATTCCCCACACACTCTTATGGGTATAACAAAAATGGGTTCTGAATCATAAAAATTGCCATTTTCCTTGTTCAACTGCACAAAAAAGAGAATGTTAATATACATAAAAATGGAATTAGTGGATTCCTGAATATCAGACCAATGATTTGACTTACAATCATGTGAACTCTTGCACTTCAGATGGAAAGAGATTTGTATTTGGTATTGCATGTGATTAGATTGTAAATCTGTTATTATCTTTGTCCTGTTGTTAAGATGTGTTCTATCAGGAGAATGAAGTATATGTTTGGTGGAGGGGTATGGTATGTTGTGTCTTAATCAGACATAATCAGCAGTTATATGCAATTGTTTTATTGTGAAGATTGTGAATAATTAATAATATGCTTCTGAAGTTACATCCACGTTTCTCGTGAAGTTTAAAAAAAAATACAGTAATGTTCTAATGTTCCACTGATATGCTGGAATTCTAAGAGGAAGCAAGAAACATATATGATGTGTGTCAGACAGCCAGGGTCCATGCCTGGCCGGGATGCCCCTTCGCTGTGTATTCAGGGGGAATAGTACTGGATGGTGCAATACCTCCCCCGGGACACTAGATACCCCCGGGTTGGAGCGGTGCCTCGGTTTCCCACATGACTTCATGGGAATTGGAGTTGGGTGCAGCCCTGTTGGGTCCCGCAGACTCCTAAGCCTGTATGGGCAGCGTATTCACCACACCCGGAAGTTCAGCCGGAACTCGGCAATCAACCACCTGGAGCACTTCTGGGTGGACTATAAAAGGGCCCAGCAACCACCACTCAGGAGCCAGAGTCGGGAGGAGGAGGACAAGTTTGCCTGGGAGGAGTGGTGGAGGAAGAAGAAGAGTGTGCTTTGCTTTGGTGGTGGTTTATTTTACTTGGGACTGTGTTATGCCTGTGGGGATCACGGGGAAGATGTGCCCCACAGATGAAGAAAATAAAAGTTTCTTGGTGTTTATACGTGCCTCCGTATCCATCTGTCGGGTCAGGCACCTATAAAGCGCCTTGTTATAGATGAGAGAATTTATTATACTATTTATATTGATTTTTAGAAAACTCTTGATAAGGTCCTACATGAAAGGCTTAGCAACAAAGTTAAAGCATTGTTTGAGTGCGTGCAAAATTGTCCAAAACACTGAATTGTTAAAATCGATGCTCAAGGATAGGTGCTGAGGATACTGATCTTTTTAATATATTTATATAAGAACCAGTAACAGCGCACTGCATGTACTTGACTTGAGCATTCATAGTTTCATGCTATTCCTCTGTATGTTTAGCATTCGTTTACTCAGAGGTTGAAGCGCTTGCTGCTTCCTGAGCAGCTCTTCTTTTCTCCACCCTATTGGCCCGCTTCTTCTCTCCTTTCTTCTGCATGTTTTCGCATTAAAACTGATTTAAGTCATTGTTTGTGTTGCAATTACTTAGTACGTTTTCCTTAATTTTTTACTTAAGCTGGAACTTAATTCTTCAATCTGCCTTAAGAGTGATTTAAGATATGAAGAGGTAGGGGAAATGACGGTGAAGGTGGTAGGGATGAAAACAGCACCTGCACACATGTGCCACATGGCCACCCTGCTGGCCGCTGCCAGGAGTTGTTTCTACAATAAAATAAAATAAAAATAAAAAAAAGGAACAACCTTGGAGGTCAATCATCACCCTGAAAGCGGACAGTAGACGTCACATAGTATAAGTATACCAAATTTCAGGTCAATAGGTCAAACGGTTTGCGAGCTACAGGTGATATAAAATCCAGGAAAGACAAACAGACAGCCACAGTAGCGTATTATATAAGAAGATATACTATAAATAACAAGCTGTTTACTTTTGCAGATGATGCCAAACAGATAGAACAGAAGATAATGTAGAATTAAATGAATTATTATGGAGGTAAAGAATGCCAGACTTGGGCAGATTTGTGGCTGATGAAATTTATTACAAGTAAATGTAAAGCATTACGCATACAAAGTAAAAATGTTGGACTTAAAGGCAATTGAAGATTTAAAACTTGAAAGTAGACCTTATGAAAACAACCTAGGCGTCATAGTGGATGTTCTATATCTACATAGATGAAGAAATCAAGAGAGCCGATATCTTTTGTTATAGGGTACACTATGTAGAGTTCAAAATAAAGGAGTTTAAGCAAAAGTTATATAACACACTAGTGAGGCCTGGACCTCTGAGCACAGGTCTGGTCTCCATGTTCCAGAGCTGAGAGAAAAGCCACTTGGTTCATTCAATAACAGTGAAGAATGAGCCATGAGGATAGATAGATAGATAGACACAGAAGGAGTTGAAGCTTTTTAGTTTAAGCAAACATATATTAACAGGTGACATGATTTTAGTGTTTAATACTATAAGGATAGTTGATCCAAGCTGTGTTTTTAAAGTTTGATCTTTCACAAGAACATGGTGATACTGAAGGATAGTTGCACAAATAAAACTTTTTTCATTAGAAAACCATAGATCATAGTAGGACTTTAAAGACCCTCAAAACTTGACTTTACGTAATTTTGGATAAATTTGTTGAATAAGATTGGTGAGCTTGCCAGAGTGAGTGAACTGTTCTAGTCAAAATTGTTCTAAAGTTCTAAGGTAACACATTCTTACCCAGAAAGTGCCACTTCTCCCCATTTAAACCAGTGCCCACTAAATAGGATCTGTGTATCTCTTGAAGCACTCAGGAAAAAACACAGACACAAGGATACAGGCAATATTCATTTTCCATACAGAGTGATTCAGCTGGAAGTCATTGTAAGGAATTTTGAAACCCAATCCTTCATGGCAAGGCAATTTCCATAGTTAACTCTGTCCTGCATATAACTTAAGATTTTCCAGTGGATGTACTGCACATTATTACAACACAGCAACTTATTATCATATACAGTCACTGGCCACTTTATTTATACAGCAGCAGGAGTCAACACCGGGAACCACTCCTGTCAGCTAAAACAGGCAACTGAGGCTACAACTTGCATGGGCTCACCAAAATTGGGCAACAGAAGTTTGGAAAAATGTTGCCTGGTCTGTTGAGTCTCAATTTCTGCTGCAACATTTGGATGGTAGGGTCAGACTAAGGTGTCAACAACATGAAAGCATGGCTCCATCCTGCCTTGTATCAATGGCTCAGGCTGGTGATGGTGGTGTAATGGTGTTTCTTGGCACACTGTGGGCCACTTAATAACAAATGAGCCTCGTTTACATGCCACAACCTACCTGCGTATTGTTGCTGAACCTGTCCATCCCTTTATGACTGCAGTATACCCATCTTCTGAAGGCTACTTCCAAAAGGATAACATGACCTACTCATGCACATACCCACACTAAGTAGGCCCAATTTCTAATTAAACTAACATACTTATTTTTGGGGATTTGTTAGGAAAACTGGAGTACCTGTAAGAGAATTCAGAACATGCAGACCTCACATACAAACTGTCCAGATGTAACGTTTGAACTCAGAACACTGGATCCATGAAGCAGCAGTTCCAGCTGCTGTGTCACCATGCCACACTTACATTTAGTTTATATGTCTAGAATTATGTGAAATTTCAGAAATTGGACTGAGCAAAAGGTATAGGTATACATGTAGTTTTAATCAAGTTGTAGTTTAGTAAGTTTAGTACAAATGTTTTCCTGCTTCTCAGCGTCAACTGTATGGAGTTTGCATGTTCTGATTTATATCAGTGAGTGTGCTTAACTGTGGATAATTAGCTGTTTTAACACTGAATACAAGTAATGTGTCACTAATACTTCCCAATTAAGAAAATATGTTTAGTCCTTCATATGCTGAGAAGTAAATAAAATTCACCCCTTGTTTCCCCTGCCAACCTGAGCCACCAAAGATTCAAAGTATGAACATTTGCCACTTCAACACCACAACACACTGTTTTAAAATAGCTATAGTAAATTTCCATCCATTTTCCAACCCACTACATTCTAACTAAAGGGTCACGGGGGGTCTGCTGGAGCCAATCCCAGCCAGCACAGGGCGCAAGGCTTAAACTAAAAATGTAACTTTATTAGTAGGTTTCTGTTGCTGGATTGGACACATCACATTCTTTTTTGATTGGCTGTGCAATTGTGCCCAGTAAATAACCAGTGTACCATCCATGTGTGCTACTTGCCTAAATCTCGGTGCTGCTGTGGATATTAACTGGCTCCCAGTGACACTAAACTGGGTGGATTAAATGTTTCACTCAGTATATGCAGAATTAAATGGACAGGCAAAACTTAGTACTCATTGGTTTTGAAACTCATTTAGGTATTCATTGCATTTCGATAAAAAAAAAATTGCTGCGGTGCCCGTCATTTGTTTGCCAGTCGTCACGGTCCCTAGAGCTTGGGATCATGCGTTAGTCTCGCCGTAGCCCTCAATCAGTGCAGAAGCCCACTAGTTCCGCTGTACGTTTTCTTATGTGTGTGTGTTTTTTTTTCTCTATTCCTTATACAAATACTGGGCCTAAGAAGGTTGGTGATAACATCCAATAGAAAAGAAAATTAGTTTGAACCATGATGGAGCAGAAAAAAGAGATAAAGAAATATGGGACTGGTATTCACTTGTCTGATCTTGCGATAAAGTGCTGAATGCCAAGAATAACCATTCAATCATTTGTAAAAAAGCAAAACTGTTTCATGCTGATCTGTTAAAAAACAAGCCTGGAACAATAGTCATGACTTGTTTAAAGCCAGTCATGAGTAGTTTGATAACTTTAAAAAAAGAAGTGACATACATAGTATTGTGAGACATGGAGAGGCAGCCAGTGCAAACAAAAAAGCAGCTGATGCATATGTTCATGAGTTTAAGCACTATGTAGAGAGTGAGGGTTTTATTCCCCAGCAAGTGTTCAGTTGTGATGAGACAGGCTTGTTCTGGAAAAAAATGCCCAAGAGGACCTATATCACTAGAAGAGAAGGCTTTACTAGGGCACAAGCCAATGAAGGACAGGCTAACTATGTTATTGTGTAGGAATGCAAGTGGGGATTGAAACCCTAAGCCTCTGCTAGTCTAACCTGCGAGTTTTTAAGAAAAATAACATGATAAAAAGCAAGTTACATGTGATGTGGAGAGCTAATAGCTTGGGTCGCCAGGCATTTCTTCATGGAGTGGATGAACAAAGTGTTTGACCCATCTGTGAAAAAATATTTACAGAAGAAAGATTTGCCTCTGAAGGCTCTGCTTGTTTTGGACAATACTCCTGCTTACCCTCCAGGCTTGAAGGATGACCTGTTGGAGGCGTTTAACTACTGTGAGGTTCTTGTACCCTAACACAACTCCTCTGATCTAGTCCAGGTCACCTCTAATTAAAAAAAAAACTGTACATAAAGGCACTTTTCTAGAAGTGCTTTGAAGTTACCTTAGATAAACAGATGACCGTGATAGAGTTCTAGAAGAATTATTTTCATATCCTGCACTGCATAAATCTTATTGGTAAGGCCTGGTGGTTGTCTCTGACAGGACCATGAACTCTGCCAGGAAGAAATTGTGGCCAGAAGCTGTAACTCAGAGGGACATTGAAGGCTTTGAGACTGAGCCCAGGCCTAGAGGTATTATGGAGTATATTGTGTCTCTGGGGCAGTCTATTGGCATGGAGGTCAATGCTGATGATGTGGAGGAGTTAGTTGAGGAACAAGAAGAACAGCTCAGCATGGAGGAGCTGCAGGCAGGGCAGTCTTAACAGCATTATAGGCCCCCAGGAAAAGCAGTGCACTGGGGTCCCTACCTACACAACCACTCAGCAAGTCACAACATACATAGATTAGCATGGGGTCCCTATACTCGTGGGGCCCCTGGGCAACTGCCCAGTGTGTCCATGCATTAAGACAGCCCTTGCCGTAGAAGCCTCAGATATAATTGATGAGAAGGAGATACCTGTAAGGAAGGATGTCCCCAGTTCTTTAATCAAGGAAATGTGTGCAAAATGGGTGGAAGTGCAAAATTTTGTTGAAAAATATCACCCTGACAAAGCTCTAATAAGCCAGAATGTTAATTTGGTGAATGATCAAACAGTTTACTACTTTACAGGCACCTTGAAACGAGACAAAAACAGACATCATTGCATAGGTTTCTAGTGAAAATTAAGCCTGGTGCGTCTCAAGCAGGGTTCAGTGGTGATAAGAGAAACAGGCCCTGAATGGCAGTTGTCTAAAGCTTTTATGGAAGGAGTCTCTCCTTCCAAGCACTAACATCTCCACAACACCTTCCTCAACACCATCCCTTTAGGCTATCAAATCAAGTCAGTACAGGTAAAGTTAAATTTATTTTATTTAATTATTGTATTTTTATTTATGTCTATGAACTTAAACTGTTTATTAGTAAAATACAATTCCATTAATGTATATATGCCTTATAAAGTGTGAATTTTGCTGGGGGTCTGTTACAGATTAATTCAATTTACATTATTACTTAAGGGAAAAAATTTTTTGGTACTCATCATTTTGGCCACTCATCATGACTTCTGGAATGAATTAATGACAAGAGCTAAGGTACTACTGTATATGAATATAACGTCAGTTTGAGTCTTTTCACTTGATTGCATGCTATGCACATGTTTAACCTTACTAGCTGTCACTAGATAATTAGATCATGCGCTTGAATGATGTTGCACCGATAGCAACAGGCAATTTGTTTCTTTGAGCTTCTGTAAATATCATAAATACACTATCACATATCACTGTGCTTACTGACATCTGAAACGGATACTGAAATTTTCAGGATGTTGTCTGAGTTGCTCATAGAGAGTCCAGAATTGTCCTCTAGACTTCTAAACTCCGTTTGCTGCAAAATAGGTGGAACTCAACATTTGTGCTCACATTGCTGATAACACCTCCTTTTCTGTACTGTGATAGCCATAATTAAAATCACAAAGTCAAAGAAAATATTTTGGAGACATGATAATCACCTCACAATCCACAAAATGGCAAAATAAAATTTTGCCATACCTTCCCTGCAAAACAGTTTTTCTGAAAAATGCTCAAAAAATGCTTGAAAATGCCTGAAAAACACTTGCAAAACAACATTTAAAAATGAAAAATGTTATCTAGCTTAAAAATAGTCATTACCTGATAAAGCACAAGACATTCCACATATTCCTTTTAGAGTAAAATGCTGTCACCTAAAGCTATTAATCCAAAAGACCTGAAATGACAATATAGTCACATAGCCTTCAGTGCACACATTTCTAAGACTGTGAAACTTGTTCTTTGGCCAGAAGGATGCCAGTGTATGCCTGCTGGGTGACTCTGTTATTCCAAGAAAGAAAACTGATTTGGTCTGACCCCATGCCATTGCCAGCATCCCCATAAAAATAATTTCTGAAGCCCAGCCTACAGTACAGCCAAACTAATTCTTTTGAAGATTTTTTTTTTTTTTTCAGATATGTGTGGCCCCTTTCTTTGTTCTTAACTTTTGCATATCATTTGAACTCAGTCACCTTTTCACCAACTCCTCAATATAAAAAAACAGATCCATTAGGTTTCTCTTGTCAGTCTGTTGCATTGTGTTTTGTACACTGCAGTCGCAGTGGCTGTGTAATGCACTTCCATCCACATGCCGACCGCTGGCAGCAGTTTGACTAGGCAGTGCACATTTGTAATACACATAGTGTGTGGTCTGAGTTGACTTTTAACTCCATTTGGCTGAAGGCTCTAGAATCTGTTATTCTTCCTAAAATATCAAGGCTCAGTATATACACGTGTCAACTGGAGAAGTATTGCAGGCATTTTTTTCTTATTGTTGCCAGCATTTTGGTCAAGAATAATTCTTTTTTTAGTAGCCATCACAGGCAGCACTTAGTATTCAGTTAAATCTTGCTCCTGCCTATTGTTTTCAAATGAAGGTTTATCTTATCAGGCAGTAATTTGATGCAAAATGCATTTCAATTTTGTTCTCAAAGGATCCCCCTAAAATTCTGCACTACATACACAATATGAACTGTGCATGTTTTTCTTTTTTTTTTGGTGATTGCTGACCATCCATTCTAGGCCACAGTTTTTCTTGCACTTTTATAATTTGACTTTCCCTGTCATATTTTGATTACAATTTAACATTTAATCCCAACAAAGTCTGAGGAGGCTTATTTCAAGTGTTTCAGGCTGTTGCATACATGACAACCGTGAGGAATGTTTATGACAATCTATTTTCCATAGGGGTTTGTGGCATAAAAATAATAGCTTTACAGTCCACCAGCTTACAGACCACTAGAACAAAGAAAACATTTTTACATTTCTCTTTTTATTGTTACAGGCTTTTAAGAACTCAAGAATTTTAGTATGACAGTGTCCGTAAACTTAATATATTTAAGTTCAGCTCACAACAGGACTAAAAAAATCATTCTAGAGACAATGAAAAGGAGGATTAAGGTAGGAAGAACAGCATGAATGCGCCAAGTTATAAATATTAATTAGAGAAAAAGAATCCAGGGCTTTTTGGGATATAAAAAGACTTGACATCCATTGATGTGTTGACTTAGCTACCGTATATACTCGCGTTTAAGTTCTCCAGCGGATAAGTCGGGACTTGATTTTACCGTATAATTTCCGGTATTTTATAGTAATGACGGTTGTATAAGTCGAATGCGGAAAACTCACGCTATTGGTCCAAGTGATTATGATATGCTAACACCCACCTAAAAGCATAACCACGGAGCACACTGCCTTTTTTTTTCAATGTATTGTGCCTACATGACCATACGGTACTACCCGAACTATTCCAAAGTGACATTTGCACTGTTTTGTGTTTATTGTATCTCACACCCTCATACACCTTTATCATAACAGCATCCCTTATCTACGATGGAGCATTCAAGCAGAAGAAAATATGAAGCTGGTTTTAAATTAAAAGTTGTTGAAGTGGCAAAAGCAATCGGTAACTGCGCTGCTGCAACAAAATTCGATGTGTCTGAGAAACTGATGCGAGATTGGAGGAGGCAAAAAGATGCTAAAAAAAAAATTAAGTGTCATATTTTGAACAGGTGTATAAGTCGGGGTCTGATTTTATGATCGATTATTCGGGTTTCAAGACCCGACTTATACTTAAGTGTATACGGTAATTATATATCAGCACTAACTCTTTACTATTAGGACTTTCAAGAACCTAATTAATAATATAAAATATCTTATGGATGTCCAGACTATAACAGGATAGGGTACCCCTTGTTTCCAAATTAATGCTGAGGCATATAAAAAAAAATGACAAACTACAAATAAAGAAAAAAAAACCCGCCAGTCCCTCCAGGCCTGTTTACAGTATGCGGAGTTTGATCTATCAAGTGAAACAGCTTACCAAACTGACACAGCTAAAGGAGCACAAAGCACCATTAATCTTAGCACCCATCTCACTTACTTTTGGAAGACAGACGTCGGTTTGTGTGAGATTTTCTCTCCTGAATCCTGATTTACTGTGTACTTTATCTCAAACGGTCTAGAAACCCATCAGGACATATGTCAGACGAAGCATAGACATGATGTTTGAGGTCGAGAGGCAGCTCTAAATTTGTCATTGAGAACACAAAGCTAGAATTCTCCTCTAACAAGTTACAGTGTGATTTCTCCTCTGAGCCTTCAGTTGATCTTTAAATACCCTGCTCTCCATGCCTTAACCTGTTACTTTAACCAGCTCATAGGCATGAAATTCGTTACTGCCCTGCGACCAATCTCTGTCTCCTTACCTGTGACAGTGTTCTGTCCTATGTTGGACAGCAGGGGTTATGCTCATCCTCCATAACCTCACTAGTTCTTAGCATCCCTCTTTATTGTTCTTCCAGGGCACATAGTACAAATCCAGGGCTTAACATCATCTAGCAGACCTCCATTTTTTCTCCATGCCTGTCTACCTGCTCTACTCTTGCCACTGGTGGTCTATCTCACTTTCTCTCTCACATGTGCATTTTAACCTGAAACTCAACTTTGCTACCAGGCACCTCTTCAAAGCACCTATAAGTATATTTGAATTGATAAAATACATTATGTTAATGTCTTTCACTGTATGTCATGTTTGCTTTTCTTAATGTATATTTGTATTTTTACTAACCATATTTCATTTGTGAGTGTGGTTAATGAGCTTACTGATATACAAAGATGACCAGAACTGGAAAAAATGGAAAAGCACAAATATAGTCAAAAGTATGGTACAAAGGGAAGGAATAATGAGGAAAAAATAAGCCAGGAAACATGTGCTTCTTGTTATAAGGGCAATACAGTACCAAAGAAAACTGAAATATTTCTTTAAGTTCATCTTGTACCCTGATCCCTAAATACAGTTGCATACATTGAAACAAATTGCCATGGTAACCCAAAGAAAACTGATACTTCATGTTTGTGAGCTGCTTGCTAATTTCTGCAAGCATTTACATCAACCAAAAAAGTGTAATTAGGGGCAATATGAGTAGATATTTCAATAGTTGTATGTTTCAGAGCAAAATGCTGTAATAAAATCAGAACAGAATGTTTCGGAGTGATTTAATCATTTTAAATCAGTAATTCTTAGAGGAAAAAGCAAATGGAAATGATTCATTGCAAAACTATGCTAACACAATTTCCATTGTTTATATTTACAAAATCTTGCTGTAAAATTATTGTGCAATTCCCTAAATTATGGGTGGCCAGTATAGTGCAATAGAGATGCACAATATAAGGACAAACAAGAATTTCATTGTTGGCATAAGTTGATTGATTGTTATATTATTATTAATAATTATTACACTAAATTGTGGCAAAAGAAGGTCAACACCCTCATTTGCCCTCATTCCCATACACTTGCGTGCATGTATTTTTCATAAATATAGTTTTTACTATATCAGACATATTTTACATGTGTTGTGAACATATTCCACACATTTCTAAAAGTAACCTCTTCAGTATAATATAACATAACAGTACCAACCTGCGTAATATAATTCAGGGTCATGGGGGTGCCAAGACAGCATCAGGGGCACGGTAGGAGGCGTCACACACATACTCACACACACATCCACACTCAAAGTAAGCAAAGAACCCAGAAAGTGGTTAAGTGTAAGACTTGTATGCAGGATGTCTGATCTTTACACACTGTGCTAGGTCACCCATACTTCTGTACATCACATAAATGAATACCTTTTAATTGAATTCTTTGTGGCACTTTTTTGGAAGGAGTGGCCTTTATTCAGTTGTGTTGCTAAAGTATTATGTTAGTGTTATGTGTGCATGTGTTTTAGGTGCCTGTTTAAAGAACGCAATGCACTCTATAAAACCTTAATAGACTGATCCTTACATTTTTTATACTTATTAATCTTAATGTGTGGCCTATAGGACATAATGCAGAGTACTCTAAAAAGAATCTGTAATTACTAAACCATACTAGTCTCTGACTATCGAAAAAGTGGAACAGATATACAATAAAAAATTCAGCCAACCAGTACATGAACTAGTTACTGAACTGGCCTAGAAATGAGTTGAAACAAAAAAGTGGAAAGCCCATTTCTAGACTTTTCATTGCTGCTAGTCCTTGTAAGTTTTAATGCTGGTCTGATTTTAGAGCTAGAGACAAGATTTAAGTGTGCTAGAAGCTGTGTGTCATCTACATACAGTACAATATAATAATGCCTTATATCACAGAATACCACCAATGAAGCCTTATGGCAGGTACAAAATACAGTGCTGTCAAGCAAGTGACATCCAGTGATATACTCATTTATGTCTGGGTGACCTGTAAGTAACATTTTCATCTAGGCAACATTAGAAGATCTACAAAGCTCCACTTTTTAGTGTTTTATAACTTACAAATTCACTGCTCACTATAAACCACCCCAACAATACCATATGCAACAAAAGTGAAGCGCATTCTTCACTCTTCATAAGTCAACATTTACATAAATGCCTGTTGAATAATGTCAATATAGCATATTTATTAAAATAAATTTAAAACAAATATTTTTTTTTGCATTATTGACATAATTATTTATTTAACTTTCATCATTAGTATACTGTTCACGGTATCAGTTGCTATAAAAATCTATTCGTGTATCCATTTCCATAAATACTTAATCCAGTTTGGGTTGATGGAGCCTGTACTGACAGCATCATAACACCAGACCGGCAGAACTGGCATCAGTGTCATAGACTACAGTCAGGCACGCACCTATAAGAGATGTGGGTAAGGTTAATAGGAGACATTAAATTGGCCCCATAGAATAAATGAAAGTAAACTATAAAGACACTACAGAAATTATTGAAGACCAGTCTGAAATATTTTAAATGTTTCCCAGAATATAGTGGTAGCAGTTTCTTTTTAAAGGACATGCCATTAAATCAAACAAATTTTAAAAGAATCTTTGTATCTTAGTGTCATGATTGCGAGTGACTGTGACCTTCAGAAAAACATTTTATGATAGGAGCTGTACCTAAAACTTGAAACATAACTACATGTAAAGGGCTCAGCACGCATGCAAAGTCACTGGGTGGCATTCACCAACAAGGGTGACTCAACTCTAAGAAGCAATCTTTACTCTAGAGTTGCATATCAACTTGCCCTACCTACATTGCTATAATATGTCTAAGGATATTCATTCTACAGATAAAGTAAAGTGTGTGTGTGTTCTTTTGAATTAAGCAACCTCACATACCCGTGTATGGAACATGTGTTTAGACTCAGTTCCATAATGTGAATGATTGTTAGTGGATGTTAAATTTCTCTTCTAGGCTTTAGAAAAAATATATACGGTATATATAAATAAGTTAATAAAGAATAATTGATGCTAAAGTCCTCTTTTCCCAGGAAAACAATTGTCATGGGGTGGTATAATAGTGTGATGGTTAGGACTGCTACTTCACTGATCTTGGGTTCATTTTCTGTCCCCTGTTTTTGGGCCTCACCTGGGTACTTTAGGTTTCCTCTCCACTATCCCTGAAGATGTACAGAGCAGGTTAATTGGTGACTCTAAACTGCTCTTAGTCTGGGTGTGCAGTATGTGTGGACTGGGTGATGGACTGGCACCTGTTAACAGCTGTTTTCTGGTCTGTGCACAGTGCTGCTAGGATATTTTCCAGCCCCACCACCTTCATTTTAATATGGTGACACTGCAAATATATGTACACTATTTCATGATATGTCAATTTCAATATCTGCAATTCTTGTCTGAAGCTGTTTTTCATTTACTTCAGAATGTTAGGATCATTTTTGAACTTCTTAAAAACTTGTATTTTCTTAAAATAGGGGTTTAATTCACATTATCAGGAAATATATTTTATAAGAAAAATGTATTTAAGTTTAACAAAAAAAGTAAGAATATGCAGTATACATTTTTAAATCCTTAAGTCAAATTGCTTTTTGAGCTGTTCCTACACCCATTTATACGAAAACAATAACACTCATGTTACTGAAACACTTTTTACATTTTCAGGCACAATAATGAAGTGGGGTCTCTCCTACATTCTTCTCACTTCAAAATAATGAATGGCTTACTTTTTGAACATTCCAGACGGTAGATATTTAAAAAATAAAAGAATGGTGCTTAACAAAGGCTTTTTTCCTCAAGCACCACTGGATATTAACAGAATAATAGAATTCCCATTGTTTACTTAGCCCAGTTTTTAGTGGAATGGAATGCATTATATGAAACTGTCTGCTAATTGGGGTGTATACAGTATTGACAAAGCCAGTAATATAAAAGCTTCAAGGTTTGCTTTTCTTTAGCTAATCAAATTATTTGACTTGTGCTGAACAGTCTGATGATTACACAATTCCCACAGTGCACTGTATCTTCCCTGTTAATCCTTTTTTGGGTATTATTTTCCCTTAATCGTTGACAATCTACATTAAGGTCAATAGAAGTTTAATGCTTAACTCAGGGTCAGTCAAGCTCAGGTTCAGGTTAAATTGTGATAGCAAACTACTGAATTGTAATAAAATTTCAATTATTCAAAAATGGTGGGACCTTTTCAAACATCCACACTGGGGTAAACCACTACTTTAGTTTTAATGCTAATTTTTCAGTTTCCCTGGCATTACCCTTGGTGAGAAGGTGGAAAGTTGAAAAGTAATTAAAAATATATTTTTTTAATTGATTAGATATAATTTATTAGTCCCGGAAGGTAAATTGACTTTTTGTATGAGCATTGGAGGTCAGAGCGCAGGTTCAGCCATTGTACAGCGATTTTCAGGTTAAGGGCCGTGCTCAAGGGCATAGAATCCCTGCTGGCAGTAATGGGATTTGATACATGATGAAACATTACTATCTTTAAAGTGGTTGTATTTTATACATAACTATTGTTAGTACTGGAAAGCTTCATTGTATACAATATTCTTGTTTTTTCATTGTGATTCAAAGAACTCCATGTTGCCATAAATAATTCCAGAGACAATATGGCTCCACCCAAGGCATCTCTGGGTCATGACAAATACAGCAAGGGAAATGCTTGATTAAAGGAAACATTAAACATAATAGGTGGGAACTGAACCAGGGTTTCTTGGATTAACACAAGCTACTAATTTTCACCCCACCAGCACAACCTGCATGGTGCTATTTCTTTGTCAATAGATCACACTTTAATATTTCATACCACTTGCTCTTTTGAAACCATAGTTCGGTTTCCTGTTTTTGCCTCGATATTATTTTCAAACTTAACTGCATTTTAAAGTAAGAAAAAAATATTGTGTCTAGGCTGAATATGATCAGTAAGTCCAGTACGTAGTTCAAGACTGAGAGTTATGTCAAAATCCTGATTCATAATGAGAGGACCTTTGTGCCAGAGTTTAAGACTATAGCTTACATGAATCTGTGCATAAAGAACAAATAGAGATTGTGCTTTATAGATTAAAAAACAGTCAAATCCAGATCTTTAAGGCCTGCACGTAACACGTTTTATTGATTACCACACAGGATATTGTATGTCATAAGAGCTTAAACTGACTTTTTTAAGAATGGAAAGTTCATATCAAAACCATTTGAATCGTAATCTTTTATACCTGCATCTCTGGGATTTCCAGGTTTTTTTTTTCTTCCCTATGCAAGTAGATCAAACTTTTTCCTGTTTTTTTTTTTTGTAAAAATATATCACTTGCAGGTTTGCTGGAAACAAACAATAATCAAGTGGTTTTCTTACGGGACAGCCATTTTGGGTACTTTCTGTTGGTGGTTGCTATATTGTTGCTATGTAAGGTCAATCGGAAGAGTGTTTGGTGCATGACATGACTAGTTCAAAGGAACAAAGGATGACGTTGTGCACTTCCTGGTTCTCCAAAGTTGTGGATAGACCCCAAACCCTATGAGTTTTGATTTATCAATCAAAACAAAATACTTACTACAGCTCACCCTCTCAGCTTTGACAGGTGAAAATTACAATTTTCATTTCAAGTCATATTTTATGACTTGTGCAAGAGCATGGAAATAGTTCAGCATATGGATCATAATTTTTTTTTAAATCTGGAACTTAACTAAACAAGAATATGGAAATTAATGAAATACTGGACTTTAATTTGCAGTACTTCCATTTGCCCTCTTGTTTAATTACTATTACATTTTGTTAATGTCCCAGTCATGCTGCGAGTGCTACCATGCAGGACACCCAATAAGGAACATAGCTGTGTTTTAACTTGTTAGTATTTTACTTAAAACATAATAAAAACTTGTTTGAAGTAATTTCAGTCCCAGTTGACAGTGGATTAGGCGGTTAATGATTCAATTGGCAGTGATATCTGTGTGTTGCCAAGTGTACAATTATTAAGTTTCCTGTTACAGTTAATACTGTTCAACAAAGATACTTATTGATTCATGTGGCATACATCTAATATGTGGTTAGATTTATAATTTTTGGCATATAGCTTTAGGCTGTGTGGTGTGTGGCTTCGATGTAAATTAAATATGTACATTCTCCTTTTGAACATGTTTAAACAGAGAGACTTTTGTTCATTTTGAATGATTTTAATCTTTTTTTTAAACTGTCTTACCATTCAGCTATAGTTTTTTCCCTACCTTCAAACCATCAATGTAATTACTGTAGATGGAGCACAGCAAAACAACAGAGTATTTTTGAAGACTACATTTCAAGAGAGTAAGACAGGAGACATAACATTTTTTAAATTATTCTATACTCTCCCCATCATTTGCAGTGATTTATGGGCAATTGACAAAAAAGACCAGTTTCAGTTTTTAGCATTCTCATACAGTCAGTTCCATAAGTATTTGGACAGTGACACCGTTTTCATTATTTTTCCTCTATATACCACCTCAGTGGATTTGAAACATAGTAATTAATCAAGATGTGATTGAAGTATGGACTTTCAGCTTTAATTCAATGGGTTTATCAAAAATATTGTATGAGCCATTCAGGAATAACATTTTTCTGCATAGTCCTCCATTTCCAGGGGCTCAAAAGTATTTGGACATTTGACTAACAAGCTGTTCCACAGACAGGTGAGAGCAGTTCCCTCATTATTTCATTAACTATTAAGCAGATAAAAGGTCTGGAATTGATTCCAAGTGTGGAATTTGCATTTGGAAGCTGTCACTGTGAACTCTCAATATGAGGTCAAAAGAGCTGTCCATGCAAATAAAAACAGTTCATCAGTTGAGAAAACAAAACAACCCCTTTAGGGAGATAGCAGAAACACAAGGAGTGGTCAAATCAACCATCTGGTATATTCTAAAAAAGAAGGAATGCATTGGTAAACTCAGCAATACCAGACGGTCTGGAAAACCACAGAAGACAACTGTGCTGGATTAGCCAAGACAAGAACACTTCAAGGAGGTCAACCTATTATTGCCAATCAAGAGAAGGCTTTAAAAAGCAAGGATAGCTGGTTTACCACAAAGTGGAAACCACTGGTAAACCCTCAGGCATAGGAAGGACAGATCAGGCTTTGCCAGGAAACATTTTTTAAAAGCCTGTCTAGTCTTGGAGATGAGTGTGGAGAAGAGAAGAAATAGCTCATGAATCAATGAATACCACATCATCTGTGAAACAAGGCCTGATCATGCATGGCTGTGAATAGAAGTCAGGTCACTGGTGTTTATTGGTGATATGTATGCTGGCAGAAGTAGCAGGAGGATTTCTGAAGTGTACAGGACTATAATATATGCTCAGCTTCAGCCAAATGCTGCAGACTAATAGGAAAACACTCCATAGTACAGATGGTCAATGAGCCAAAACATACTGCGAAAGCAAATCAAATGCTTTTCAAAACAAAGAACTGGAATATTCTTTAATGGCCAAGTTAATCAACTGCCCTCAGCCCAATTGAACATGCATTTCACTTGGTGAAGACAAAACCGATGGCAGAAAGTGCAACGAACAAGCAGCAGCTGAAGACAACTGCAGTAAAGGCCTGGCAAAGCATAACTAGGATGAAAACCCAACACTTGGAGATGGCTATGGGTTCCAGACTTCAGGCAGTCATTGACTGTAAAGGATGTTCAACAAAATATTGAAAATGATCATTATATTTATGATTATGCAATTTGTCCCAATTATTTTGAGCCCCTGAAAACAGGAGGACCATATATAAAAATGTATGCCTTTGCTAAACAGCTCATACAGTATTTTTGATAAACTCCTTCAATTAAAGCTGAATGTTTATACTCAATCACATCTTGATTGCTTTGTTTCAAATCCATTGTGGTGGTGTACAGAGCCAAAATTATGAAAATTGTGTCAATATCCAAATAGTTATGGACCTGAGTGTACGAGTTGGCTAGTTTTTGCCTTTCCAATTAATGCCTTAGTAAATTATTATAGCAGTGCCTATGAACAACCAGAAACATATTTTTCACTGATTCCTCTTCATACATATTCTAGCCCAATTTTATTTTTCCCGAAATGCAACAGAAACCAACCTTTATCGATAAGACAGTGCCAGTCATTTTAACGTTACAGAATAAAGTTAGAGTTAAAAATACCATTTCTTCTGAAGTGTCCAACAATAGTGGAAGATCACACAATGTGGAGATCTAATCCAGGTAGTTAAAATCCTCAGAGGCAAGTAGATCCAGGAACATTCGTCCATCTTAAGGGTGAATCATGTGCGAGGATATCAGCAGAAATTAAGGGGAAGTTCATTTTAAACCGGAGCCAGTAAGCACTTCTTTGCACAAAGAGTTGTGGAATACTAGAAAAAAATACAAATACATGTAGTTGAAGCTGAAATATTGACAAGCTATAAGAAAAATCTGAATGAGATATTGGGACAGCTTAGCTATTAGGTAAACTAACGGGCTTGATGGACTGAATGTTCTCCTCTCATTTGTCAATTTTCTTATGTTCCTTTATTTTCTGTCAGTGCATATTCTGGCCATATTGTAACGGCAGACAACACAGTATTAAATAGTAAACAGAAGTTCAGAAATTTAAAAAAGAAAAAGAATTTAGCAGCTCACAACACAATATGATTATAGGTGGATTATCAGTAGCCTTTTGACCTGAGGAAAAAAGTGACACTGAATCGAGTGCTAATAGTCCTTTACCTTTTGAAAAGAGGGGGCTGCAGTCTTTATTAATACAATTTGCCATACTGAGTTTTAAGCATACTGAGTTAAAAATGCCCCATTTATCAGTAATAATATAATAAGTATTATTTTGTGTCAAGTCCACCACTCTCTACAGTGTGTTTTGTTTCAGAGTTGAGCAGGTCTCTGTACCAGGATTTAATGCAGCCATTGAGAATGAACTGCACTGCACACCTATAGAAGTGGGAGAGTATAAATGGAAATATCTGCGCTTTCCTCAGATATCTGAATAAGTAAAGGCATTGGCGAGCCTTCTTGATAAGAACCAAAATGTATTGTGCACACCAAAGTTCATCATGTTGACTTTAAAAATATTTCTGAAGCTGCTTACTCTCCTCATAGCATTTGCCCTGATGCAGATGGGAGTGTGGTCTCACTCATGAAATCTATTTATAGTTTCTTTTCAGATATTAAGATAGATATTACTGTCCTTGCACCGCTGTGATGGAAAGGGGAATTACCTCTGTGCAGGTCACCTCATCACTAGTAATCAGGGGCCTCATGTATAAACGGTGCGTACGCACAGAAATGTTGCGTAAGAACTTTTACACATTCAAATCGCGATGTATAAAACCTACACTTGGCATAAAGCCACGCACTTTTCCACGGTACCTCATACCTTTTCGTATGCAAGTTCTCCGCTCGGTTTTGCAGACTGGCAGCACCCAGCGTCAAAGCAGTGCTACTGTTCCTGTGTGATTACTCCTTATTTTCCTGGCGCGGCTTTATAAATACACTGAAACTAATCGCATATTGTTTATTAGTGTAATGCATCTGATTGTAATTAACTTGTAACAATATAATGGTCCAGGGAATAGTCATAGTATTCCAAATAACATAACTGCTTTAGCGTTGTTACTCTCACTGCACCTTCTTCTTCTTTTTCTTCTTTCAGCTGCTCCCTTTAAGGGTTGCCACAGCGGATCATCTTTTTCCATATTACTCTCACTGCACCACTCGGATTATTTATATTACTGTATCTGAGTGTGAATCACAGCAGCAGCTGATCGGAAAGAGAATTATCGGTATACAGCATCAGGCACACGCTACCTCAGCCACAGCAAAACATTTCAAAGCCTTTCCTGTACGGACCTCGCGGTTCAGAAACAGTTTCATCCCAAGAACTATAAACGCACTCAATCAATTGCTCCTTGTAGAACTATCTGTACTTATAAGTACAATCACACCACTGTAAACTTGCACTACAGTTATAATATTACACAACCTGAGCCACTTTATAAAGCGTGTATTTACATATGATGACGATATCATTTTTAAGATGAAATGCAGCAAAATATGTTTATTATATTATACAGGTAAAACTTTAACTTCATTTAAATAATCTGTATTCTTCACTGGGACTGGCGTGAAGGATAGAATAATTAAACATGTACTACGAAGATAGTTCAATGTTCCTTAAACGTTTTGAAGAATCGGCGCTCTAAGCTTACAGATGGCTTAACATCTATTACAGAGCTGATTGTGTAGCAATTGGTTACTTGGAGAAAGAAAAGCAAGGACTGCAGGGGCGGCCACGCCAATATATATTGAATATAAAACAGAAAGAGAACATAACGACACAGCTAAAAACGCAGCGGCAAATTTCGACAAAAGTTAAACGCTTGTGTCATGAGCATGAGGAGGGTATGCACTGTCCGCAATGGACGTGGCCATCCACCATACATAAGATACCATATTGACATTGGCGGGCGAAGGAGCCACCGATTCTTTCTCTGCCCAGGGCCGCTACAAGCTTAGAGCCGCCCATGAGTACTGCTGCAATAAATAATTTCATCGAAGGTCACACACGATCACTGCACCGTGAAACCCATGTTTAATAACGTGCTTTAACTCCTATCATCATGAAAATGATATCACATATACATCTCAGTATTTTAGTTATTCAGAGAGCTGTAATATCACGAATGTAATGGATTCTGTGTCCAGTCGGAGGAAGAGAGCCGTTTTAAGAAGCAAGTAGTGATTCACACACATAGAGCACATAGAAGATCACATACAAAACAAAGCATTTAACGTGCTACTTTAATTACGAAGTGATTTGAGAAACTGGTTTATTAAACGATTTTAAGATGAAGTTTATGATGTTCTACTTTAATGACAAAATAAACTACATGATTAAAGTGGAAATTTCGAGATTGAAGTTGACATTTCGTGCTTTTTTCCCCACTGTGTGCCTTTTTTTTCTCTGTATTCTAATAAGCTTTCATATGACACTCAGACAGTGGGCTAAGACTCGCCTTTTCACGGCGATGATATCTGAGCTTTCAAGTTTCTTCAACACGCTATGTCACTAGATCAACTTCCTTTTGTTGATTATACCACGGTTTAATTAAACAAATAGTATGTTTTTCCTTTGCCTCCACTTGGTATTCGCTGAAATTCTTATATTTTCCCCCATGCTTTTCCCATTGTCTTTTCACAGAAGGCTGAGCTTAAGGGCGATTTATATTGATTTGCATATTCAAAGAGGTGTAATTCTGGGAGGAGTTGGGGCGTGACATAAGGCGCATGCACGAGCGTTACTTTTCACGCTGACTGGGATTTATGTAGCGGAAGAACGTGGAAGTTGGAGTACGCACAGATTCCAGCATCTGGATTTTTCTGTGCATAAGCACATTTCAGCTTTTGTGCTTACGCCATGTTATAGTGCAAATTATACGCATGGCGTTATACATGAGGCCCCAGGCCTGTGACGATGGTATCATCAACACTTTTAACAAATAAGTTGGATTTTTGTTTGGCCACACAGTTGTAGAAAATCCAAAACCAATTTCAGCAGGTAGCATGAAATCCAAAAGAATAAGACATCCTTCTTGGGTATAACATGAAGTGTAAGGAACATAGTGCTCTAACAATATTCCAGAAATCTGTAATAGCTGAAGCATCAACCTGTCAAACATTGTATTCTAATGGAGGCAATGGTTGGAAATCACTGACAAAGACATTTTTTTATTTGGCACAGGTATAATTGTTATTTTTTCAGACTGAAGTTAGTGTTACTCATGATATAAGACTTGTCAACCATCAAAAGAAAATGTGCAAGAATATGTAACAAACACTGCAGTTATGAACATATTTTATTTTAGGCTGTTGAAAAAGAGAAAAGGCTCTGCATATTTGATCTTACATCTGTACACGAAAAGGCCTGTTTTTTCCAGGTAGTCTTAATGATATCTCAGTGGTGAAGTAAATGGACAAATTTCCAACTGTGTTTTAATAAGCAGAAAATAGCATTGATAAAATAATGAACAAACAGGATTATAACTGGTTTGAAGGTTTTGATAATGCAAAAGAAAACATATAGCAAAGGTGGGTGCACAACTTCGGTCAAACTATCCTAGATATGAAGTGAAATTTTCTGTATAATAGCAAACGAAGATTGAAAATATCTGTAATTAGAACGCAAAATATCCAAAAATGTCCCATTCATTTATTTCAATAGGTATTCTTTTTTCTTGTCAAATATGAAAAAAATATACAAGAATAATCACAGAAAGACAGAGGAGCAGTGAGATGAGTGAGCATTCAGACTTTGCACATCATGATATTTTGCTCAATTGGCTGCTCCTCTCTATAAATTCATTTCTAGTAATTACCATTTTAGCTTTATCTGATGACTGATGTTTGCCCTCAGCAAGTTCTCTACATAGGAAAGAATGCAAGCAAGAATACTATCAGTTTAGATCTTTTGTTGGAATGGGGAATAAGGACCAAGAAACATTCATGGCTGTTCATTGAAGAAATTTCACAGGCCATTTGGATTTAAGGATGTTCAACTGACAGCAACTATTGAAATATACATGCTGTTTGAAATTCTAACACTGACAAAAAGATATTCTTTTATATGTTATTAGCCATCCCCCGCGGCTCCACCCATGTAATAGTGAAACAGAACAGTGAAGAAGGCCCTGCCCGGCTCCCTACTCCTGATGTTATGCTTCCCCCTCCCCTTGGCCCACAGCCTCTGTCTCGAATTAGCATGAGTATATCACTCCAGCAAGAGAACTATGATTCTTAGTGTGATGAGAGAAGTTGCAAAATCAACCAGAATGTTCAAGCAAATTCTAGAAAAAAGCCCAATCTAAATTCGTTAAGTAGTTCTCTCGTTCGCTAGCTAAGCAGATGTAAGATATACCCCGAGGCTGGTGCGTGAGTGAGGAGAGCCCCACCCTCCTCCTCTCGGCCCGCTGCTTCTCTCTCGGATTTGTGCAAATAAATCGGGACCGTGAGCAAACTATGATACTTAGCGTGATGAGAGAAGTCGCAAAATCAACTGGAATGTTCAAGCAAATTATAGAAAAAAAACAGATCTATATCCATTAAGTAGTTCTCTCGTGAAAAGCGGACAGACATACAGACAAACGTTGGATTTTATATATACTGTATATAGAGAAAAAGTGTACATCACAAGACAAATAATCTTCATAAAATTAATGAAAATAACATACTGAATCATGGTTTTCTGATTAGTCGATTATGTATTTTATCATTTTTTTACAACAAAGTAGAATATTAAATCTGTTGCTAACAAGGCTGTGATCAATGGCTGATTGAATGGGCAGTGCAAAAGGCACAAAGTGCCTCATCACATATCACCTAAAGCTTCCATAATGTACTTTGAATTTTTTTGCATTCCTTAGCCATTAATTGCTATCATTTAATGATTCTTTTGAATATTTACCAGTGTTATTTCATATGGTGGGAGTAAGCTGCAATCATCTTATTTAAAACAGGCTGCAAACCATGAAATAGAGAGACTTATGCAGCATGCTACCACAGGTTTGGATTTTATTTTCTTGGAGATCAAAATATAATGAGGCTAAAGGATGGCACATAGCTGTCCATTGATGTGTTTTCTAAAAACTCTATTCAACAGAGTTTATAGTCACAAAAGGCTTCAGCTTTTCCCAGCATTACCAAGATCAAGGAAAAAAAGAGGTCAACTGTAGGACTCCCTCCCTCACATTGGAGCAATTTACGCTCATTAATTGTATCATACGTTTCTTTGGTACTGTATGTAGCAGGAAAACCAGAGAACCTGAAGAAAAATCCATATAGACACAGGAAGAACATGAAAACTCAGCAAAGACACCAACATCTAAACAAATATGTTGAAAATAAAATATTCAATTTCAAGAAAACATTCCACCCTTGTGTGAAGAGAGACCTGTTATATCTCCTGTCTTTGTTTGCACCATTTAAGAAGACAAAAGATTTTTAGAGCAGAGCTACTTGAGAGAAATGCAAAGCACATCTTTTTGGCCAAATGTTAAAATGGACTTTAAATACCAAACTTCTGCCTAACAGTTTTAAACAACCAAGGGATCGTGATCAACTAGTGGTCAACATCATTATTTTTGAAATTTAAAGAAAATCTTAAAACAACGGTTTACCAATCCTAGTTTTTCCTCCACATATGGTAAAATTTTGAAGACATTTCAATATTTGAGATAAATCTCTGTCACAGTGTATGACAAATATGCTGTTTTATTTTGCGGCTGTACCCTTGGGTAAATGAATGTTAGGTTTCTTCCTTTCACTTTGATTTTAGTCTTGGCTATTCACATTTCCTGTCCAAATCCCCAGATGTAATTCTGTTCTGTGCAGGTGACTCGACACACCTTCCCCTCTGTGTGGAGCTGATCAGTATAGTTCATCAATGAAAGAAAAAACAAATCTTGAGAAAGTGAGAATATTCATGCTTTCCTACTAATGGCGACAAAGAGTGCTCTTCACAGAAGGCTAAATGGGAGACAGCACTAGTTATAGCATCATGGTCAAAAATATAGTAGATCAACTTAACGTTAGTCAAGGTTTTACGGGTTCCTTGCAAAGACTAAAGCAATAAAGCCAAATGAGCTGTTTGTGTTTTTTTTTTAAATATATGATCTAACCCGTTCCAAACTGCAGATTGATCATCAATAGTAAATTTCACAGGAACTAAAGCAAATTTTGTGTCAAATGATTTTTTGTGGATTTGTATTTAAATCAAATATGTAGCACCACTGAACCATCCATCCAGTTTTTGATCTGTTATTGGATCAGAGTAAGCCAGGACTTATTTTACTAATATAATGTGCAGGTTCACAAACACTTTCACTCAGTTATATTGAGTCAGTTTACACAGACAAAGTCACGGGTGCAGGAAGAACCCTGTTTCTGACTACAGCATTAACCACTGTAACATTGGCTGCCTTATCTGTAATGTGCTGTTTTGAAATCATTATGATTCCTAGAGCAAATTATTTTTAACTCAGAATAGATACAAGAATGCAAAAAATGTGGGCAGCACAAGCCTTATTTTCCATGTACTTCCGATCATGAGAACGCATTTTATACCCATAGTTGATTTCTCTCAAAGAATGAGAGTTCCTTTCAGTGTTTCACTGTAGTTGTTTGTGGAAAAACATATCGTCATACCATAATTTCAAAAGTCATACCAGGCAATGAAGAACCTAATAAAAGTCAGTCACACAATTTTTGTTGTATTCTGCAGTAAACCCAGCTGTCATGAGCATGTTAATTTGTTATTAACATTTATTCATTTTATAATGCTGTGACAGTGCGGGTCCTGCTCCATGCTCTCAATTCTCTTCTGGGAGCCACTCAAACCCACCACCGTCAGTAATGTAACCAGATGAACTGGTAGATGGGGACAAATCATACTTGTAGCAAGGGGATGGTGTCCAAGTGCTTTTATTAAAAACAAACCAAACAAAACCAAAACAGTGTCCATAGTGCAGTGCTTCAAAAATCAATAAATAAATAATCCATAAAAACCACACGTGATAAGTGGAGGTTAAAATCCAAAATAAACAAAGCAGTTAAAACCATGGCAGGAAGTGGTCCTTTTTAAAAACCCTGGTAATTTCTTCGTTCTAACTGGTGGATCCCATACTTCTCCTATACGAGCGCTGCAGCAGGGGAGTTGCCCTATCTGCAGGTGGAGCTCCCTTCTACTGGTCTGGTAACCTTCCATCCCCTGGCTACATACAGCTCCCACCAGACCAAGATTTGTGTTTCCCAATGACCAAGGCACTCATGCTGGGGCTCAGTATCCCATGCCTGCCTGACACCTACTGCCTTCCGTGGTGAGCCAACCACTTTCTGGGACATTCCAGCTCCTTGAGATTGCGCAGCTGGAGCGACCGCTTCCTACTGCCCCCACTCCTCCTGAATGGCTCTCCTCCCAGCTGGCTGCACTCCAGCGAGCCTGCTCTCACTCGCTTGCTCACTCCCATACCGGCTTTTTTCTCTTCCGGCCTTCCTCTTCTCTTCACTAACATCCATTCTCTGTTCTACAATCTTTTTTTTCCTTTTTCCCCCTCCTCCGCACTCGCGTTTTCCTATTTATAATGGGGACGTGGCATAGGTGTGGCGATTAGCATCAATTACTGACACAGGCGATACCACACTTATGCATTTTAGTGTGGAAATGCCCACACCCGCATCACACCTGGGAAATGCTCCTGCCACACTACCATGTCCCCTCCTTAAGCTGCAAGTGTGGTGATTATTTATTTAAGAAACTGCCATTCTTTTGGAGCCACGGACCTGCAATATCAGAAATTTTTTAATTTGAATTTCTGTATATTTCCTTATAGTCTTACAGAATATAGAATAGTAACCTTTTTCCAAGTAATAGTCATCATTTATTTAAACTGTTTTTATGTTCCAAAAATTATTGAAAATGCATAAAAATCAAGAAGGTGGGTGTAGCTAAACTAGTTTTGAGTGGATTATAATGGTGCAGTGGACTTTTAAGTATCCCAAAGGGCTAGGGAAGTGTCTGTCAACTATGGCTGATTATTTTGAACAAAAATGTGATCTAAGCTGTGAGATAGCAGTGCTAGCCACTGCACCACTGTGTTTCAAACAACAAAAGATGCAGACGGAACAATAATAATAAACAAAATGCAACAAATACGCACAAACTAACAATAAATAAATATATATATCATTGCATTCACTGAGTTCCAATCTTTGGGCACACTTTGGTGTTTCAGAAGAGAGCAGTACAGAAATGGCTCTGGGTGCAGCTAGAATGTCTGCTTTGATTCTAATTTATCAGTGCAAATACTTTGGACTTTTTTCTTCCATCACAAAGAAAGAAACACCTTGAAAATAGTAATAAATCTTTTGTCACTATTATTATTTTACAAAGTCTCCTGTGTTTTTTCATGTGGGGAGTGGGAAGTGCTCCTTTAAGGCATGTTTAGACTCCTGGTGCTTCGCTGAGGGAGTGCACAGGGATTAGTGTCATATATCCAGTGGCACTACTCATAATGCTCTCATTATGTTCAGCTAATGTACTCTTCAAATGAAAATATTAGCAGATTTTTTTGTTTTTTTGTAAAAACAAAACTGGGTACAAATCTGGTTAGATTGGGCTGTGACATCTCGTGTGCACTAGCAGATTGGATGGTAGTGATCTTATAGTACACATGTGAAATTTCTGTGCATGGCTGCACAGAAACCGTCACAATCCGTCTTTGGGCACTGGGAAAAAATGTTCATCTAAGCCAGCTGTAAGGTGACTTTCCAGGAAAATCTACAGTGAACAAGGTCATTGGCAAACAGAGCATATTAGGTGGTGAGTGTTGCTGATCAGCAAACATAAACAGAGGTAACACAATAATTTTGAACAGCAATAGCAAGAGCTAAACACAAGCAATTACTTATTATTTATGGTTTTTATGTTATTTAGCATGTACAAGTAAGAATTTCACTGTACTCTAATCATGGGTGATTCGCAAACAATTTGTTCTTTTTTGAATTACTCTTTTCAGTGAATCATATGAACCAATTTGTGAGCAAGAAAAAATCAATTCAGTAGAGTTCAATAGAATTCCTGCATAATGTCGTCAGCATCTTCATTATGCTGATAGATGTTTAAAGTGCATGTTCAAGAGCCCATTTATTAGATTCTCAAACAAATCACTACCCAAGAATAAGTCTGAAATGAGTCTCAATCAATCAATTCATGAAAGAGTCAGCACCTGAGAATCAGTCTAACAATTTTCATTCACTTTATTTGTGAATAAACCATTATGATTTGCACTTGTGATTTAATAACAAAACATCTTACTTTAATTATGCATCTTCAATGCATTATCATGTTTTGTATATGAAAACAGGACAATGACATATGAATTATCATATTAAATATTATATACACTACAGTGGGCTGGCACCCTGCCCAGGGTTTGTTTCCTGCCTTGTGCCCAGTGTTGGCTGGGATTGGCTTTAGCAAACCACCGTGACCCTGTAGTTAGGATATAGTGAGTTGAATAATGGATGGATGGATGGATGAATATTATATACAGTATTGTCACACAGCAGCCAACAAGTGCTAAGGTGAGTGATATTTCATGAGATAAGGGGTTGATTATAGGTACTAATGCGTCTCTCTCTCTCTCTCCATCTACAGAAACAAAGAAGAAAAACAATAATTCACTGACCATACTTCCGGGTTTTCAAAATGGCCATGATCCCACAATCCAGTCCATCGATGACATCACTTCTGGCTCCACCATAACGACATCACTTCCGGCCATCCCTAATGGTGTCACTTCTGGCTCCGCCATAAAGACGGCACTTCCGGCCATCCCCAATGACATCACTTCTGGCTCCATCGCAAAGACGGCACTTCTGACCAACCCTGATGATGTCACTTCTGGCCAGCTCAGATGACGCCACTTCCGTTTTGCTACCATTTTCTGCTATATAAACCATTGTACCCAACATGTTTTTGTTTTTGTCGAATGTCTCATATTTTTGATTCTTTTGACCTCATTTTGTCTTATTGTCATTCAGACTTTATACAGGGAAATTCCCCAACGATTTTTGAGTATTCCAGCATTTTTTTCCTTATTAAATTTTATATATATATATACCAGCAAAATACCCGCGCTTCGCAGCGGCGAAGTACTGCTTTTAAATTTTTATTAAGAAGATAAGTAAACCTTTTTAAACTGAGGGAAAATATACCAATAATTATTTGTTAAGGATCTCTTTGTATACCACGTTGTCAGTTCAGCACTCCGGTTGTAATATGACCAAGCTGTGCGAGCTTACTCTTGAGCATGCAACGTATAGTTGGCCATGTGAAAAGCAATCTTGCCTCAAATCAATGGCAACCTTTTGTAGGGTCTGTCCCTGAGACTTATTAATTGTCATCGCAAAGCAGAGCCTTACTGGAAATTGGAGGCATTTTCATTGAAATGGGAGATCAGAGGGTATAATGGTGATGCGAGGAATAAAAACTCTCTCCCCTGAGCGACTGTTAGTAAAAATAGTTGCCTCAAGTATCGTGCCGTTACAAAGTTTCGGTGGCTGTAAGTTTTTCAGTAATGTTATTGGTGTCCCAACCTTCAAAATTAGATTATGCTCAGGAGTGCCTGGAGGATTCAGAGTGTGGAGAAACTCTAGCAACAGCATGTCTATTAACTTGTGGATTTTTCTGTGAGTATTTGGCGGCATCGTCACGAAGTTGTTTCCGCAAGACCGCGTTAGCTGCGGAGCTCAGCTCGGAGTGAAATGAAGTGAATGAAATGAGGTGAATGGGAGGGGAGATGATGACATGACTCCCCCACCCGCCTTAACTCTCAATCCCTCCACAAACACAATCTCTCGGATCTCAACTCTGCTTTATATAAATCAGTAAAGGAGAGAGGACTAAACACTAAGGAAAAAGAACGGCAAGACCGCGTCAGCTGCGGAGCTCAGCTCAGAGCGAAATGAAGTGAATGAAATGACGTGAATGGGAGGGGAGATGATGACGTGACTCCCCCACCCGCCTTAACTCTTCATCCCTCCACAAACACAGTCTCTTGGCATGACAAACGCCAGCGGCAGCGTGTCTATGAACTTAATTTAAAGTTAAGCTTTACACCTTGCTTTCCAATTCGTTTGCATAAGCACAGTCCTTCACCAGCAATTTTAACTCCGTTACAAAGTGATCAAAAGTCTCGTTTATACCCTGCGTCTTCTCATTAAACTTGTATCTTGCAAATATCGTATTCGCCTTAGGCATGACAAATGCCAGCGGCAGCGTGTTTATGAACTTAATTTAAACTTAAGCTTTACACCGTGCTTTCCTATTGATATGTCCTCAAAGGCTTGTTCAGCTTCATAGGGTTGTTCCTCTCTTACTGCATCAATAAACAGCTTGTCTTCCTCTTTATCTGAGACATCACACACTGCATGCACAGGTTTACCTTTCCCAGTCCTGCAAACTATAGTGAATCGGTTCAATTTACCACATTTTTTACACTGTCTTCCTTTAGCTGGACATTGACTTTTTCCATGGTGTGCTTTGTTTCCGCAGTAGCTGCACTTATGAATATGCTTGTATGCGTCAATTGCTTCATATTCTTTTGCTGCCTTCTCAATTGTGTAATGTGTTTTTTGTTCAGCGCTCTTTGGAGCTCTTGCTTGTTCTCTGCGTACTGCGTTCACAGTCAGTTCACGTGAGCCGCTCGGAGTACATGCATCTAAAGTTCTCAGCTGTGCTTGTGCTATCTCGTGCGATCTTGAGATGTCCACAGCTTTATTTAATGTTAGCTAAGACCCGGCACTTAAAAGTTTCTCTTGCACTTTCGCTGAGTTTGTGCCAAACACTAGTCTATCCCTGACCATCTCATCTTCGTTTGCATAAGCACAGTCCTTCACCCACGAATATTTAGCGGCAGCGTGTCTATTGGATTGCCGCTGACGGATGGCCTTATATGGGCAGGCACTCAATTACGTGGGAGGTGTGATGATGCGGGATACAACTCCGCCTCACGCGGCGACCGAGCTGCAGGCTATGGCCGTATATATGTACATAAGTAGGTTCCAGTTATGACCGTTATGCGTAGAATTTCGAAATGAAACCTGCCTAACTTTTGTAAGTAAGCTGTAAGGAATGAGCCTGCCAAATTTCAGCTTTCTACCTACACGGGAAGTTGGAGAATTAGTGATGAGTCAGTCAGTCAGTCAGTCAGTCAGTGAGAGCTTTGCCTTTTCTTAGTATATATATATATATATAAATATATTGTCACACATGAGGAGCAGTTTAAGGACCCGGGCCGCATTGCGACAGGTCGTGCCAAGGGACAACGGCGGCGCACTAACCTTTCTTTTCTTGTTTTCTCAGCCAGATCAAGGAATCGCCGCCGTAACAATGCACGGACAAGCCAAAAAGCCACCATACTTCCGGGTTCCCTTCTACCCTCCAGTTCCCCTATGATGACGCCAATCACCCCTCCTGCATCACGATTTTCCCAGCATTCCACCTTCTAATTTCCGGTCCCCCTGTATAAATTGTCCCTCTTCCCTTCATATTATGTCTTATGTTGACCTTGTAACAAAATACGTGGAGACGTTACTCTTTTTTTGTTGCAGTATACGGGGCTAAAACCCCAAACCTTTATGCTGTGTTGTGTTGCTTCTTCACTATATATATATATATATATATATATATATATATATATATATATATATTTATATATATATATATTCAGTTATTTCAGTTATATACACACATACATATACTATATATCAAAATAATGTACAAATTGTTAAATTATGCATTTGTGATGTGATCAGAGGTGAAGAGGCTTCCCATATTTGGCAGATTATAAATGAATCATATGAATCAAAAGAATTGATTACTTAAGTGAGTAGTTCAGAAATATTGAATCAGTAAAGTTGAAATGCCCATTACAGTATTTCTGTACTATGTACATGTGATAATAATGACTCTATAACCTTAAACACCTATATAAAAGCATACCAGCCAAACTTAGACATGTTGAGGAAATTAAACAGCATATGATACAGACAATACATGATCACACCTCGGACCCACACAGCAGATTGTCTAGGTTTAGAGTATAAGGTAACAGCAACAATTCAGGTCCACCTGGTCCCAGACTAGCTGAACCGTAGTTTCCCACAGTTGCAGTGATAAGATAGGATTTTAAAAAACTGAATGAGAGAAATGCAGAAGATTCCCAGTTAGAGGCTAGGGCTGTCTCTGCATTGATTATGGCCAGAAGAAAACAGTCTCATCTGGATGGAATTAATTCAAACAGGGGAGAGGTCCAATAGGAGAAGGATGATGATAGAATAGTGGAATGAAAGCTTGTGATAGAGGACTACAAAACAAACAGAGGCACTGCCAGGATATATGTAAAAAGGTGTGGGCATTTGTTCCAATTGACCAATGCAAGATGATAATACATTTTATGTTCTGTTTCAGAGGCATATTTGTGTCATATGAAGCCTTGCCAGGTGTTTAGAAATGCAGGATATTGTTAATATTGGAAGATTAGAGTCATTAAATCTCTGCTGCTATAGACAAGGTTGCCTGAAGTGTCCCAGTGATGCCATGCTGATTTTCAACATCCCTTATTGGCCTGCTTATTGCCTCCCAACTTTCTTAAAAGTGAAAATGAAAGTGAATATAGCATAAGACAATAAATTATCTTTTTAATATAAGAGGTGTTATGGTATAGTTATCACTGCTGCTTAATAGATAGTGTTCTATGTCTCTTATGTGCTAGTATTTCACACTAAAGGAATGGAAAAACCATTGAAAGCCATTCTTAAAATTCAACCACCAAAATAAATATTTAAATATTCATTGTCTGAATTGTTTATATAGCTTTTCAATTAATTATCCCTTAGGTTACCGCATTTCTAATTGCCAAAGCACCTGAAAGAAATTGTCAATCTAGAAGGTGGTAGGCCTTCTTAAGTAAACTAAACAGAAGAACAATTAATAGAAAATGAAAAAGGGGAAACAAAAACGAGGAAAAAATGTGGGATCAGGGATAGGAGCAGCATTACAACATGAATTTAAGCCTAGTCGTTGTCAATAGGTAGTGTACATTTTATGAATTTGTTCTTGTGGATTTTGCTCCCAAATCACCATGGATAAAAAAGAAAGATTTTACATTTAGTTACAGTTTTATATTAGATATTTCATTTACTTTTAGACTGTGTGAAAAATGGCACATTGAGACTGGCATCCCGGTGGATTAGAACTGGGATCCTTACCTGGCAGGGATACCAATACTGTGGAAGGACACGGGAAGATTAATTATTCAGGACATTGTCTCCCCCAACACCCTAGATGGCAGCCGTACTGGGCTTCAGTACTGCTTTGAAGACCCACAGGGTATGGACAGTCCTGTTTGGTCCCATGGATGCCACCAGTGGGCGCTGAGGAGTTTTACAAGCCTTAAATCACCAGACTATAGACATACCCTGAAGTACTCCCGAGCCACAGTACCAGGACACCGGAAGTGCTTCCAGGTTGTATATAAAAGGAGCAGCCTTCTTCATCCAGGCAAGCCAGACTAGGGAGGAAGCAGACTAAATTTACCTGGAGGAGCAGAGGAGAAAGAAAGTGCCAGAGAATCATTTTGTGTGTGTTGTGTGCCTTCTGTAAACCCGTTTGTGATGCTATTTAAGAGAATAAAATCCTTTATTTAATTGGGACTTGTGTCTGTGGTTTGAGGTGCTGCCATGCCACCTGGTGGTCACAACCGGATTTCTCACCTTTCTGTGTCTACTCCTTGCATTCATGTGTAAGTCGAAGATGTAGTCAGCCATAATTTAAAATTAATATCAGTCAAAACAATTTTATGTGAAGGTGGTGCAGTGAGTACTGCTGTTCATTTACAGATTCAGTTTTTATTTATTTCCATGATTGAATGATGTCTATAGACTCTGCATGTTCTCCCTGTGTCTGTGTTGGTTTTACTCAGGGTACTCTGGTCCACACCCTCAGCTTCATGTCTGTTAAAGTAATTGTCAATTGGAAATTGACTGCTGTTTTCCGTCTTGCATCCAGTGGTACCAGGATAGCCTATGTACCCCAACATCCATCCATCCATTATCCAACCCAGCCATCCATCATCCAACCCGCTATATCCTAACTACAGGGTCATGGGGGTTTGCTGGAGCCAATCCCAGCCAACACAGGGCACAAGGCAGGAAACAGACCCCAGGCAGGGCACCAGCCTACCGCAGGGCGCACACACACACACACACACCAAGCACACACTAGGGACAATTAAGGATCACCAATGCACCTAACCTGCATGTCTTTGGACTGTGGGAGGAAACCAGAGCACCCAGAGGAAACCCACGCCGACACGGGGAGAACATGCAAACTCCACGCAGGATGGACCCGGGAGGCAAACCCGGGTCTCCTAACTGCGAGGCAGCAGGCTTTTTATAAATGTTTTAAAACATTATTAACATTTATGGCAGAATTAAAAATTTTGTTTAAGTTTTTTATCTTAGGCTATCCGTAATCAAAAAAATGAAAGCATATTTCATTACTTGCAGTCATTATAAAGGACAATATTTCAGTAACCTTATTTACACAGATAATCTTTAAAAACCTCACACTATGCTAAACATAATTCTATTACAATAAATATTGAACAATTTTACCTATGTACAATTAAAATACAGTAAAAATGAAAAAGTCATAAAAATATCTCTTTGGTTGATACACACAGTAGATGACATGTCGTAACAAAAAGGAGCTGTTGAAAGTGTAATCACAATGCTAATATGAATCATGTTAGCATCGTGATTGCCTTTTCTACATGATGGCACTTGTGATACCCATCTAGACTAGAATTTTTTTCAATAAATTGTTCATAAAGATACAATATTTTAATTACCCCCTACTCAAAAATAAGTGTTATATTTAGAAAAATAAGTTAAGTAGTAAGGTGAAATAGTGTTAGATTAGCCTAAGCCAATTGTTTTAATGAATAGTGGTTAGCCAGACTTTATTGCTGATTGTGAAGGGGCCACTAGAACAGTTCAGGCTTCAGAACTGTAGGTTCGCCAATGCCTGTCTTGAACCCAAGCCCAGATAGAATCACTCTCTATCTGAAACTTTGATGGAATAACTAGGCTTAGAAAAGAATGAATGAATGAACAAGATGTCCTATTTTCTTTCAATTATGTTAATGTTGCAATTTGCAAATTTTAAGGTATGACTGTCCAAAATATCAGATAATTATGACTTAATGCAGGAGTGGACATTTTGTTCATTAAGTATCTATCTATCTATCTATCTATCTATCTATCTATCTATCTATCTAT
>JANRMT010062792.1:87398675-87466190 GCA_026402145.1 Polypterus bichir lapradei | reverse complement strand
CTATCTAATTAAAATGAACAAATTCGATTCAGTGATGGGGTGGCACCCCATGCGAAATCAGCTCTGGCTTTGTGCAGATGTTGCTAGGGTAAGCTCCAGCCCCCATATCCCTATATCTTTATTATGTGGATTTCACACCTAATAAATGGTAAAGTGTTAATCACAATCATGATCACTAAATACAGAGATACTTACAATATGTAAATAATTTGATTTAATTTATATAACACTTTTTATTTACTTTGTTAATATTCATATACAGCCAAATGCAGGTGTTTTTACATTTTAACTTAAGTTATAAATTACATTTTTACCTTTCTGTGTTCTTTTTTTACTTTTACTATGGAGAGCGTATGCTCAACACATATCTTAAAGAGGCCAGACAAACAATTTGTCTTAATGACTGAAAAGTTAGTAGAAGATTCCAGCCAAGCATGATGTTGAGAAAAAGCAGAAGCCCTGCAGCAAGGGGGTCAGATACATAATACAATAGGGAGATTGTCTGTGTGTAGCACTAGGACAGTCAAATAGGCTTGTTTTTGATTCAAAAGGCAAGTGGTTTCAACAGGGTGAATGGTTTGGTTGGATCGTCTAAAGAGTTGTTTTAGAAAGGATGTTAATTTCAATGCAAATATAAAGTTTAAAAAGAAAAAAAAGTATGCTTAAGTTTAATAAATACTGTCACTTTTTTGTCAAAGTTTCAAATAAACTTTTTAAATATGTGTTTTTTAATTATTAGATAGAATGGGAGTGCAGTAGGCAACATTATCCTCACACATTCCATAACACCTTGTTCATTCCTGGTCTGTGGGCTCTATTTTGTGAAGTTTGTATGAGCTCCTTATGCTTATATAGGTTTCCCTAAACTTACCAAACAAATAATGTCTGCTGAACAGGTAAATCTAAAATGCTCCAATGTGAGTGTATTTACTCTGATTCTTAGTGGCATGAGACAAGAATTGGAGGTATGTTAAGTTAAGCAAAAATAATTTACTCAGGTGAAAGTCAGTATTTATTCATAGACGCTTCAATAAGTAGCACAAAAAAAGAATAACTTTCTTACACTGTTCTGGAACATCAATTTCTAAGAAGTAAACCCTTATGTTGTCTTTAGGCAGACTTTCAACCACTTCCACAGTGGCTCATCTTACATCAAACATAGCCCTAGGCCACATTCTATATGTACTTTGAGACCCCAGAGATGTACCTAAAGAACAAAAGAAGATCTCTGTATTTTGAAACTTGCTTTATGTACCTAAAGAACAAAAGAAGATCTCTGCATTTTGAAACTTGCTTTATCCAGTTCAAGGTTATGTGCGGCTGGATTCTATTCCGGGAATGTCACATGAAATGCAGTAATCTGCCCTGGACCAGATGTTATACAGTAGGACATATGCACAATCACTCATACAGGCCGAGTTTAGATTCATCAAGTGACCCTGTACTAATCATGGTGACACTGTAATACACACCAATTAAAGGAAGACACAAAGACAGAAAAACATATACTGACTTATTACTACAGTATTTTATTAAACTAACAGTTTAGCTTATTTTGTATCAGCTTTTCAACATGCCACGCTGTTAGCAGACACACACAAATGATGCAGGTAGCAAGTACTGGTTTCATTAAAATAAAAAAGTCAAATGTGGGTTTGCAAATCAGCTTACCTGCAAAGAATCCACGTCTATTAAATATGCAACTTCATTTCGCTCTGTTATTCAGTTTTGGTGCATCATCATATACAATTATAATGTGCTTCATGCCAGATAAAAGGAAGGTAGTTATGTATTAAGCCTCAGCTATTTCAGATTTGATTTCTAAGCTTAGTAAACATAAGAAACAAAATACTTTTTCTGTGTGATAATTTGATGTTTCAAGTTAGCATTTTACATGAAATAGAAAAGCTTGTCAGTATGCTATAATACAAAAAGAGTGAGTGTTTGGTGCACCGCTAAGTAGAAATGTGCTCAGGTACGCTATATTATATTTGTTCAGCTGTAATAGTGTAAAATAATTTCTTATTTCATCTTTATTCAGATAATTCTTTAATTGAAAATTTATATATTGTTATTTATTATTTCTTAACTTATTTTGTTTTATTTAATTATTTTTAGTAATCATAAAAAAGAGTGGCCCGTCTTTTCTGGGAGCATGACCTTCCTTCTTCTCCACCCATCTTAAGGAAAGCTATACTTAATAATATCTCTGCATCCTCTAGGGTAGAAGCCCAAATTATCCCCAAAATAAGTTTAAGTTTGTACTTCACCTGTACCTCATCCTTCATAAACTTTATTCTATTCATTTGTCTGCTGATCCCATCTATCAGTTGTGTGCTTTAAATATCCAAGGCACTTGTTTTCATGTTTTGGGATTGTCCTCCAGTCTCTTCTTTCTGGTCTGATATTTCTAACTGCCTGTCCTCTTTTCTCTCTGTTTCTCCTTTGCCTTATATATTTATTCTCCTGGACTTCTCTTACCCTGACATTTATCCAGCAGTGGTTATTTTGTATGGGTACCATCTCTGCAATACTAATCTTAGCCTCTTGCTGCAAATCAACTGACTCCTTCTCTCTAAACTTCTGAAATCCTCTTTCTTTAGTCTTATCAGTGGATCAAATCAATGAATCGTATGGCTTCAAAACAGAGAAATGACAAACTGTTGTGCATTTGGTGGGGAGCTGTTTGGCTGCCAGTAATCTTAATCCTTATTTCTTCCTTTATCTGATTTCTCTCTCTCATGTTGATCTCACTGGTCTACACAAGTATCAGTAAGTAAACTTTAATCCTTTATGATTTTGGGAGTATTGGGTAGAGAGGGCTTGCTGTCACAGCGGGAGTTGTTGCCAACTGTCACTAGATTTATTTTTAATATGATTGTTGGTTTTTGCTTACTTAATTAAATTTTAAAATTTGACCGCAAAAAAAGTTATTAGAAAATAATTGGTAATGGTCAATTTTACATTTTTAACTACACAGCTTGGCACTATGCAAAATATTAATAATCATTATAACCATTGAGCAACTGATTTAAACATATGTATGAATTTACCCACAAATAATGCAATTGTAAACTCCAAAATAATAGAATGTAAATGGTTATGTGACTAAAATACAGTAGAACCCCGATTATCCACCCCCCGAAAAACTGTGGTTCCATATTATCTGAAGTGAACCTGATAGTGTAATACACTACTTTTCTTATAATTTGCAAAAGCTTGTAAAATGTACCAAGCACGTAAACACTAAACTTTTAGCCTCGACTATACTGAGTAAGAGGTCAAGGAGCTGGTGACTGTGGGAATATGGCTGTAACTCACTCACCCCTCTCCAACTGTACCCTTTGGCTATTTTCAATGTGTCATCAATGTTGACTGCACACACATGCTATAATGCTTCATTCACTGAGGAAGTTTGTGTTTATATTAGGATGAGATCTGCACAGAAAATCCACAAAAGATTCCGTATTCAGATGGTCTAAATGACGTTGAAACAGCACTTTTTTATATCATATGGCAGTAAGACACTACACCTGCTGACATTTTGATGCTGAGGTGGTTGTGGAACATTGCAGTAGAGAAGCGAGGAACGTTAAATTCACTTATGTATGAAAAGAGGCTTAAAAGTGATACTGTGAGCCTCAAGGACTGTGTTTCTGATATGGATGTAAGTAATACTGGAGCACTACAATGAACTACAGGGATCCTTTTCTCTTCACTCTGTATACGTCAGATTATAAATATAATACCAGGTCATGTCACTTGCACACCTGCAAAAATTCTTAGACGATTCTGCACTTACGGGGTGTACTGAAAAAGGGGATGAGACAGAATACAGGAATCAAGCATATAACTTTCTTGGTTCAAAGAGAATAATCTACATCTTAATATCAGCAAAACCAAGGAACTGGTTATTGACTTCCACTGCACCAAGGAACCTCTACAGTATATCTATATCACTCTAGTGTGTCACAATCATACAATATTGTATATATATTTATCTATCTCCTTATGTACTGTATTTATTTATTTTAAAGAAATTCAGCAAAAAGCCAAAATTCCTCCTGGGGATAAATAAAGTTCTATCTACTGTAATCTAATCTACCTAATTTAATCTAAAATCATTCCTTAATTTTAATCCAAAATGACCACAGCCTTCAACAGTTTTCAGTTTTCCTAGGTAGCATTGGTCCACATTACCTCAGATATTTGGGGTTCTACTGAAGTGGCATTATAGATAACAGTGTCCCCAGTGTGTTTTGTCGGAAACACAGACCTTCCTTATTTACAGTACATTCTCTCACACATGGGGGATGGCTTTAGCACTCTAGTTAATGTAATTACCCGCCAAGATAGGGGATGGCTCCATTTTCTCATCCTCCCTCTCTTTCTCCTTCTGCAGACCGGGAGATTGATGGCCCTACCATCACTGACATCATCTCTGGTGTCCGTCCTCCTTATCCTGCTCCTTCCTACCATCTTCTTTCATAAATTGGCACACCAGTTAACTACTTTGGTTCTGCTTGGACTTGTGCATGTAAAGACATCCCCATAACTAATTGCATGTTGATCTACTCATAAAACTGTCATATTATATGGGGTTACCCAGGTGATACTCTAACTCTTTATTTGTGATCTCTGTGTCATTTTACAACATTTATTATTTAAAATAGCTGCATGCTGACAGAATGCTAACAGCTGAGCATGAAACAGAAACTACTTGTCATCATTCTGAATGGAAATGAACCACAGTTGTCATTCTGTTATTTCATGAAGAAAAAAATATAGTTTTGAGTAAAATGTTAATTTTTTATCACATATTTTTAAGACAAATCTCATTTATTCAACAGGTAATTCAGCTGTTCCAGGAAGTATCAAGTCTGCATTTGTTTTTGTTTTTTTTTTATTTCCATTGCGGAGTGGAGGTTTGCAAAAACTTTATGAGCTTTGATACATGGTGGGGAACACCAGAGTGCCCTCATGTCAGCTGCCTACACTGTTCCATTCTCTTTATCAATTTCATTTTCATGCAGCTCACACAATCCTTTTTTATGGCCTGCTTCTTATCTTCCCTATGGTAGATCTTGATTTCTTTCTGTTATTGGTCTCATTCACTACTGTGTCACTTTGTCAGGGAATGTTGATTCCCTCAAACTCCTTTGTCTTCTTTCAGTGTCTTCTCCTACTCAGACTGCCTGCTGTCTGATCTCATTTTCATCTTAATTGAATCGCTCGTCCCTGCTTGTCTGTCATTCCTCTGTGTGTTTAAGATCTCTTTTTTATTTTTTTGTCGGTCTCCTTTCCTTCTCTATTGATCATTATAGTCACCCTATGATGTGTTATTCACTCTGCATTCCTTACAATTTTTGCTAATATCTGTTTATTTTGCTCTCCTATGAATTAAGATAAGTTATTGTCAGTATGGTAGAATATGCAACAAAATGGCTGTTGGTGCACCTCAAAATAGAACTGAGCTCTGGTACTCTATTTTATACTTGTTCATCCATAACGGTCATATTTAGATTTTTATTTCATTTTTTTTCCATGTTAAAAACATCACATGCTATTGTGAGGAACTTTGGCATATGGTGGGGTGACTCTTAAGTGACTGATTCTTGTTGTTTCTTCTTTCACAACAACAATACAATTCCCTTCTCCAGTAATTATGCTGTTGAGCTTCTTCTTAAGGTTCTTATTCTTTGTAAAATGGATAGCTCCCTGCTAGCAGAGCATCCTGCAACTGCAAAAAGACATCTAAAAATCATGTGCTGCTGACCTGGTGTATTCTATCCCTTGATCCAAACACCACCTTTTCTGTCTACATTGGCTTTCCATTACTGACAGAATTAATTTCAAAACTGTTGCTCTGACTTTCCTACATGGTCACTTAGAATGTCTTCCTTTCAACAGATACAAATTCAAATGGAAGTTTATTATCTGTTGTTGTTCCCACGCTGAGCATATCTTGATATCAAGATGAATCTTGACATCTTCTGTGTTTTGCTGGGCACTGAAACATCAGTATATACGTTGATAAGTCATCAATCCATTTATAGAGCTCACTTAATTAAAACACTGATTGTCGGATTTGAACCTAAGAACGTGGATCCATGAGGCAATTACTTTAACCATTGCACCATTCAGCATGAAATATTAGAAGACAGCTCTTGCACTGAAGTGCTACCATTAGTGCTCAGGCATTACAACCACATATAGAACTTGTGGATGTTAAGATGTAAATTCTTGATTTTTAGATATGCATCTCTGAAATTAATATACTGCCAAACACATGTTTATGATATCTTATGGCACAGTTTCTAATCCATTTTCTGCCCTTAAGAGTGGAGGTTGACTGAGGGGACCAAAGCCAGTATCGTCACTTCCACCCCTCCATTTCTTCCAGTCACTGCAAATAAAAAAAAGACTGAAAGCAGCCATAGAACAACACCCTGGCAACAATAACAGTGTTCTGAAAACGTCATTTTTTATTTTAAAAAGGTTGGTCTTTCACCATCACCCAGGGCAATTAAACACGGTTTCCACATTGGACCTCAACCCACTTTACACTGCTTGTCTCTTATATTTTAAAACACTTTACCAAGCAAAACCCTGGCTGAAGGCTTGCCATCTTAGTATTTAAACAACTAACTGCTCTTCTTTTAGCACACTATCTTTTTGCTCTTTTACTATTGTCTAGTTACCCAGTACTCTGCTGGTAGCTGTTTTTAATGTGCTTTATCATATTAGAATACAGTGCATCCGGAAAGTATTCACAGCGCATCACTTTTTCCACATTTTGTTATGTTATAGCCTTATTCCAAAATGGATTCAATTCATTTTTTTCCTCAAAATTCTACACACAACACCCCATAATGACAACATGAAAAAAGTTTACTTGAGGTTTTTGCAAATTTATTAAAAATAAAAAAATTGAGAAAGCACATGTACATAAGTATTCACAGCCTTTGCCATGAAGCTCAAAATTGAGCTCAGGTGCATCCTGTTTCCCCTGATAATCCTTGAGGTGTTTCTGCAGCTTAATTGGAGTCCACCTGTGGTAAATTCAGTTGATTGGACATGATTTGGAAAGGCATGTACTTGTCTATATGAGGTCCCACAGTTGACAGTTCATGCCAGAGCACAAACCAAGCATGAAGTCAAAGGAATTGTATATAGACCTCCGAGACAGGATTGTCTCGAGGCACACATCTGGGGAACGTTACAGAAAAATTTCTGCTGCTTTGAAGGTCCCAATGAGCACAGTGGCCTCCATCATCCGCAAGTGGAAGAAGTTCGAAACCACCAGGACTCTTCCAAGAGCTGGCCGGCCATCTAAACGTAGCGATCGGGGGAGAAGGGCCTTAGTCAGGGAGGTGACCAAGAACCCGATGATCACTCTGTCAGAGCTCCAGAGGTCCTCTGTGGAGAGAGGAGAACCTTCCAGAAGGACAACCATCTCTGCAGCGATCCACCAATCAGGCCTGTATGGTAGAGTGGCCAGATGGAAGCCACTCCTTAGTAAAAGGCACATGGCAGCCCGCCTGGAGTTTGCCAAAAGGCACCTGAAGGACTCTCAGACCATGAGAAACAAAATTCTCTGGTCTGATGAGACAAAGATTGAACTCTTTAGTGTGAATGCCAGGCGTCACGTTTGAAGGAAACCAGGCACTGCTTATCACCAGGCCAATACCATCCCTACAGTGAAGCATGGTGGTGGCAGCATCATGCTGTGGGGATGTTTTTCAGCGGCAGGAACTGGGAGACTAGTCAGGATAAAGGGAAAGATGACTGCAGCAATGTACAGAGACATCCTGGATGAAAACCTGCTCCAGATCGCTCTTGACCTCAGACTGGGGCGACGGTTCATCTTTCAGCAGGACAACGACCCTAAGCACACAGCCAAGATATCAAAGGAGTGGCTTCAGGACAACTCTGTGAATGTCCTTGAGTGGCCCAGCCAGAGCCCAGACTTGAATCTAAATTGAAATGGCTCTGCACCGACGCTTTCCATCCAACCTGATGGAGCTTGAGAGGTGCTGCAAAGAAGAATGGGCAAAACTGGCCAAGGATAGGTGTGCCAAGCTTGTGGCATCATATTCAAAAAGACTTGAGGCTGTAATTGCTGCCAAAGCTGCATCAACAAAGTATTGAGCAAAGGCTGTGAATACTTATGTACATGTGATTTCTCAGTTTTTTTATTTTTAATAAATTTGCAAAAACCTCAAGTAAACTTTTTTCACGTTGTCATTATGGGGTGTTGTTTGTAGAATTCTGAGGAAAAAAATGAATTTAATCCATTTTGGAATAAGGCTGTAACATAACAAAATGTGGAAAAAGTGATGCGTTGTGAATACTTTCCAGATGCACTGTATGTTAAAATGAGCTAAACTCACAGTAAGTTATTTTACAAAATAATTTCAGGAATGCATATGACTAATATGCTGTTTTTTAACAACAGTATTGAATGACTAAGTGGTCATTTCTTGTCTGTGATGTCTCATTGCTCCTAAATGGCAAACACAGACGCAAAAGGTGTGTGTGAAGTGCAGACTTTAGACTTCAAATTGGCCTAAAGGGATTGCAAGTGGATCCTCCATTAGACAGAAATCCTGTCCAGGTTTAGTTCATCCCTTGTATCCATTGTTACAAAGATAGGCCGCCACTTCCTGAAAACTTGCTTTAGATAAACGAGAATTGGCCAAATGAATGGAAAAGGTGTATTAGCCCATCAGGCTGTCCACTTTTTATGCTGTTAAAAGGACAGACAGATTATTATGTATTATATACATAATTGCATAATTGTATTAACATGATATTTCAGACCTACTTAATCCAGATCAGGGTTACAGAAGATCATACACTGGGTGCATCACAGGGCCCACTTAGTCAGTCATACACTGGCACTCACAGTCACGCTGGGGCCAGCTTAGAGTTTCAAGTAACTTAACATGCAAGTCTTTGGGATGTGGAAGGAAAATTGAATTATCGAGAGAAAAATCTATGCAGACACGAGAAGAACACACAGATTCCATGCAGATAGAAATTGTGCACAGGTTTTCACTACATCACAGTACTGTCCCCAATACTTAATATTTCAAAACAGAATTAAATAGTGAAATGGAAACACAAACTGACTATGCAGAATCAAGTTCTGGTAAAAAAAAAAATGTAAACTTAAACATAAAGTAGTTAATGGATTTGTGGGTAGACCAGCCATAACTTCCATTTTAAGTTTACCTACGTACAGAAACACAGAATATAAAAGAATTATATCTGAAATTTGATTAGACAAAACCATCAGCTTTTGATTAGGAGACCACGTCACACTGAAAGCCTGAAGCTACTGTGGTTTTACAGAATTAAGACTAAATACCACTGAATATAGGAGAGTAATGCTTAGTCAATACATTTTAATAACAGAACATAAAATTCTCACATCCACTTAATTAAACTCAGATCAGTCACAGAGCCTATCCCAGGAACACAAACTGGGAAACAGCCCTGAACATCCTACCAGTCCATCATAAGGTCAATACACATAAAACAGAGGCTAAGTTAGAGTGACCTAACCTACAGGTGTTTGGGGACATAGGTGAAAAACTCCACATGGACAACATCTGGACAAATGTTTTGAACCCATGATGCTAAATCCTTGAAGCAGTAGCAATATATAGTATGGGACCCAGCATTTTAACACACATAGAAAATGTTGGCATCTTTACATTTTGATAAATATACAAAGAACAAGAGAAGATTGTCCATATGTTTTATGCAAGAAAGAACTTCTGCTCTGTATATGTGATGACATTAATGCTATCACTAGTAGTCCATGTTTTTAATAGCATTTTAAAATGCCATGCAGGTACAATACCAGGTCACTGTGACATTGTTATAAAATATTGTGTCACTGAAATCCTCATAAAACTCTGAAAAAAGTGAATGAAATTTCAATTAAATTGGTCCACTGAGAACCAAGCTTTTTTCATTCAGACAGAGAAGTAGATAACAACAACATTTATTTATTTAGCACATTTTCATACAAGTTATGCAGCTCAAAGTGCTTTAAAAGATGAAGAAATAAAAGGGAACAATATAACAATAAGATTAGGCAATACTAAGTAACAAAGAAAAAAGGGGTTCTGAGGCAATGAGACCACCCAGCCCCCACTAGACAGATAGAAATGCTGACACCACTTGATGCTTTTACATTTTATGTGAACACACTTGCTAATAGCAGCTATTACTTTAATAGGATTTCTCTTCTTGCCAGCCAATTTTCAAAACCTTACATCACAGTACTAACCAGAAATTGCAGAGTTACCACAAGTGAAAAATGACAAAGCATTACAACTATTTCTTGCTAACATTTTATGGAGTTGTATTTATTTAATTCATATCATCCTTCAATACACCCATCCATTTTGTGAGACAGCTATATTTTAAAATCATGGAAAGGTGCAGCCTAACCAAATGCTATAAGGCAACCAACCCTAAAAAGGGTGCCAGTCCAATATAGGGCACACCAACTGACGTGGCTAACATGTAAGGCTTAGGAATTGTATCAGAAATCCAGAGTAACTTAAATAAATTCATAAAAAGAAAAAAAAATTCCACACAGATAGTAACTGGACTGGAGATTCAAACCCAGTTCTATGGTGCATTAATGTTTCCTAATAAACTGAAATCTGTTTCCATCAAAATATAGCTTGTCCATTGTTTCTTTCTATCGTTTTTTCATTTGACATTGAAAAGTATATTAACATTAGAGCAACATACACTGAAATGAATTAAAGTGGAAGCAGTAACACAACCATATGTGTTTTGTAGATTTAACACATATACCAAACTCTGAGGTCAAACCTGGTAATGGTAACACTGCATGGAACATAGTTAAATGATCAATACTTTATGTTATGAATCGCTTGCACTTCAATAATGAAAAGGGCATGAGGCCTCGTAAAGTCTCCACAAGCCATGCCAGGCTTTCCTAGGCTGCCTAGAATAGGCCTTGCCCCAAGCAGCCTGATCTCCCAACTCCAGAGGAAGGCATTGCTTTACACATGCCACAAATGAGGAAATGACTTTTAAAGCCCCAAACAATCTCTTTAATGTCACAATACATAAAAATGCCATTTTAAGGAAAAGAACCATGAAAACGTTTGGCTAGAAAGGACAAAGCCACAAAGTGATCTTAATAAATGTAATGATAAATTTGGAGAAAACAAAAATGACAACAAAAAACATATTAAAATATACAATCAAACATAAATTAGCAAGAACAGAAACAAAAATATTCAAAAAAAACAGAAAATTCAATACTCACATTTAAATGCACTCAATGAACTTCCATGGACCACTTAAGAATCAGCTCTCAGCTTTGGAATACAAAGGCTTAGGGCAATCCTTCAGTGGTGACATCATGGTTGCCCTGCCTCTTGGGGCTCCACCTGCAGAGTACAAGGAATATAGAAAAAACAAAGCAAATTATATTGAAACATAATAATTGTGAATTAAATAATAAAAAAAAACAATATCAATGAAAAACATGACCTTACATGAAGGGAAACCAAAAACTGAAATAAAGAAAGTCGGGAGCTTAATAAGCAACAACAAAAATATTAAATATACAAGAAATAAATGCAAGTCATGGCAATAATGATGAATCATAAAACTTTGAAAAATGAACGTATGTTGTAGGTGCAATCATGTTTTGCTACCTCATTCCTCATGTTATCACCTTTTAGCAGAAAGTTGTTTAGTGAAGCTATATCATCAAACACTTTGTGAATAAAAAAAGGAAAATGAATGTTTAAAGAAAAAACACAGTAAGCTGAATGGAAAACATGAGGACGGGGTATCTACAGATGGCAATAACCTGTAAAGAGAGCTCCTTTCTTTATATAAATGGCTTATAATTGTCAACAAATGAAATTCTACAGCATTCTATATTGTCATAAGCAATCTTTTCCTAAATTGACAGACTTAATAAAAGACGTTAAGGTTAGGGTTGGGTTGTTGTAAGCCATAAAACTTTTAATCTTCATTTCATTGCACATATAATTTTCAAAAGATATTAATAAGCCTTAAGAGATGAAAATAACATGTTACAAATCATTACACTTGTACATACAATAGTAAAATACCTCCAACTGTTCTTGAGAAACAGTGACATCATTTGATTCTCTATACTGAATCTGGTTTCTGAATGTTTCCTGTTATTTTTTAAATATAGGATTTTCTTTCTGAGCTTTTCCATATACAGTATTCTCTAAGAAGCTGAAGTCATTAATTAAAACGATAAAAAAAGAGTACCACTTGATTTACCTTTTTTTTTGTCACTGAATAGATTCCTTCAATATGAAAAATGCTTGTAGCATACAGCAGTGTCTTAGATTTTCACATTTTGAACTATTCACACGTACAGTATTTATAGGAGGGAACTTGATTAGAACAAAAATAATTGTAAAATATGACTTTATCAACAAGGCCACCCCTGAGATGCGTCAAAAGATCAACACAGCAATGCTTTTACAGAAGAGTACCAATCCGGCCAGAATGCAAAAATCATCAATAATATAACACCTTGGCAGCAGTTATTGCTTTGAAAGGCTGCCTAAGGCGCTTTGAAATTGTATACACGCAAGCTCAGCTAGTAATGTGACCACAGTAACAAATACATACAAATAAATTCTTGCAACAAGCTTACATTGAATTAAGTTTCATACGTATCCTGGATTGCAATAGATATTTTAATGCTCCTCAGCGTGGATGTTTTCAGTTTCTCTGTTGGAAGTACATTTACAACAATATTCATGCATGAAGATATTTTGAATTTCTTTTCATTCTAGTCTCTAAATTTATAAGAAAGACCCCTTGAAGCTTGTAATCCATAACACATCTGTAACTCAAATTTAGATTTATTTGAACATAATCTTCAAGGTTACTTTGTTTTATTGTTTTGCTTTATTTCACATATGCATTATGGCTACACTTCAGTTTAAACTCTTAATTGTGCAATTAATTTTGAATGAAATGTTTTCTATTAAATACTTGTTAAAAGGTATGTATAAGAATCATCTGACATCTATTTTGATTTATAAACCTTATAAACATATTTCTGTGTATCAACATCACAACAATGCACACCTCAAATGGAATATTCCAGAAATTTCAGTATCAGTTTCTATAATGAGAGTATTGATGTCTGTTTGCATCTTGAGATCTTGTGCTAATCTATATTAAATCTTGTTTTTGAGAATATGCATTAAGATAGGACCATTACCTGATGGATAGCCAAAAGGATTGACCTTAGTGTGGTGGTCAGGCATGACAGTGTGCCTCAATCATCCTCAGAAATATGTTATCTAGAGATGTATGCTCATGATAGGGTTACTCATTGAAAACTGATCTAAGGGAAGGACCAGACAAGTAGCAACCCACTGAAAACCCAAAAAACAGTTTAAAATAAATCCAAGAAAACCTCAGTTGGAACAAGTCACCCACAGCTGGAGGCAGACCTAAATGTGATATTTGCCAGCAAGTACTTAAGTGACCCATGTATCAGGCTCACTTTCAAAAGGCACCATTGTTGCCACAGTATGGATCAAGTGCACTGCCGATCAGTTGATGAGCATGAATGGAATGAGCAAGGCATACCAGAAAATGGAAAACTGGCTCTTGGACATTGATAAAACCATCTGTAATATAGATATAGTTCTGTGACCAGATATAGTTTCTCAGATATAGACTCACCTGTGTTCATAGCATTTGGCTCTGGAATCAGATTTCAAGATCAAAGATGGACTCTGTTTCCTCTTTTAGAGTTGATAGGAGGCTTTGGCAGGTGTGGAGATACTCTCAAATCCCCCTCTAGGTGCCATATAGTTGGAGTTTATTTCAGTAGATGAAATGGTTGTCTCAATGTAACTTCATGTTGCAGAGAGGAAAACGTTATTTTCTTGTATGCACTAAACAACTATTCAGACTATTCAGACTCTTTAAAGACATTGAATTTGGTGCTCAAATAGAGACTTCAGTACTCTTGCTGGGAATAATAGAAATAAATGGGTGGAAGGGAGCTTTTTTTATAATCCAGTACTTATCACGGATTGTCCAGAAGGAACATCAAGAAATCAAATAAGTCAAGTAACGAAAAGAAGGATACTGAGTAGTGTTCCTGGTACCAGAGTATTTCAGATGAATGGTCAATTTCTGACTAGAGTTGTACCATTTCCTCTGAGGCCATTTGTTCAAGAAACTGGGGTAAATAGAGATATTGAGTTGTCAGCTGATCACCACTTGGTGGTAAACTGGTTCAGAAGCAGTGCCGGCCTACCAATAAGGTGACGTAGGCGGCTGCCTAGGGCATCATCTTCTGGGGGTGCCAATTTAGCAAGCCGATTTTGCTTTGTCTCAGATGGTGTTAGCCATGCACTACATGCTTCTCGCGTCCTTAAGAACATGTGCCTTCTGCAGTGTCAACACAAAAGAGCTACACGATGTGAGGGGATGGGAAACGTGTCAAGACCACTGTTATGTTAGTTTGGTGTGACCTACACTGAAGAGTTAGTACAGTGGCAGCACATTTTTAAAATTTCAGACAAATCATTGTGGTGAAGTAGGAGTTAAGTCTTTGAACAAAACTTTTGATTTATCAGATGTACTACATCTCCATCCTGACCTTTGGTCACAAGTTGTGGAAGAATGAGATTGTGTGTACAAGCATCTGAAATGAGGTTGCTGGGTAGGGTTGCTGGGTTCAGTCTGCAAAACTGAGTGAGGAGCTCAGCAGGGCCTTGAAGTAAAACTTCTGGATCACCTGATCAAGAGGAGTTGGTTGAGGTGGTTTGGATATGTGTTGCACCTCCCGCAGAACATATTAAAAGCACAGCCTTGAGAAAAGACCCAGGAGACTTGGAAGAAGTCATGTAAGATGGAGATGATGGCAATGATGGTGACAGTGATATGATGCTTACTGCCATCAGAGTGACACTCTGCTCCACAGAGTTCTAGTTGTCTGTCCTGAATTTGGACCTTTTGTCATTTTTATCATTAGAACAAGTTTAATAATATTTTCGTTTGTTGACCTGAAGAAGATTAAGCATTTCTATTCCAGGAATCTGAAGAACTCCACATTTTTTAAATTGCAAAATAAGATAGATGACATTCCTTTTCTGACAAAAAAGTCAGGTTCAAAAATGAGTCATTTAGAGCACTTGAAATAATTAATTGTAGTTATTCTGATATTGTAGGAGAATCACAGAATATAAAACATACTGCATGTCTTGTTCTCTTAAAACTGATATGGCTTCAGTATCAAACAGATTTTGCTCTTATTGTTCTACTGATTAATCTTTGGCTTTACAGTATGCTTTTGAAATGGAAACATCCTTAATTAACACTTCTTTCAAAGCTCTTGATTTGAAATGTTAAAGTAAGTTGCATAAAAATAATTTACAAATAAAATAGTATGGACATGTTTGTTACATTGGTAGCATGCAGTCTAATGTTAATTAACTGAGTTAACACTGTGCCATCCACCAGTTGTAATTGCTTTAAGATGCCCAATATTTTGTGAAATTAGAAGATACTTAATTTATTCAATTTGGATCAGTGAAGTTATCTGCAGTATATGGCAGGCTTTCTTCAATAAAGTTAGACCTTTGACCCTTCTGCTGTTTGTCTCTTCATTTATTAGAAGAATAGTGGTATGAATTGTTGCAGTGCATGTAAGTATGCTAGAGAAAACACAATTATAGTCAATTAACTTTAAACATGAAATTAATCTCCAGTTAGTTAATCAATAATTTATTAGACAGCAGCCAAACATTTTGTAATATTTCATTTATCTGTTGTAAGAATAGCGCTATATAGCTCCTGACCCGACACAGATTGGACACGGGAGGCATTAAACAAACTTTTATTTTTCTTCAGCTGGAGGGCACATCTTCCCCGTGAACCCCCAGCCACAACACAGTCCCACAAGCACTTAAAATAAACAACACACTCTCTTCTTCCTTCTCCACCACTCCTCACCAAGCTTTGTCCTCCTCCCACCTGACTCTGGCCACTGAGTGGTGGTCGCTGGCTCCATTTATAGTTCACCCGGAAGTGCTCCAGGTGCTTGATCCCTGATTACTAGCTGCACCTACGGGTGTGATGAATCTGTTGCCTATACAGGCTCAGGAGTCCCAAACACAGCGCCCCCTGGTGGTGCCTGCAGGTCCCAACAGGGCTGCATCCAACTCCAATTCCCAGGATGCCCTGCGGGAACCCGAGGCACTGTTCCACCCCAGGGTGGTGGCCATCTAGCATCCAGGGGGAGGTATTGCAGTGTCCATGGCTGCTCCCCCTGAATATAGTGTGCAGGGGCATCCCGGCTGGGTAAGGACGCCAAGCGCCTGTCACACTGTACATTTTGAAACTCACTTAATCACATTGTAGTTCTTTGGCAGAGCTCATCTTAGCAGTATTAGGTATAAGGCAGAAGCCAACCCTTGCAGAGCAGCTGGTATATAAATAAAACTGCAAATAAAAATGTGACTATTGACAGAGTAAGGTTAATGAGGCTGTGTAATTTTTTTATACATTTACTAACAATGACTTTAACACAATGTATAAAAGTTAAGATTAAAAAATGCATTTATATTTTAATCCATTAAGCACATTTTAAATTCACCAACTAGGCTGCCGTTCATAATTAGATAGCCCCATAAACTTAAAATAAAAAGAATGTGAGTAACGGAGATATTTGACATGTATTTTAATAATAAATCTAATAGCACAAGTTGTTTTCATGTGTACAAAGTGTCATGTGTTTCTTGCAGTTATGGCGTCTATGCACGTCACAAGAAAACATTAATCCTGGGGTTATGGTGTCGTAGTATTTCAATACTGTAAAAAAAAATGAAGGGTTATGCTTTATGTGGTAAAATTTTTGCCTGCAAAACTGCAGTATATTTTATCTTATTTTTGTTTAAATTATAACACCATTTGTTCAAAAAAAGATCAATTGCTTCGGAAAAAACATACTTCTACGCTAGAATAGATTCTTTGAGCATTAAAAGTAATACTTAATTGTAAAATAATGCTAAAAATAAAAGCTAAATGCATTTGCAAAAAATGCTAAAATATCTGTTCTCTATTTTTAGAATTTATTTTCTCCATTTGTTTCAAGTACATCCAGTATTTGCTGAAATAATCATCATCCTTGTAAGTTCCCCTGTTCTCTCTATCAGTTCCTAAATTCAGCACTTTTGCAGCAAAATCCAGATTTTTACATTCTCTGCTAATAAACCATGGTGTCTTGTCCTGTCTCTCGAGCCATAACACAACATATAATGGTTCCATTTGACCATTCTGTATCACGATTATTGCTGCAAACTTGCCAATTATGTAAAAGAAAGAAAAAAGTGAGCGATTCAACTCCTCAAATAAATGCGTTTATTTGGTATGTGGCACAACTGTGACAGTAATTGTCTTCGAGTAAGCATAGTGAAAAAAGAAAAAAACAGGAAGCAAACTACTTTTAAAAGAAATATAACCTTTCATTTATTAACTTGCTGCATGCTGCTTTAAGTTCTACACAAATATCTTATGAATGTCTGTCTTTTCTTAACTGTACTTTGTAAAATCGTGACATTGTTTTCAAACAAGAGAACAGAACACTGAAAGCAAAGGTTTTTAAAAGAGTATTCAGTTTCTAATAGCCACAGAAGTACTGACTGCTCTAATGTCTCTTTTATTAAGGTACACATTGTTTTTCCAAAGAAAATCTGCCACCTTTAAACTATTATTTTACATAATAAATTTATTTAGGCAAATTACAGAATCAGTAAAACTTTCCACAGAGTTTTCCAAAACGTGGTATAGAAAAAAATGCCCTTCTTAATGCTTGGGACAGTGACACTTTTTTTTCTTTGATTTAGCCCTCTGCTCCATAGTTTAAAAATATAAATCAAACATTTTAGACATGATTAAAGTGCACATTGCAGACTTTCATTTAAGGGTATTTGCATACATTTTGATCACACAATGTAGAAATGACAACTTTTTCTACGTGACCCAACCCCTCATTTTAGGGCACTATAATGTTTGGGGCAATTGGCATCACAGATGTTTGTGCTTACTCAGGTGTGTTTCATTGCTTCATTAGTGCAGGTATAAGATACCTCAGCTTGCTTAAACTCTTTGGAGTCTGCTGTTGCCATTGTTCAACTTGACGAAAAGAGTTGTGCCAATGAAAGTCAAAGAAGCCACTACGAGGCTGAAAAACAAGAATCAAACCATTAGAGATATCAGTAAAACATTAGGATTACTTAAATCAACTATCTGGAATAACATTAAGAAGAATGAATGCACTGGTGAGCTCAGTAATCACAAAGGGACTGGTAGGCCAAGGAAGACCTCCACTGCTGATGACAGACCAATCCTCACTGTGGTAATCAGAAACAGTAGTTGGGAGGCAGATATATAAGTCAGAGACTACTATCTGCAGAACACTTCATGAACAGAAATACAAAGGGCACATTGCAAGATGCAAACAACTACTTAGCCACTGGTTTGTCAGATTACAGTCTGTGAGAAAGTACTGCAGGATTCTGGAAAAAGGTCTTCTGGACAGACAAGTCAAAGATGAACCTGTATCAGAGGGATGGCAAGATCAAAGTGTGAAGAAGAAAAGGAACTGCCCAAAATCCAAAGCATACTACTTCATCTGTTAAACATGGTGGTTGGGGGTATTATAACTTGGGCATGTATGGCTGCCGCAGGTACTGGCACATTTATCTTCATTGATGATGTAACTGCTGACAACAGTGGCACAATGAATTCTGAGGTGTATAGAAGCATCTTATCTGCTCAAGTTCTAGTAAATACCTCCAAACTCATTGGACGGTGCCTCATCTTACAACACGGTAATGATCCCAAGCATACTGCTAAGGCAACACAGGAATCTTTCTAAATTAAAAAATGGAAGATTCTGTGGTAAAGGGAGGTCTATGGCTGGCTGGTAAGTTATTAATAAATGAATAATGAAACGTCTGGCTCATTCTCCCTGGGTATGCACTCACTTAGCTACAGAAGGATAGTCATGCAGCTGGTCCAAGGCACACTTGCATGTGGGAATGAGGTCTGTCTCAATTGCCTCAATGGCTTTCTGCAGAGTACGAGGGAGGTGTTGCACCCATGGAGATAAATAAGGAGATCTGGCACAAGAAAATAGGACAAGGACGAATGGAAAATTAGGATGAAGACCAGGAAGCAGAGGTTAAAGAAAGAGAAGAGGTCAGTAAGGCTTAAGGGAGATAAGCGTTGATGCAGGAGTGAGCAAGCGATCTAGAAAGAGTGGGCTCAAGTGAAAGAAGGGAGGCAGCTGGGAGGAAAGCCCCTGGAGAGGAGCATATGGCAGACTCTCACGGTGGTCGAAATGGGTCACTCCAGCTGAGCATGTACGAGGAGTGGGAGAAGCCAGGAGTGAGTGTGAATGACTCACCATGGAAGAACGGGAAGGCAGAAGGGGGGTCAACAAGGCTCGGACTCGGAGCCCCAATGTGAGCTCCATGGCCTTTGGGGATCCAAGCCTAGGTCCGGAGTGGGAGTCTTGTTGTAGTTATGGAGCAGCAGAGACCCAGACCCATGGAAAGAGGGCTCCTCCTCTTTTGAGAAAGAAGAGACCTCCGTTTTAAGAACGAGTCACAGAGCTTTTAGAAGAGGACAGTTTCCTGCCAGATGGTTTTAGCTTTGTATTTTCTTTCTATTGTTTTAAACTCCATGGTAGCGCTGCTGCCTCGCAGTTAGGAGACCCAGGTTCACTTCCTGGGTCCTCCCTGCGTGGAGTTTGCATGTTCTCCCTGTGTCTGCGTGGGTTTCCTCCCACAGTCCAAAGACATGCAGGTTAGGTGGATTGGCGATTCTAAATTGGCCCTAGTGTGTGCTTGGTGTGTGGGCGTGTTTGTGTGTGTCATGTGGTAGGTTGGCACCCTGCCCAGGATTGGTTCCTGTGTTGGCTGGAATTGGCTCCAGCAGACCCCTGTGACAGTGTGTTTGGATTCAGCGGGTTGGAAAATGGATGGATGAAAATTTAGAGCACTGCACTTGTGGACATTTATTGGTGGATTTGTTTGTGGTTTTAATAAAAGCACTAGAGTACTTTTTACACCTTCCCCCTGCCTTGTGTGGTGCCCTCATTTGCTTGGCTCATCCCACAGAAACATTTTCGGTGATGGCAGGTTGAAGAGGCTCCCAGTAGGAGCCGGTTCCATGGAGTCAACCTGCACCATCACAGATTCTGGATTCTGGATGGCCAAACCAGTCACCCAATTAAAATTCAATTGAGCACGGCTTCCATTTGCTGAAGAGAAAACTTAAGGGGAAAAGCCCCTAAAACAAGCAGGAGCTGAAGATGGCTGCATTAGAGGCTTGACAGAGCACCACCAGAGAAGATACTCAGCTGCTGGTGATGTCTACAAATCACAGACTTCAAGCAGTCATTGCATGCAAGGGATATGCAACAAAGAACTAAATATGACCTCTTTAATGTACCTGCCATTGCAATGTTCCAAACAATGTGGTGCCCTAAAATGGGGGTACAATGTATAAAAGTTAAAGTCTGCAATGTGCACTTTAATCATGTCTGAATTGTTTGATTTGTAATTTTAAAAAGCAGAGGGGTAAATGAACAAAAACTATGTCTTTAACCCCAACATTATGGGGGGCACTGTTGGTTTCTACTACCTATGAAAGAATAATAAGGAAGAGAGATATGCTAAAAAATGTATGCAACAAATTAGCACTTAATTACAATTAAAAGAGTCAGTAAGTCACAATTAACAGGAACAATCGAAAAAAAGCTTTCAGAAATTTGTTGTTGTAATAATCAGGGATAAGAAATTTCCATTTTACCAAACTTGAGATGTTATCTAGAATACAGATTATTTCCTTATGTATTGCCATCCTCTACATGTGTTCCTCCTTGCCAATGTGATTCGGAGTACTTTAATAATTTTTTGTAATCTTAACAGGCAGAATGCCTAAAGAATTTGGTTAAGTTTATTCTTTTGTGGCAGTAAGTTAGATTACCATCACTTACATTAAGAGAGCGGAAAGAGCTTAATTTATTAAGAAAGGGAACCATAAGAATGTGCTTGGGGCTGGTGCATAGCTAAACAATCATGAACAGGCACTGTATAAGGCCCTCCAGCATATCAGTGCATTTGTTATCGTTTTAACCATGAAGACTTGGATGTCATATCTTGAGTCACACAAGTGTTCCAAGGGGTAAGTCTTGATGGGCTGTTAATGATGTTTTTATTTGTTTAAATGTGTCATGGGGCCTAAAATGGACAATTTGTTACTAATGCCACTTTTGCCTTTTTCCCATAATATCAAGGGAGTCCTAGTGTGTGTTGATATAATTATTTTAGATTACTGATGCATCGGTCACAGAAGTAGTTATTTTTCAACAGATTAGCACCAAATCACTACTATGGGGCTTATGTTCAGATATTGCCATGAAGGAAAACTAGTAATTGGGATGTACAATAATAAAGGTTGAGAAAGTAACACACATGCTAAGCTGTGAAGAGTGATGATAAGAAAAGAAGAAGAACTCATTAAAAAGAATTTACAACACAAAGGCCATTTATTCAATTAAGATCTTTTCAGGGCTTTCAAATCATTTATGTATAAAAATAAAGTATTTTGTTTAGATGATGGTAAGCCAGAGTAGACAGTGTAGAAAGCTTTTGGTTTTATATCTAGTTGCAGAAACTAAATGTTCTTATATGATGACAGGTATAAGATCTAACACATGTGACCTGGAAACAGCAAATTTTTTATTTTAAACTATGCTAACTCTCTTATTAGATCAATAATCTTCTCCTTGCTCCCTTAAAAATGCATGTCCTTTGATGCTCATAAAGCCTCAGCTACATTAATAAGTAATAACACTTAATTTGGAGAATGTTAGAAGATGTCCCCCCTCCTCTGTCATTTAAAAATAAATAAAAAAAAAAAGTTCCTAGTTTCTGGAAAATAATTTTTTCCTTTAGACTATGACCTGTTCGGTTCACAAAATGAAAGTCATCAATCCATCCATCCATTATCCAACCTGCTATATCCTAACTACAGGGTCACGGGGGTCTGCTGGAGCCAATCCCAGCCAACACAGGGCGCAAGGCAGGAAACAGACCCCAGGCAGGGCGCCAACCCAATGCAGGAAAGTCATTAATGGTTCAACAAAAAGTTATTTTCATTGATGTCATCGACAACAGAGCTCAGGCATAACATGACAAGGGAATGGGAATGCAGAGGAAAGGCACACTGTCGAGTGCAGTCTCAAATGGGTGAAAATTCGAAGTGCAAAATGATTTAAATTATTTCTCATAGTTACACCTAAACATTTGAATACTAGAAGAGATAGACAATCAGAACCGTTGCTATACCACTGCAGCAGTGCAGCTCAGCACTTAAGACTGAATGCTGGCCTTGCAATGACAATATGAAAAACAAAGTTGAGCAACGATTATTACGTTTCATGCCATTGACTATTCTGATTAAGGAAAGGCCCATTTGAATGCCAAACTGAATGACGCATGTAACCATAGACATATGACTATAAACATCATACTGTATTTTGTTATACCTGTGGAATTACATAAGCAAGAAATTCCAAGATTGTTTGAATTTGAATGCTACCTTTACTTTTCTTTTATAAATTACAAAAAAATGTATATACAATATGTGATTTATGTAGATAACATTGAATTTACAAAATAACTGTCTGTTTTTTCATTAAAAAAATTGTAATAGACTAAGCCTCTGTGTGAGTCCAAATGCTTTTAGAAAGCTAAAAATCTGTCAAAAAAAAAACAAATGAGACAACTTGCATAATTTATGGACAAACCAGACCTGAGAAAAATGTGTGGATACTCCTTTGTGCTGTTACAAACCTCATTCACACTTTGTCAGCGTCTGCATGTTTTCTTCATTAAATTACCTTGCCTACAGGACCAGAAACCCTTGGGCTGGCCCTTCATTTTTGCAAAATAAACACTTTACAAATGGCAGAGACTTTTGCTCTTATTGTATATGCCACTGAAACCCAAAACATATAAGTAATGTTGAAACCAGCCCAATGACCTAGATGGACTGAACAAGTATGTCATATTTATTAAATTGTTATGTTCTAAGCAACATTTATATCATAACCACGGATTCTGAAAAACTGTCCCAAATATTCTGTCACCCATCAATCTGCCATGTAGGTATCTTGCAGAGTAGAAAAGAAGAGTTTAAAGGATTCTCTGTGCTATTAGATACGTTGTTCTTTTTAAAATGATTCAGATTCTACTTTCTATCAGTGCATCTTTCAGTTTTACATGTAGCTCTTTGAAGCAAGTTAACAGAAACTGAACCTTTACAACTATTTGCTGTATGATGTCATCATTTCAAAAGAGAATAAGAGATTGGTGTTACGGCATGAAAAAGTTGATAATCTATAAATAAACAACACACGAGTTTTTCCAAAATAGCATGTACTCAGATATCAGACATTTGCAATGACGTCAGCATTAGTAGGCAGTGGGGACTGAGATCCCTATATAATACTTGCTTTTTATTGCTTCAATATGAAAGGAACTTTTAAATATCTGCAATTGAAGTACGCACTAATGTGCACTGGATATAATTATGTTAACTATAATTTTTGTCTTTTTATAAAAAAATTAAAATTCTATTATTGCTCATTTATTATGAAACTTCAATCTCATTCCAGGTAATCCAAATCTAAACAGACGAAAAGCAGCCATACAACAGAGTCCCCCCAAAAAATGTACATAACTATGAAAAGAAGTGGTAAAAACTCATTGAGATAGAAAATGATTCTTAAATTGGGTCAAATACGCACTGTGCTATGGGAGATGTCTCTCACCACTATGAGAAACCATAAATAGTTTATTAATATTGCCCAACACATCCGTTTATGCTTGGATAAATACATTCCTCCCTAAAATACAGTAACATAAATTGCTGACCTAAGACATCACAGTTACATTTTTTGAGACTTCTGAATAATTCAGTTTTGAGCTAGATGGCTGTAACGGTCAGCCTTTATCTGAATGTGCTGGATTTCAATGTTTTACCATTGCTTTTTCACAGGGAGTTTCACATTTCAGCTTGCCTGGAGTGACTGACCAAGTAAGTTGAACATAACACCACAATTTTGTTTTTGGAACACATCATACCTATAAATTGTATTAATTTCTATCAGAAATGTATTGCAGCATATTTGCAAATATAAAAGTATAAAGCATCAGTCACTATAAATAACTTTCAAGATCAGCTTATTCCAGATCAGGATTGCTGAAATGAGATAAGGTTTATGTGCAGGTGAATGAAAATGATTCATAATAGTGTTTTAAATTTTTTCAGAAGAATTGTTCTGCTCATTTTTGACTTAGCTCCTTACTGCAGTCATTAATAAATGGTTTTAATTTTTACTGATATCTTTAGTTTGAAAAATGTTACATTTTTACTGATGACCAAATTAGGAAATCCCTAAGGACAGATACAATAAAGAGTTACTTCACTCAAAAATTGTCATTTTTGTATCTGTTACTTGCCCTGTATTGTTTGTATTGATGACGGAGAAAAGTATTTAGTACAGAGTACAGTGCAATTAATCTCATGTTTTCATGGAGAACAGAGAAAACAAAGTTTCAGACAAAATTGGCTTCAATGCATGCCAGCTTGGGCCAACATTGAAAAACAGCAAACAATATTAAACGTTCATGTAGAATAAATTTAATTAACTTAGTCATGTTGCATAATCCACATGTCAGTTATCTGCTGTAGTCAACACACACACTTTTGTTAAATAAGTATTTCCAGAAAACAGCAGTAGTGCACAAATGTGAAGGGTGTTGAAACAAATCTGAGGTTTTGAAATGAATATCTGTCTCCTGCCTCATTCATTGGTAAATTGCCCTGTCTTCTGGGCTTTGGGATGTGGGAGGAAAATTGGAGTATACAGACAAAAACCTGAAAAAGATGTGGGAAGAATACTTAAATGACACAGACAGCAATCACGACTTAAAGCTGCTATGCCTTTCGTTGTATTGGGCATCATTCATGATCTTAAGAAGCCAGAGTCTACCATGGCGTTACATATGTACCGTATAGTAGGAATTTAACCATTCACACTACAGCAATTCATCTTAAAGCCAGTCTTTGGGACATTACAGGAAGCCAGAGACCTCTGAAGAAACCCCTACACTGAAGATGTCCTCAGGACCATAAGAGCTAACTCCCTCGGGCTCATACATAACCTTAAACTTTACAAAACAAGGTAGTGTTTGGCAATTGCAAATAAAAAAATATTATGGTTATATGGGAATATCTTTGCCCTTTTAAAGCTACATGCAGTACACTTTATACATATATTTGCCATTAGTTCAAAACTTCAATTATATTATATAACTAGCGGGCTTTGCCCCCTGCTTGCTTTGCTCGCCCACCCTCTCCCATTTTCCCAGATTGCGCTATGCTCCAAACACTTCACGTCTCTGACACTCGCGCTGTGAAGTGTTGGGGGACTGAATGCACGCTAAGGAGATGCGGTCTGATCAGCTGCTGTCGAGCTGTGTGTTCTACTTGTCGCGCTGCATGTCGATCATTTAAAAGCCTGTATGTTAAAGTGTCTCTCGCGGGACATTAAATTGTCTTCTGAGAAGTTCATGTATCGTTTCCTCCCAAGCCTTTTTATAATAGAGAGAAATTACACATTATTTAAAACACATTACAACATTACTTTTCACAGAAGTCATTTACATCCTGTTATCAGTCATTAATTCCTGCTAAATAACTTCTTCACTAGCACATGGATGTAGCAATAAAATATTACTTATAATCTTTGTGATTTAAGGTTTCTGTTGTCGCTGCTGAAGTTGTACAGAAAGCAATACTATAAATGGAAGGATTATGTCAAAATTATTATTGTTAAAATTATTAATATTGTAGAAACAGGTAGTAGAGATTTTAATCCATTATATTTTTTTACATTTATGTTAAGTCGATGCATTTATACAGCTTGTTTTATTGTCTTATAGCAAACTTTCTATTAGAAACACCAAAATGAATCACAAAGCTCAAGTAAAACTGTTCATATACAGTAGTATAGTTGCAGCCCAAGCAGAGCAAGATCAGTCAGTGAGCTGGCACCCAGTGTTTTGATGTTGAATACCTTAGCAACATGGCCACACTGTCTACTGCACTTAATTGTTTCAGTAATTAAATTCACACTTGTCTTTTTAGTTTTGAGAGAAAGCACACAAATAAATTCATATGTAAGACACAATATCCAAAAAGTGATTAAAAAAAAAATGATTCAGGCCCCAGGACACCTAAAACATCAGCCTTTCCTGCTTGCTACACCTATGGCAGATAACTCGCCTTCTTTTTTCGCCTGTTCCTTAAAGTTCAAATGTGATGTCCATCTAAGGATTTTGCTAACAAGTGAAATATACAGTAGATTCAGAAAGTATTCGGACTCATTCACTTTCTACACTCCATAATCCATAATGACAAAGTGAAAACATGTTTTCAGAAAGGTTTGCAAATTTATTAAAATCAAAAACTGAAATTGTCCATTCATTTACGTATACAGACCCTTGATTAAGTACTTTATGGAAGCCCCTTTGGCAGCAACCGCAGTTTCACTCTTCTCAGGTAAGTTTCTACAAGCTGTGCACACCTGGATTTGGGCAATGTATCCCATTCTTCCTGGCAGACCCTCTTAAGCTCCGTTAGATTGGATAGGAAGTGTCTATAAACTGGTATCTTCAGGTCTCTCCAGAGATGGTCTAGGGGGCTTAAGTCAGTGCTTTGGCTGTCACTCAAACACAGACTTGTCCTGAAGCTACCCGCATTGTCTTTGCTGTATAATTCGGGAGAGTGTCGCTCTGAAAAGTAAACCATCACCCTGAGCCAGTCTGAGGTTGTGTGCATGTTGAAACAGATTTTTTTCAATTCATCTCACTCTCAGTTCTACCCAGACTCCCTGTTTCTAATGCTGCCTAAAGAGTTGGAGTTCTACCCAAAGACTTCAATGTTTGAATTCTTAGACCAAATAATGCTTTTGTTTATGCTTTCAGGGTCCTTCAAATGCAGTTTCACAAACTCTATGCAGTCTGTCATATGCACCTGATTGAAGGAGTGCTGCTGAGATTTTCATCCTACCGATAGGTTCCCCGATGTCTGCAAGGGACTTCTGAAGCTCTGTTAAAGTGACCATTGAGTTATTGGTCACCTATCTGACCAAGGCCCTTCTTGCCTGTTTACTCAGTTTGGCCTGGCCAGCCAACTCTAAGAATTAGAGTTTAGGAGGTTTCAAATTTCTTCCATTTCAAAACTATTGATGCCAGTGCAGTCCTGGGAATACTCAAAGTTTTAGAAATTGTTTTATTCCCTTACCCTGATCTATGCCTCACCACAGCTTAATTGCAGAGGTCTAAAGAGAGTTCCTTGAACTTCATGGCTTGGTTTTCGTCCTAACTGGAAAGTGAATTGTGGGACCTCACATACACAGGTTTGTGCCTTTTTAAATGATGTCAAATCAATTTAATTTGCCACAGGTACATTCCAATTACATTTTAGACGCATCTCCAGGATAATTAAGGCAAACAGGATGCCTCTGACCACAATTTGCCATAGAGTGCCATAGAAATGGGTCTGAATAATTACATAAATGAGAGATTTCAGTGTTTGAATTGATCTTTCTTAAAACATGTTTACACTTTGTCATTATGAGCTAATGCTTGAACATTGATGGGCACAAATGGCAAATTATCCAATTTACAATTAGATCTAAAACCCAATAAAGCATGCAGAAAGAGAAGTGGTCTTAATACTTTCTGAAACCACTGTATTACAGAGATTTAGATAGATAGATAGATAGATAGATAGATAGATAGATAGATAGATAGATAGATAGATTTATTAACTTTTCAACCAAAAAATGGTTATAATGCTGTCTTTACTTACTCACGAATAATGACATTAATAAGATGCATACTTTTTTCAACAGTGACAGTATTTAACATTAGAAACTGTCTCCCCCGTCTTAACATAATGCTCTTTTAACAGGCATTTTCACAGCCCGGCTAAATTCACTTAATTATTATGCTCAAGACGTTCTTCATTAGCTCAAAGGCAAGTGTCACTAGGGATGAGATGTGTAGAATGACTGCAGCATTAGGGCGTAGCTTAGTGTCACATATTACAGCAGACTTGGCAACCTTGTGTTTTATATAATGGGACTCTGTCATACTTAAATTGGGGTTTAGATCATGACTTTCCATACAGAGGGTTGATTTCTTGAGTCTTTCTTTACATTCTGTATTAGCATTATGAACACGACTCTTCATCCTGCATAGTTTGCTCTTGTTCAATGTAGCCACTTTATTATCCATTGAGGTATCAGGAATAAGCAGGCTGTGAAAACAGTATGGTGTCTGTCTAGTTGTCCATGCTCATTTCATGTATTGATCATTTAAAACAAACTTTCTTCCCAATTAAGACTGAAATGTCTCCGATGTGATGTTAATTTCAGCAATGCTTAATTTCAGAAAATGCCAATGACTAGTAAAGGATTTTGTTCTTACAAAGAGCTATTAAAATACAAGTTGAAAGAATAAATTTTCAGTGTGTTTGTAGCAGTGTGACATTAATCCGTGGCTAATTGCCTGAAAACTCCTTTACGTGATTTATAACTGACCACCCACTTAGCTTGCTTTAGGTTTTGGAGACAAATTTTTTTTTAATCCATTCCCAGGCTTAAATAAATGTATAGCTGGTGATCAGGCCATCGCAGTCACTGCTATATTAAGAGAGAGCAACAACAATGTACTGTCTCAGTGAAACAAACCACAATGCTAATTAAATAATAAAGAGCCAAACATATCAGCTGCTTCTTGGGTCTTTACTACTGCTATATTAGGGTGCACATTCAATGCATTTCAATAGAATTTTCTTACTGTCTAGGTTTTTTCATTATTCAGAAAGTTACAACACATTGGGTTGCAAATCTTACACTATGTATTGAAACTGTTTTTTTTCCTTTCTGCAGTAATTTATGATTATATTTCTTTAAATGTTTACTGGGATTCATGATTTGTAAATTGCATAGCCAGAGAAAAACATGTCTATTTTAGTGTTTTCCCAGAACGCGCTAGAATCATTCTGTAATAAAGCTCAAATTCCTGTTAAAATATTAGAGACATGTACACCCATTTATTTTGTTGGAACCTAAATATTATAATAAATAACAACTGTCACAAATTAAATACACTTTAACAATATATAAATATTAGCTTCTATAAGCTACCTTTACATGTGATCAAGAGCTGCATTATTCTTTCGACTTTTGTATCTATTATCTCAGAATATCATTGTGTTCAGCCGAACAGTAGATGGATAGGATGTTATTGAACAGTCTAAAATACTATTTTTATATGCTTTTGCAGGCCTTCAGGGCAGGACTAAATAAGTTTAGGGTAAATTTCCAAAACTCATTCAGTCCAGAAACTGCTATTAAGTAAGTCTGAAATTTCTGACAACTTAATGTCAGTGTTAACATGTGGACTTAATGAATTTTCCTGTTCTTTAATGCAGAAAAAGCAGGATCAGACATCTACTATTGCCAAAAAATTGAGTATATATGGACTAAATATGTTTTTAAACTTTTTGTTAAATCATGTCAGCTATTTGTTTGAAATATTGGAATTATGTTAACACTATATTCCAGATTATGGTCTAATGTATTACTTCATTAGGTTTTAACATACTGCAGATAGTTCATAGCCAATAGAGTTTTCTGAGTAGTGATGGTGCCAGGCTCTCATGTTACTTAGCATTTAAATATATATGGCTGTATTTTGTCAAAAGATGACACTGTCACAGGGTATCACAATGATTAACTGATATTTTGAAAGGTGTGTGAACTTTCATGTTTCACTAGTCATTAGAAAAATAAGGGCAGACAGTATTAGTAAGGTAAGTTAACGTTAACATTAGTATGGAAGATTATTCGTGCCAAAATTAAATGCAGTCCAATGTGTTAACTTCATTGAAATGCAATAGATATGCAAGTGGGTAATTTCATTTTGGCACAGTTTCATTGCGTCATCATTAAAAACATATGAACCAACCAGTCGACTGCCTTTCACTACATCTTGCAATTTTCATGTCAATGTAAAATGCATTTTAACTCAAGTCCAGAGATTGTGTATCATAACTAAAAGCAAACAAGACACAATGCATTTTACTTAGTGGCATATTCATGTATGTTTCATCTTGATTAGAGAGCATTCCTTAATTGTGCTTAAATTAAATGTTTGCCTTCTTAGTGTTAACACTCCCCATTCACCTTCTTTCCAAGTACAGTGCAGTTCTCAACCATTGTCACCCCTTGCCCCATCTTTAGGCACTGATTGGTCATTTGATCATTTCGGCACGATTAAAGCATGGTCTCAAATTGAAATGCAATTTACACAAAGCTGCTGCTAAGCGAAATGTAATCTATCTTATGGCCATACTATCTCCTTTTTTACCTTTTTATGACGTGCAATCTATGGACATGAATTAACAGTTGTGTGTTACATTTAAAACTGATACAAATTGTATGCTGCAGTGAAAACAAATCGATCATCTGGATGATATGTTTTTCATTATGACTCAATGAAATTGTGCCAAAATTAAATGTCCGACTTGCATGTTTTAATGTAGTTAACACATTGGATCGCATTTAATTTTGCCATGAACAATCTTCCATACATTGGAGAAGTCCGCGCACATAAAAGGAAATTCTGGTATGGCTCCACCAGAAGTTTCATGCCTCTGTCATATAAACTTAGAGATGTATGAATTAATAAGTTGTATTAAGTGGAAAAGACTACACACCATTTGAACTTTTATATGTTAGAAAGAGGATATCTGTCCATCAGAAGGCATACACTATATGAAGTGAAGAAAAGTAATAATTGCTCACTAATCTAACATGCTTGGCCTTCAATTAAAATTTCTTTAAATTAATCAACAATTCATGATTTGGGAGTAAATTTGGGAATGCACAAACAGTATCCTCCATTTCAAAGCTGAACTTATTTATTCACCAGTTTTCCTTGCTTTACCGTGGCTTCATATTTTAGAAGGAAATATATAAAAATGTCTAAATATTATGCTAAATCTCATCAATATAAAAAAATAAATAAACATTAATTGGTGCAAAGCTGTAGCAAAGCTAAACTCCAAAATATGTAACCTGTTATCAGATACTTAGCAGAATAAAGAAATCAAACATAGGTAGGTTTTCATGCACTTGCTACAGAGGAGGACAGCTAGAATGTAAATAAATCTATTTAAGAAAAAAATAAAGGAGTGGGAGAATTTGATATGTTTTGACAATTCTTTTGTAGCTCAAATCCCTCAGGGTCTTGTATAAGAGATATCGCTACAGTGGGTCTCTGGTGACCTTTTCTTTGGCCATTCATGTCACATCCAGCTTCGGAAAGCAAAGAATGAACAGGAGCACATCTCAGGTTTCAAAAACACTAACTTCAGCAAAAAGACAGCAAGTTCTCAAAACTCCCAGTGGGCTTTGTGGTCAGTGGTGTTTCAGAGTTATTGTTTCTTATTGACTGACCATGTATTGTTTCTTTAAAGCCATGTACAGCTTAGGCAGGGGTTTCTCCTGAAATCAATGAAGAGTTCCATATCAAGTTCTAATCAACCGCTTCCTGTTGAAAAGGAACTATTTGCTTTTGTTAGTATTTCCTTTCAGTTTGTTTTTTTATACAGGAAATTGGTGTTTTAAACACATTTTCTGTTGACATATACTGCATAACATGAAAGACATACTCTGTAAGACTTTATTCCTATAGGAAAATCGTATGCTGTGTAACACCTCTAAAAAGGAAATGTTAATTTATTTTTTATTAATGTAATTTGAACTGTGGATTTATGGCAGCACCATTAAATGCACATGAACTGCCATCAAATGTACTGCAGAAAATAGCTTTACCATCCCTCATGTTAATAATTTTCCTTCTGAACTTAAGTTACTGTATGACCAAATTTTTAATTGTTTCTTTCTGGGTCCTGAACACAGTAACAAAAGCTCTACCTTTCGGCGGAATCTCTGTTGCATAATAATACCTATAAAAAGGTGTGGGTTATATATTTTATAAATCCCAAAGTTATTAGGTAATCAGTAATAAAATATTGAAAGCACATAATAAGATAACAAGAACATACACCAAGGAAATAAATTAGTTTAATCCTCAGATTTCAGGGGATCAAATCTTAAAGGAAAAACATATTTAAAAATGTATCTTATTGGAACTTATTCTGTGAAGCTGAAAGCATATTAATATTACATGTTGCCAAGCATATGCGCTTATGGAGCATCAACATGGCTTTGATATGGTAAATAATACCACAATAAGAAAACAAGGGGCAAGGCGGTTCACCGATTGGTCAATGAGTGACCTATAGCCAATCCCTTCCGGGTTGGCAAGAAACCAGAAGTAGTTGTTCATTAGAGGACCACCTTTTGAGGAGGATATATCAGTCCTGCATCATTTATTTACTTTAATTTCACTGAATGCCAGTTTTGCCCCCGCTAGTGTTATTTTTTTTACTAGCTTTTCCATCACCCATCATTAAACATAGTTAATGATTGAAACCCCAAAGCCTCCCTTTTTATCTTACAGTGCCTATGATTTATAAAATTTGTCCTTGTTTCTGTCAGACTTTAGTAGTAAGCTGAGTTATCCATCCATCCTTTATCCAACCCGCTATATCCTAACTACAGGGTCACGTGGGTCTGCTTGAGCCAATCCCAGCCAACACAGGGTGCAAGGCAGGAAACAAACCCCAGGCAGGGCACCAGCCCACCACAGGGCACACACCCATACATCAAGCACACACTAGGGACAATTTGGAATCGCCAATGCACCTAACCTGCATGTCTTTGGAGTGTGGGAGGAAACTGGAGCACCCGGAGGAAACCCCCACAGACACGGGGAGAACATGCAAACTCCACGCAGGGAGAACCCAGTAAGCGAACCCAGGTCTCCTAACTGCGAGGCAGCAGCGCTACCCACTGCTTCAGTCCATCTTGGGAGTAACACTCACAGGAACAATATTGCAATTAACATAACATGCATATATTAAGGATAATGGAGGAAAACTCACAATGTCACTGCAAACTCCACACAGACAATGACCAGGCTGAGCTTCCAACTCAGTCCCCATTACAACAGGCAATGTGCCTAGAACTTAACACGTACTGTTAAAGTTCAGGTTTATCTTGTACAGTGAATTTTCATTTTAGCTAGTAATCAAGAAATCTGTTCTTTGTATGACATAAAAAAGTAAGTCTGTACTCTACAGAAAACAATCTTAACATCACATTAAACTATCTTAAGACTTCATTCAGCATTCATGGGATAGATGTGCTACATCGATTATTCCCTTTCACTGTTATTGCTCAGGTGATATAAATAATGATTTTATTTATTCTTTCCTTCTGCCTCAGCGCTATTTTATTTATGCCATGGACGCCATTCTGTTTTTTGTTGCCTTGACGTGTAGTATGCTGTGCTCCAACTAAACTACTAGCACTTCAGTCTGGCATTTTAAAATATCTTTTTTCCCTCTTTGTCTTCTTTCATTCTGTGATAGAATATTCACACCACAACATACAGGCTATTCCAAACATTTACCAGTATTAGTGCCACAAATGTCTTGGGTCAAAATGTAGTACTGTATCAGATCTATTCGTGTGTGAAAAAAAAAGCTATGAAACCATCGGGTCTGCCATGACTAACATTATCAAATCCTCTTGAAAGATGTGCCGGTGTGGGTGAACTCCAGTGGTAGTTAAGTAAGTCAGTTAGTCATAAACATCCATATTGTGGAAGGCTGTTTTCATGTTCGGACTGTTAGGATAGGATTGGCGCACTTTGTTAGACTGAATGGCCTATTTTAGATTATCCTAATGGTATCCATTATAAAGGTGTAAGGAAACTGGATTGATTCTGAAGTTAAACTACTTTTTACTGAAGCAAAGGAGAAAATGATTAAACCCAGCACCTCAAGAATGCAGTCACTGTCAAGTGCTAAAGGCATTGCACTGTACTTAAGTACCTGAAACTGGGCAAATTGCTGTTTTGTATTTTTCTAATACTTAGGCCATAGAGTTTGTTAATTGTTGAATACACTTTGTTCAAAAAGTTTTATGATTTTATATATTGTGAGTGCAGATGAAGAAATTATTTTACATTAGTACCAAATTTAAACCGGTGTGGATGAAGATATGTTTTATGGCAGATGTATCTGTTGGCCTCTGTCACAATAATAAATACTAAAAAAAAGTAAAACAATTAGATAATCAAGTTCTTTAATTTCATATCCTCTGTATTCACCTGACCTTCCCCAATGTTCATTGTTTCTTTTCCTAAGATCAAAATGTAGGTGAAAGAAAGTCAATTTTTTAATATTTCATATATCCTAAAGTAGAACTAAAAGAGTACGCTGTTGCAGAATTCTGGCATTTCTTGTAAAAGTGGCAGCTATTTTGGACAAATGCATATCATATTTGAATATTGTTCTGCTCTGATTTATTTCTCTAGACCAAAACCGTACTGGATGACTGTTGCTACTGAGCCCATATATCATCATATATAATACATCAGTTTTCCTTTTGATATAAAACCCTTTTCTTTCAGATATAAAACAATCAGTTATGATATTGTCATGGAACTTTCATGGGTTTAAGGTGTTCTACCCTGTTGCCTGGAACTGTCATATAACAAAACTATCAATCTGGAAATTACAAAATTATTGTGATATAAGTGAAAAAGAAAAAAATATGTTATTGTCATATTGCTAAAACTAATAACTGAAAATGGTTAATTATAATGCACAAGAGTGTACTTCCTTGTACTGAATTAAATTGTTGCAGTGATTATAACTTATACTGTAAATGGCTGAAGCAATAAAGGATACATTGCCCTGGAACTATTATGGTTAAGCATTCTGTCTACGTGATAGTCTAATCATAAATCTGTCAAGCTTTCCTGTAATAAATAATGTTTTCTCTGTGTTATTGCAAACCTGGTTAAATGATCAACATTTATATTACAAATCCACTTCTTATATCTTTGTTTGAATGCAGCTATATATCAGTCCATGCTTCCTTCAATCGGGTTTTTTATTGTCACACTTGCAAGCTGAAAAAATGACTTACTGGCTTCGAGCAGGTGAGGAATACAGGGAAGGATGAGGGTGAAATACAGTACTTGAAAGCTCATAGACTGAAGGGGGAGTTCACTGACAAATTGTGATCTCATGTCTGCCTCACGTCTCAAGGCTCCACTACTTTCAGCCATGACCCTGTATAAGCCAAAGTTAATCTGGAAGTCAGCATTCATTTTGGACCCTGACTTCAACAGGAACATTTCCTAGCTTGGAAAAGTTTAAAACATCTAGTATTAAGGTTGACTGCTCTTTACTTTATTTACTTACATTTACCTCAATTTCCTTTTGCCATATTTTAAAGTGCATTTGTCTTGCTGTCCCAACACATTGACACTCTTTTTGGCCTCTCCTTTACAGTGGAGTAGTCAGTAGGATTCTCTCTGGGCACCATGACTTACCAGGAGGACGTGACATCTTTGATACAACAACTAAGAGATCAGCTGAGGCAGCTGTAGGTCCATGGTCCAACTTTACCAAAGCTGAGGGAAGGATGACCACAGAAGCAGCACTACAAATGGAGAGAAAACACCGACCCTCACAGCTACTTGTGTCACACCGTAAGCAAGATGACACAGAAAATCTTGAGCAGAAGGTGATTTACCAACTGGCCATCTTCAGAGTGGGTGCATATTCTAGCTCCACTTCATTCTAGGGGCTCAGAAACCCTACTATTATTTTAATGAATGTTTTTCCACTGATTATTTGGTGGTAAAAGCACTTTGAGCTACATTTTTTTGTATAAAAACGTGCTATAAAAATAAATGTTGTTGTTGTTGTTGTAAAAAAATAAGTAAACAAAAGTGCTGGGACTGATGCTTTGATAATGAAAAGTCCACTCAGGAACAAGCATTTGACCTCTGGGGAAAGCTAATCAGCTGGTAGATGAACAGCAAAGAAAACACTTGCTTGTGGCTGTCCAATACAAACCGTCTCCAAGTCCTTAGCCAGGCTCATCCAAAGGTATTCATGGAAGAATATGAAACAGTGAAGACTGTTGAGCGTTAATGCACTTCCTTTGAATGTAATCGATTGGACAAAAGAAAATGAAAGTGCAGGATGAAGAAAATAATCATCATTGACTCCCACACTGCTGCTGTAAGTAGGGAGAGGTTGGGTATCTTGATTGGGACCAGTAATTTCTTGTGTTTTTGGTAACTGACTCAAGCATCTACTGGTTTTCCTTATTTGATCTATTGTATGGAAGACAACCCTGAGGGCTTCAGATGGGAGCCTGAAAATGCAGCTCCTGTAAACATAGTAGAATACATAGCGCAGCTGCAGGATCATTTAAGCAAATTACATCTCATCCTCTGTGAGCATATAGAGGAGGCTCAATGTTCACAAACTTGTTTTATTTCAAGTAGGGGGGCAACCCTCTTTAAATTTCAGCTGGTCAACTGAGCAATGGTGTTAAATTCCCATATTTCAATCCAAGATCTTAGCCTACTGACAAGATCAATTTGAAATAAAAGAGAGACATCAGCTCATTGATTATGTGTTATGGCAACCTAATTACCATCCCAATGAAACAACATACTGTACCAACATACAGTACTGTACTGTCAACCTTCTCAAACTCTGGAAGGATAATTAACTGTCTAACTCTGTGTTAAGCAGTGACACAGGTCTCTTCACTAAAGAGAAGGTAGTACTAGGGTGTTGTACCATGTTAGCCATTATGAATGTAGAGAAAAGCCAAGCAAAATGACACCTTTTATTGGCTAACTAGATGTAATTGCTTGAAGAAGGGGCCTGAGTTGCCTCGAAAGCTTGCATATTGTAATCTTTTTAGTTAGCCAATAATAGGTGTCATTTTGCTTGGCTTTTCTCTAAAGAGAAGGTGATAAACTTTGGAGAAAATTTAACCCCTTATTAAAAGGAACTAAAAATCAACTTGGCTGATACCCAATTGGGTCTAATTGATCTCCTATATCATAACATAGTCACAGAACCCAGAGTCATGAACTCCAGCCGTCTGGAGTTTTTATTTTGTTTTTTCTGTCCCCCCTGGCCATTGGACCTTACTCTTATTCGATGTTAATTAATGCTGATTTATTTTGTTTTCATATTGTGTTTATTTTTCTATTCTTTATTATGTAAAGCACTTTGAGCTACTGTTTGTATGAATATGTGCTATATAAATAAATGTTGTTGTTGTTGTTGATGATAAGAGAGCAGCAGTACTGCCTCCTGGAAAGAAAAAAGAGCTAATACTAGAAATTAAGAAAATGCTAGTCTGGACTGTGGCATTATTATGGACAGCAATAGTTTCAAAACTGAACAGCTCATGGTGTTTTTGTAATAACTTCTATCGCCTAAATTAGGTCAAATTTGATGCCTACTTCATGCCACGAGTCAATGATTTACCAGAACAACTCAACAAAGACTAATACATCACCATGCTAGACATGACTAAATGATATTGGAAAATTCCTTGGACAGACTCAGCTACAGAAAAAAACTGTTTAGCACCCCAATTGGACACTGGCAGTACTGTGTCCTTCTCTTTGGGCTACTTGGGGCTCCAGTGATCTTCTAGCATCTAGTGGACCAACTATTTAGGCTCCATAAAGTCTATAGTGCTGCCTGTAGGGCAATGTAATCATCTGTTCTAGCAACTAGTAGAAACATGTCGTGTATGTTTTGGCTGAATTAAGGACTCTCAACTAAGCAGATCTAAAAATTAACACATAAAATTCTGCTTTGCTCTCTCCTAGGCCACATATCTGGCCTACATGTTGGAAGAAGGCAGGGTCAAACCACAGTGCTCCAAAATTAATAATGAAAGAAATTGGTCCCAGCCGTGAGATAAAAGACAAGTGCAGGGCTTCCTGCAATGTCTCCCTGCTTCTCATGAAAATAGGCACATCTTAAAGATTTAACATGGAAGTGGGTGCCAAAACTGATGGAATGTCTGGTGAAAAGGCATTGCAGCACCTTGTGAATAGCCTGACTATCACACCTGTGTTTAATTCCAGCAATTGTAATCTCCCCTTTATTCTCTAGATTCATCCATCTGAAACTGGCCTGAATGAGTGTTAAATTAGAGCATTAGTGGAAGACAGCATCCTGTTATGTACCTAAGTTGTAAACTGTTGGATTGGGAAACCATGTATTTGGAGGTAGAGCAGAAAACTCTTGCTATTAAAATGGTGGTATTGCAGTTGCGCTACGACCTTCTGGGATGTGTGTTTACCTTAGTAATGGACAATCCACCACTCCAGTGGATGACCCTACACAAGGATTCTAACACCAAAATCACCCATTGGATTCTGGACATACAGCCATAGAGGTTTGCAGTTGTTCAGTGCAAGAGCTCCCTGCATGCTAATGCCCATACACTTTCTCATATCCATGACCTTATGGCCAGGTCTGCAAGCTAAGGGGGAGGCTGTGTCACACACACACACACACACACACACACTGAGTGACTTATTGGTTTTGAGCAGGTAAGGAATACGGGAAGGATGGGGGTGAAACACAGTCCTGAACATTTCCAATTTTTTTTCCCTCAAAACTATTTTCTTGCTACAAAAAGGCTAAAATGCTTGATGTATAGAGATCACTACCTTATATTAATTTTCTTGCATTCAATTCAGTTTTCCTTTGCTGAATTAAACAGGGCTTTTGCCTTGGTGCCCCAACATTCTGATACTCTTGCTGGTGTGCCATGTACAATAATATTCAGTCAATTAAATGTTTATGGAGAGATCTAGGGAATTCCAGCAGCTTTAAAGGCAAGGCAAGAACCCAGGCTGCAAGGAAAACTAGATTATTATGACTATTCATAAAAAAGACTACTAATCATGGGGATCTTCAATGAAATCAGAATAGTGTTGATGTAGGAATTGTGGCCCTCCTTCCAAGATAATGGCTGTTCAGTTATGTAAATAATGGTCCAGCTGTTAGATGTTCACTGTATTAAGGGAGGCAGAAGGGCTTTGCAAAGCAGCTTCACAAATGTAAATAAGAGTCCTAAAAAGAAAATATATTTCATGTTATTATTATTAGTAGTAGTATGTTTGTTTATTCAAGGTTGTTAATGTCCTATTTTGAAGAGAGGATAACATATATGTCATTGTTATAAGTGTGCTTTTTCTTAAATACTGGCATATAAAAAAACTTGGACATCACACAATATTAAGCCTGTCTCAAATGTATTAAGTCATTATGTTATGTGGAAGTACTTTATTAAGAAAACAAATTTCTCTTTCCGTTGTATATATGTACAAGAAAATTTAACATTCTGTGTTAAGCTGGTAGTTGTTATTAAAAGCTTTAATGCTTATGATACAGTGTACTTTATGCAGTGTTAATGAACTGCTGCACTGCAGTTTGAAAGGGGTTTGAAGCATAATACAGTATTGTTGTGTTTATCTTGGTAATTTGATTTTATTTTAATTGAATTTAAAGACAAGCATAAACAGATAAAGATAACATATGGGTAGTTTCTGTTAATGGAGTCTGTGGTTGGCTGAAATAAACTGGGAGAAAAGATTAAAATGATGGACAGAATGATTTTGATTCTTCTGCTTTGTAATGTGTATTTTTCAAAACAATAATCCACTTAATCCCTATGCAGCCATCGAAATAAGTATCTTTTGACCATTTGTTTAATATTTAAAGAATTTCATGATAACACTATAAGGCCAAAACACAAAGTTCCCCCACTGCTATTTATTTATTTTTACTGCAGTACCATGACAAGAAAATGTGTATTAGTGCAGCTCCAAATGTGACTGATAAATAGTGATGTGCCAGCAGTTTGTGTGAAATTCATGCAATCGACACAGAAAGGTGTTTAGTTCCAGTCTGGGAGCATTTCCTGCACTAATTCTGCATGTGTCTACCAGTCATTTAGTGTTTAAAACGTTCTCTAGTGAAAGAACCAGCCACTCCTCTAATTAGTTCCGATGTAGACATTTTTTGAACCATAAGATGTAAGCTGATTGTTCTTGTAGTACTATGCCCACTTTGCCAATTATGATGTCAATCAAGGTGATCACAATCTTTAAGATGTGTTGAAAACAGAAACAATATATTCCTCCACAGTGCTTGAAACATGCATATGCTCAGCCTCATCTCTAAGAATCGAGAACAGGAAAAGAGTGATTTCAGGGTAACAGCATGGGGTGCATTCCCATGTGATACATTTTCCTGTAGAGAAAACACAGTACTATGCATGGTGGTAAGCAGAATACATGCAGAATTCATCAGTGTTAAAGCATTACCTGAACTATTCCCTGGTGATGTGAACAATAGCCATAATATATAATTGTTTATATGTGCTATGGATTACCAGTGGTAAACAGCAAAAACAGCAGCACGGAGGTTTTAGTGTTCTTTTTTTATTAAGTATTATTTTTTCCAAATCTATGCATTACAGAAGATGTTTTATAATATGGCAATCCAACATACTGTAAGTGCTTGTAAAATTATAAGATTCGTAAAGTCTGTTCAATCATGATTATATGTTAGTGTAACAATTAAGATTTCTAATCATAATAAAACCTACACCCTCTGTATACAGTAATCAAAAAGTGGCACACAGTGATATTTAGTGTTCTGCTTTTTTTGGATGGTGCTGCTATTTTGTGGTTGGTTGTCTCTGTGGCCGAAACAAATGTACTGGTTTTCTAAGTGCCAGACAAACTGCTAAAAACATGCAACTAACATGAAGTCAGACTACTTCAAAGCAGATCATGATTCTCAACAAGGGTACCCTCCATCACCATTGCATATTGCAATAGCCATAGAGCTATTGGCCCTTCATTTTCTAAATACATCAGAGATAAAGAGAATGATCAGAGAAGGAGAAAAAGAGAAGTATCACTATATATGGTACTTTATATATCAGATCCTCAAATATCTGTAGCAATAGTTTTTAACACATTAGCAGAATTTCAAAAGACATCTGGGCACAAAGTTAAAATTAATAAAAGTGTGCTTTTTTCAGTGAAATCTCTAGCATCCCATATTAGTCTGGACATCTATCTGTTCATTCTGTCAAAATAGTTCAAATATCTAGGGATAAACATCAAAAATAATTATAAATTAATACAGTAAAAAATAACTACAAAACAATACATACAACAGTATGGAAAAAAACAGTATATAAAAAACATCTCCAAGAATCATGTCTTTACGTTACTTGTTACTTGTAGGTTGTTGGCTCCATATATGATGTTGTAATTATGTTCTGTATCTTTAAATGTGCTAATGTGCTATGCTCCATCACCACTTCCTCAGAATATGTAAATTGAATGCAAAGGTTAGGAAGTGGGAAACATCGTCATTTAAAGGACCTTCCTGTAACTATTGCTTTGTGTGGATTTTCTGTTTCATTTTTCTTCGTACTCTGTACTTGGATTCTGATTACAGGACTGTGATTTGGACTTGTTTAACTTTAGAACTGAGCCTCTTTTGAACTGTTCTATTGGTTGTTGTTAATAAATCTTATTTTCATAACATGATTTGCTTGCTCATGTTTACAAAATCTGAGGTTTTCAGTTAGCTTCCTGTTGTGGGGCTTTCCTAACAATTTGCGGACATTACTAGTTGTTTTGCCAGCTCCTCAGTTTTGGTCCAGCTCCATCTGAAGCCAGCTGGTTGAAATGGGGCCTGGTTCAAGTTAAGACTATGTTTGCTGGAAACAACTAGTAGGATTCTGGCCTGCTTCCTAGCTTCTTTTTGTAGGTCTCAGCCATTTTCATCTTAGAGGAAACTCCCAATTCATAACAGTGATACATCTATCTGCTGTCTCTCATTTTGGCGAGGACGATGAGGTGAAGATAGCTTTTAACACTGTGAATGGTCATTATGTGCCATATGGTCTTTATAATGTTCTGGCTATAATTCAGACCTAACTTAGTTTTCGAATATTTAAGGAATGTATGTATTGATTTATATTGATATTATTAATTAGATTTTTTTCTACTAAACATTATAAAATATTTAACGGAGTCATTTTCACCACTATGGGAAAACCTTTTCACAAAACTAGAAAAATTCAAATTACATATAATGTCAATACTTTTTATAGAATATGAAATTTTGCCATCCTTATTCAAAGTGGATAAGGCAAAAGTAAATGCTATTCAAAATTGAAAACCACTATCCTCTATTAACCTCCTTAGAATTATATCTGAGTGTCACTTGGGCTGCAAAAACAGTGCTAAAGGTGTTAGTCCCAAGTGTCACTGTATAGATGCATCTCGCGTAAACGTTAGATCTGAGGATTACTCGAGCTTTAAAAGTGCCAACAGCATTAGTGCGACAGGCCAGAGTGATACCTGAGCAATGGTGCAGACACATCTTCTCCTAGCCTCATAATGGCATCCCGTAAGAAACGTTTTTCAAGAGCCTAGGTGTTGCACACTTTTGACAGTGATACAAGCAGTGATAATGAAGTGAATCTGTCTTCAGACAGTGAAATGAACAGTGAAACCAAAATTGATTCTGATGAATCTGAAAGTGACTATTTTGTGAATTGAATACGTGCAGTTCAAAATCTGATTAGTCTGGAAAGAAAATCCACGAGGATTCACACTACTATTGTCCTGACTGTGATGTTGGGTTGTGTATTATACCGTGCTTCAAGATATACCACACAAACAATATATTTTGACAGTATATATGGTATTACTATTATTTTTATTATTCATTATTACCATTATTTGTATCATTATTATACTTTCTACACTTTTGACTTTGTACTTTTAGTGTTTTTTGTGGGTTTTACAATAGAAAGATGACATTTAATAAATATGTAATTTTTCCAGCCAAAAAATGCAATGCTTTTTACATCCATCCATCCATCCATTATCCAACCCTCTATATCCTAACTACAGGGTCACAGGCGTCTGCTGGAGCCAATTCCAGCCAACACAGGGCACAAGGCAGGAAACAAACCCTGGGCAGGGCGCCTGCCCACCGCAGTGCTTTTTACATGTTTTTTAGAAAAAAAATGCTAAGGGGGTTAATCAGGTTCAATAATTTCTAATGTTGGTGAATTACAGCAGAAGATTCATAAAGAATTTTAATTCTATAACTGCTGTTATCACATCTCCTAACAGGAAGGACTCTATGAAATTATTTTGGAGTTATATGGGTAAATTATTTGAAACCTATCCAAGGTTAAACATTTCAGATGTGTTGGACATTATTCAATAACTATTTTAATTTTGTAATTTCTTATTGATTCAGGCATTAAAATATCAAAGCAGATCCACTAAGAAAACAGTGAGGAACCATAGCCACTACTGCCATCTGACAAATGTGTGTCTGCAATTATTGTAATGGAAAATGCAAATCTAAAGTGAAAGTGATAAACTCAAAAGGTTATGAATCCGTACCTGTGCCAGACTTCAGTGGTTCTAGAGTTTGTTGATGTAGGGCCTTGACCAAAGCAGTCCCCCTGTGGGGGAAAAATTAGAACTGGCAGAACATTTGGTATATTGAGAACCCTAGAACTGATTTAAGGATGTTTTTGGTGGCCAGTTGTGAGAAATAATATCACTACTTACGTGCGAACCTGCAAAATTTGCAACAGATCAAATGCTTAAGTTGGAGTCATTACAGGTTTATTTCAGCCTCTGCCTCTATTGTGGAATAATTTTCAATGGATTTTATCATTAATGTTCCCAAATCTGAAGGGTGTACCACCATTCTAGTATCTGTAGATAGATTTTTAAAGGCGGCTCATTTTGTCCCATTTAAAAAAGTTAGCTGAACAATTGTTAAAGTCCTTATTAGATCATTTTTAAGGAACCATAGATTCTCAAAATTAGTGATTTCAGACTGAGGATCACAAATAATTTCTCAGTTCTGGATAAATTCTGTTCAAAAGGAAACATTCAAGTATCTCTGACATCTGGCTTTAACTGTCTAGGTCATACAGACTGCAAAGAGCTCCAAACATTAGCTGAATTTTCATATTATAAATACAGCTGCAGGTATCTCCCCTTTTGAGTACTGATATGAGTTTATTCCATATAAAAAGTTGTTTCAGGGAAATCTGTTGAAATCTTTTGCTAAAAGTGGATTTTATTAGATTTCAAGGCTGGACATTGGCACCAAGGTTTATCAGACACTATATGATTATCAGAAGAAAGCAAACAATGTCTTATGCACAAGCATTTCTAAACCATTTCAGTATCCACCCAACCTTTGAATCTCATGATACAAATGAGTTTACCAATCTCCTTGATTACATCTTTCAAGACCTCCAACTCCTCTTTGTCCTTGTATTATTATTGATGGTAGTCAAGAATATCAAATAATGGACATTATTGATTGTAAATGCAAAAGCTTCAGGATCTGTTAGTCTGTTCACTGGAAGAGGTATGCGTAACCCTGGGTTCTAGTCTTAATGCACAGTACATACTCCTTTTCTGTTGCAGTAACTTCACAGATAACACCCAACAAACCTGGTGGGTAGTTTTGGAGTCCACACCTTAAGGGGGAGAGATCTGTATTAAGTCTTCTTTTCTATTCAGTGAAAACATATTAGCTTCCATTTTAGATTCTATATAGCGCCATGCTTTGTTTGTTATTTGTTCATTATTTCTTTATATGGAAAAGGACTTGTCACAAGATGACATCTAAGGCTCTCTTTACTACAGACTTCTTGGTAAACAAGATGAAAGTGTTGCCTCTAACCTGGATTAACTACACTGATTACATGTCACTTACTGAATAATTCTCAAAATTCTAAATTCTCACAATCCAAGCAATGTACCATTTTTGCATGTCCTATCTAGACCCTTCCTTCATTCAGGGCCTTCACTATTCACTTTCACTATTCCAGAACTCCTTGTGCAGCTCTGAAAGAATAATTCTGTTGATTTGTGGTTCTTAAATTGTGAGATTCTCTACTCTCTCTGAGGATTTGTCAGAGGATTTGTCAGATATAGCTTTTAAATTGTAATAAAATATAAATCTTTTCATGTTACATTTTGGATAAATATACTATGACTTTGCTGTACTGTTTATTGGTTCTTACTGTCAGTGTTCTTAAAAGTACATTAAGTTTATTTTTTTGCTTCATATAGACACATTTCTTGGCTCCTTCCAATGTTTACTCGCCTGTGATGTGTCATTTATTACTCAATAATTATCTTGTCGATTTCAATTAGATCTCTCCATGTTTATCTGGTGTGTTCATCAGTTTATCGCTATCTATCAAGCGCTTTCACATTTACCATTATTAACAGCACCATAAGGGGCAAACAATATTACAGTGCAGTATTAAATGTAATAGTTTCCATAATTGTATCATTGGTGTCAGGTTGTAGGGTCAGTACTGTCACATGTACAGTCAAGTCAAGTCAAGTTGAGGAGCATCCACTGGTACAGTGCGTTGTCGCACCCACTACACAATGAAACAGTTCAGGATTCCGGTTGGCAACCCCCCCAGCCACACACACGGTCCAGTCCCACCCTCAGGAAATGACCCTCTATCTACCGCAGCCAGGTGTTACGTGGATGAACCCTTGGCCTGGTCCAGCCACTCGGGTCCCCAACAATAGGGATGTTATGAGCTGGATCACCCTCGGGGAAACACACTACATCGCCGTAATGCCATAACTGACGCTCCTTCACAATGCAGGTAATGTGCCATATTCGGGACTCCATGAGCAACCGTTCATTCGACACAAAGTCAAACCAACAGTACCCAAGGATTTTGTGGAGAGACATAGTACCAAAGGAGTCCAGTCTTCGTCTCAGGTCAATGGATAGTGTCCATGTCTCGCAACCATATAGCAAGACAGGAAGCACCAGGACTCTAAAGACTTGGACCTTCGTCCTTTTACATAGATATTGGAAGCGCAACACACCCCTTTCCAGCGACCTCATGAACCCCCATTCTGTCCTAATCCGTCTACTGACTTCATAGGAAGAGTCACCAGAGACATGAATGTCACTGCCAAGGTAAGTAAACCTCCTGACAAGGTCGACACTCTCTCTCGCAGAGAGACACACTGCTGATGGCTGTGCCCAAGAGGTCATTAAAGACCTGGATCTTGGTTTTTATCCAGGACACTCGCAAGCCCAGACACTCCTCACTCAGTCTCTCGAGTGCCCCGATCAGAGCCTCCATTGACTCCACGAAGATCACAGCATTGTCAGCACAGTCAAGATCCGTGAATCTTTCTTTACCAACAGATGCCCCACAGCCGCTGGACCCCACGACCTTGCCCAACACCCAGTCCATACAAGCATTAAACAGAGAAGGAGCAAGAACACACCCCTGATGAACCCTGGAATCAACTGGGAAAAACACAGCGGTTCTACCTCCACTTTGCACAGCACCTACAGTACCAGTGTATAGGCAGGCCATGATACCCAGCAACCTCGAGGGGATCCCACAAACCCTTAGGATGTCCCACAGGGCAGCTCGATCAATTGAGTCAAATGCTTTACAAACAAAGGCTGCAAAGAAACTCTGCCAATATTCACATTTGCGCTCCATGAGAACCCTCAGTGCCAGGATGCAGTCAATGGTAGACTTCTTAGGTGTAAAACCAGACTGTTCCAGTCACTGGTCAGTGAGCAAGTGATCACGGATCCTATTGAGGACAACCCCAGCAAGGACCTTACCCGGCACCGAGAGCAGTGTTATCCCCCTGTAGTTGCCGCAATCCAGGCGATCACCCTTATCTTTCCAGATAGGGACGACAAGTCCCGTTTTCCAGTCAGTTGGGATGATGCCAGTCTCCCAAATGGAAGCAAAGATTACTTGCAATGCCAGGAGGACAGCCTTACTACCATCCTAGAGAAGTTCTCAACCTGGATACCACAGATCCCTGCAGCCTTTCCTCCTATCAGCTGGTTCGCCACCTGTGCAATCTCAGTGAGATTGGATGGTTCACAGCTAATGGGAGGATCAGCCTCAAGAACCGTGGACCCAGAGATATCCAACATCCTAGCTGGAGGATCACCTTTGAACAACTGCTCAAAGTAGCCAGCCCAGCAGGTCACAACTGCAGTGTCATCCGTAAGGACCACTCCATCAGCCATCCTGTCTGCAACTCTCTGAGGAAAAGATTTGGATGTGTGTAATGATTCGATTCCTCTGTAAGCAGGATGTGGGTCACTAGACCACAGATGGTGTGTCACTTGCCTACAGATTCCTCTAACAAATGCCTCTTTATCCCTCAGAGCCCTCGCAGCCGTCCTTTTTAGTTCCCAGCACAGACCAGAGTTGCCATTGAGCCGTGCGCTGTGACTCCTCTCGATGATACCCAGGGTGCCCTGTGAGATGAAACACCTCCTTCTGGGAACACCGGTAACACCAACACAACCCTCAGCAACCTTCAAGTTCTTGTCAAAGAAGTTCTCCCACATCACATTAGGATCGGCAGTCATATCCAAATCTGCAAGTTCCTCACACAAACTGCATGCAGACTCATTAGAAACAGCCTGGTCTTGGAGTACAGACAACAGTGAAATTCTCAGTAGCATTGCTAATCAATAGGCAACATATTGCCATTTTCGGGCACCATGATTAGTTTGTATAACAACCCTGTCTCGAGACTTCTGTTTTCCTTGCCGCATGAAGCCATTTTTCCCACTATTTGCTTGTTTTCCACTCAGAATAACACTCTTCCTCTGTTTTATCTGCAATCATAACTGGCTTTCCAAATCTATACCTTGTTAAGATTTTTAAAAAGCATGGAAATATCACAGAGCCCTTCCCTCTGTAGTATAGTATAGTATAGTATAGTATAGTATAGTATAGTATAGTATAGTATAGTATAGTATATAGTGATTTTGATAGTAAAACCCTTTCCATATCATTAATGAATGAGACATCCATGGTAAATGTAGCTCTCCACTGTCCACTCAAGGTCAGTACCTTACTTTCTTATATAATAAATTAAACAGCTGGATGAATCTCCGACCATCCATGCAGGTCAAATCAGGATTCTTGGTGTTCAAAATAAAATATCAGAAAAAGAGGAATGCAAGAACTATAGACTAGTAACATTTTAATAAACACTGTGAACAATTTAATGCTAAGCTTAATGCTTAAAAGTATTGCTTAATGCTTAAAAGTATTGCATAAACAGCTCAGGTTGCTACTATGGACTGGTAAAAGATTTCCAGCAGCTTGCTATACACATCAAAAGGCCTGAACCTCCTTTGCAAGTACAGTCTGCTCTGGCCCTTCTTGTACAGTACCACTGTGTTGTCAGACCAGTCCAGTTTTTTGTTTATGTGAACCCCCAGTTACCTCTAGCTTTGCACCACTTCCACATCTTCTCCCTGAATGGTGATTGATCTCAGAGGCTTTTTGGCTTGCTGATGTTGAGCTGCAAGTTGTTGTCTTTGCACAATAAAACAAAGTCCTCCACAACTTTCCTGTACTCTGACTCATCTCTATTATTAATGCAGCCTATGATGGATGAGTCATCTGAGACAGCAAGTGCTGGTATTGTGCTGGAAGTCTTTTGTGTTGAGGGTAAATAGGAAGGGAGACAGGACAGTTCCCTGAGGTGCTCCAGTATTACACACCACCATTTCTTACACTCTGTCTCTCAGCTTCACAAACTGTTGTCTGTTGGTCACATCATGGAAGCATCAAGACAGTTAAGGATCTGACAACCACTTGGCTTAAAATCCAGTGCCAACAGCCACTACATGACAGTGTTATGGTGAAGTCTGACACTCAGCAGTTCTACAAAATTGTAAGTCAGTATATAATATAATATAACTATATAATATAACATAATATAATATAACTAGGGGGTTTCGCCCTCTGCTCTCTTCGCTCGCCAACCCCACACCTCCCCGACCAGCGCTATGCGCCGTGAAGAGGGGAACTGAATGCATCCCAAGGAAACGCGGCTGCTCCTCTGAAGCCCCCTCTTAAATGGTGATACAATGGGAAACAAATAACAGGTTTTTTTTACCTCCTCTTTTCTCGATCAGCTGCTGGCTTGCTGCTGCTGCCGTGCCACGTGTACTGCATTTCATGTGGCGCTTCGAACATTTAAAAAGCCTGTACAGCACCTGTGTCTCTCAGTCTCTCTTCAAAAGATCTCTCTTCCAAAGATCACGTCTCATCGCAAATTTTTTTTTTATAATATAATATAACATCCAGGACTGCATTGGGTCTTAGCCTTTGCTCATGTTCTATTTGTCCATGGCCTTACTTTTCAATGTTTGTAAGCTTAGATGGTATATTTGCTTGAGCTCTATTTATTCTAACTTGTTTTTTGGTTTGTGCTTTGTTTTTTCTACTATTTTTGTTCTTTTGCTTTGTTTCTGTATTATCAAATTTGGCATAGATTTTGGTTTTCATTTTTTTTATTTCTGTTTTAACGAGCACTTACCATTTTTTTTACTATTGTTATTTATATTTGGCCGCTCATCTTGTTTACCAGGCAATGTATACCTACCTACATGTGTCTTTAAAGATTGTGCTTTTTGGGTACAAGTAACCTTTGATAATTTTACCAGCATGCTGTATCTATGGCCCACCCTCATTTGCAATGTTATTAAAATGTGCAAGGTCAACAGCACTTAACTAGATAGCTTGTTGTGCAATGGTCCTCTGCCTGGTGTTGTCTTCTGGGGAGCTGTTGCTGGGAGGCCATAATGAGTGCACTCCTTTCCCTGTCAGTGAAGAAAAGTGCCCCTTACATGACAATGAGAAAAGCTGATGTAATTTTCTAATTAACTTTTGTTGATGCCAGACAAGAGGAAAAGAGGCAGACCTAAGAGAAAGCTTATGAATGTGGTGAGAGAGGACATGCAGGTGATTGGTGTAACAGAACAAGATGTAGAGGACAAGAAGATATGGAAAAAGATGATCCGCTGTGGCAACCCCTAACGGGAGCAGCCGAAAGAAGAAGAAGAAGATATAATTATGTCTATAGTAAACAGTAAAAGCTAATACTGGAGGTGTTGGTAAGGGTCATATAAATGAATGAGGACATGCATTACCTTCACAAAGTGAAAAAGGTTACAGGGTTGATTAAAGTTATGTTTTTCATACTGTACAGTGGAGAAAGCTGTTTAAGGAGTTGATATTTACAGTTTTGAATTAGATGCAATTGAGGTAAGATATTTTGCTTTATTTTTAACATTTGTAAATCTGATCGCAATGAAAGCTAATTAACTGGAGCAATAAGAAGGAACAAGGATGGCGGTTAGATTATAGTACTGTGGAAAACAAGCCTTACTGCACTAGCATTACCAGATAGGAGTTTTTTTTTTTTTTTTTTTGTTTTGAGAAGAACCAGAACCCCTCGAATATAATTCCCCAGATATACTAATAAAACATTTCAAATAAAATGCTGGTCCAGCCTAGTGCAGTTTACTGTTTTTATTATACATAGCATGAACTGCTTTCCCTTAGGTAAAAACAGTTCCCTACAAGAAATGTTAATTGAGAAACATTCACACAGCCCTATCCCATTGCAACCAAAAGTCATAAATTAGCATTTCTTAATTACGATGTCTTATCAAAAAATGGTTGCTTTCTTTTATCTTGTTTAAAAATCAACTATCAGTGTTGATGCTCACAGTATCAGTTCTGATTTTTTCCTGGCTGAACTCTCAAGAAAAAATCCCTGACAGATATTAAGAGCGTACTGAAAATAATATTGTATAGCTTTTTACTTTGAGCAGTCTGAGGCAATGCAAAATAGCAGGTTGTGCTGTGTTATTTGGCTTTCTGGCTATTATTATATGATTTGATTAATTAATGTGTTTAATTCTGAAACCTAAGGAGAATATAATGAGTCATTCATTGGTGATTCATGCTATCTACAGCCAAGCAGAGATCTGTTTGGTTTAAAGAAAGAAAAATATTACACTTTCAGTAATATTGTTAGATAGATTAGACAGATACATAGATAGATCTAGTCTCTAAAGAAATATTGTTCTTATGTCAATATGCTTGTTTTAATTAGCAAGACTGAAGGCAGGCATGATGGGAAAAGGCATTGTATGGTATGATGGCCGTGGCCAGAAACGAGGTCTATTACGATAAAATGAGCCAATGAATAAGGTTAACAAATCATGGAGAAGTTGGGGAACATTCATTATAAAGGTCTTTCATTTTTCCATTGTCTTCTTTTCAGAAATTGTCTGTAGTAAGAGTCAGTCCAGTAATGCAGCTGGCCTTTGTGATCAGTTATTCATAGATTTGGCATCCCCAGGGCAGGTGGTAATGCAGCTGCAAACAGTACACTGGCCACTGTGAACTGGCAGAATATCTCTGGCAGCTTGTCACACATTAAATAACCTGATCCTCATAAAAAAAGAAGTCTACTCTGGAAAACTGAAGTTTCTATCACTCTGAATTTAATTAATTTGGACAAGTATTAGCAGAATGATATAAGCAGTAATGATAAAGGACCACTAAAGTGATTCAAAAGGCAAAGCTTAAGAAGGCAGGTAAACATAATCTGTATAAAGATTAACTAATGTTTAATTTTCACAGATGACAAGATGGGTTCATTGTTTACTTGTGCCTTGAATTTTGCACAGATCTTGCAGTGAGATTCGTCACCAGTCTAGAACATTGTCAGGCACTGCAGTATACAATGCCCCAGAGAATAAAAGTAACATTAAAAATGAAATGTCATATTCTTGTTTGCTAGGTACAGTATTTTCCATTGTCCTCTGGTAACTTTAATCCAACCCATCATACAAGTGTTAAATGCCTTGAAAAATAAATCCGATCTGAATATGATCAAAGTCAAAGGTAGAGTAGTTCAGTTTCAATTCACTCTCATTTATTTTTATACAGATGTTTTCATTTTTTGATGCATTTTTTTAACATAGTTAAAATGCTAAAGCAATCAACACAGTAACAAAAAAAGTTTGAATTAGGCTTTAACTAAGATCCAGAATTCTTAAAACTTGTCAATTTATACTTCTAGAGTTCTATGAGAACAAAATGACTGTTCTTATTAAGCAGTTCAGGGCAGATGATTTTAATCTAAAAAAAGGTTCCCGAAATCTCCTTGAAGGCCACAGCTTGGGACAGAAAGACTACAGTCTTTTGAAACATAACATTTACAGTAAGTACTAATAATAAACGTTATTTTATTTTACAAAAAAAATTTTCTAATACATTTGTAAGACTAAGTTGGGCAACATGTTGTGGCAATGGATACTGCTACTGCTTCACAGCACCAGGGACCTGTGTTTAGTTCTTGACTCATTAATGTCTATGCCAGGCTGCTTGTATGACTGAATGAATGTGAGTAGAGTACCTCAGCTTAACCTGTGTGGGGTTGGCGTTGTATCCCTATTACTAGTACTTTTATTGTTTTTTCCATTTAATCCTCCACTTTCCTAACTTATTTCATTTGATACTCACAGAAAGTGGAAGCCTATGCCAGTACTTCTGATTACAAGTGAGAAATTAGCCCTGAATGAGATGCCAGACATCTTTATGGACACAGCAGCATTTGTTCATTTCTAGGTCAATTCCGATTGGTCAATATACTTGTCTTTGCAATGTGGCAAAGCACCAAGAAAAAACAAACAAGGACAAGGGGAGAACATGCAAATTCAAACTAGGTTGGGACTTGAACCCCAAGATTTTGTGTGTTTTGAAACAGAGGCACTGCGGTGGGCTGCCGCCCTACCCAGGCTTTGTTTCCTGCCTTGCACCCTGTGTTGGCTAGGATTGGCTCCAGCAGAACCCCGTGACCCTGTAGTTAGGATATAGAGAGTTAGCTAATGTATGGATGGATAGAAACAGAGGCACTGTCCTCTTACTGCTTTTGTTTCTTCTTTTTTTAAAAGACTACTTGATAGAAATTGAACTCTGCACAAATCAGGTATGTTGTAGACAGCTACCAGTTACAAATCAGTAGGAATGTAAGTCCTAATCTTAGGCAACCTGGTTAAATTCTTCTCTGACATTACTGTATTGTAGGGACTTTCATATCTCTTGCTTTGTTCCTGTTACTCATAATTCACATATATACTGATAAAGACAGTTACATGTTAGGAAATGAGAATATGCTTAGCACATTTGCATACTGATTCATTAACTGTATAATTCCTGCTAAGATCAAATTTTAGAGCATCACACACTTAAACACTGTACAATTAATATTTTGTGGTCAGTTACAAAAATGTTCCTGTCCTGCTAAAGGAACAAGAATATATATACTTTTTATTACAATACAGATAAAATAAATATACAGTGAAGAATTACCACAGTAAATCATACTTGCATTAATTCCTTAAGAAACTGTAGCTACTGCTTGATCCTGATGATGTGCTCATGCTTTCTTCTACAGCTGGAATAATATTAGGTTAATAAATTCTTAACCACAAAAGACTGGAATAAACAAAAGGAAAACTCAAAGTAATGAGAAAAATAGACAAAAGAAAATCTCTACCAGGTCTTCCTATAAAGGCCTAAATTTCATCCTATCTGATGGACTTGCCTGTCCCTTGGCCATCTACTTTGTCACCTTTTTTCTCTCTTTTTCACTTTCTTACAGCCCATATTCTCCTCTTCACTGTAGACTTAATGTGCCTTTTAAAATCAGGTGACTTTAAAAGAATACTCCACCCAAAAACGACATTTTTGGTATGTTACGTAACATGTGTAGTTTGTAGTGATGGCCAAAAAAACATTTCATCTCATGTTTACATGCATGATAGAGACAAAGTTTTTGATATCATACAATTCTATGGTGACTAATGCTGGACAAAAGCAAACAATATCAAAACATCCATGAAAAAAATCTCATGTAACTTGTGTTGCATAATCCACATGTAAAGTCATCCAAAGGTATGCCCGCAATGACCTGAACACGTGTATTTTTATTAAAACACAGTTAAACCAATTACTTCTGGAAAACACTCTTGTGTACTAAACCAGAATGTGCTCAGATCCATGCCATTTGAATTGAATCATAATTTCCGCATTTCTTGGTCACTAGTCCGGCCCAGTCACACCTTATTCATTGGCTAGCATCGTGTTTTGCCTGATATAAACAGTGCAAAGTTTACAGAGAAACGTGTACAACTAAAGATTAAAAGTTAAAGAGAAGCAAGTGAAAGCATTGTCAAGAAGAGAATAGGCCTTGGACATATGAAGGTCTGAGGTGCTTCAACAAGCAGAAGGTCAAATCATTTGTGCAGTTTCACAGACCACCGCTAAATAATCCCGAGGTACTTCAGTTGTGGATCTGCATGTAAATATAACAAAGGGAGCCGGGCCTACAATTTAGATGCTCATTTGTATTTTTTCCATTTTAGTTTACGAGAGGGTTTTCTGGAAGTGACTTATATAACAATATTTTGAATAAAAATACAAGTGTTTGGGATATTGTGAGCATATGACTGGATGACTTCACTTGAGGATTATGTGACACTAGTAACATCAAATTTTATCATGAACATTTTGACATTGTTTGGTGTTTCACAGGGTTGGTCACCATAGACTTGTATTTTATGAGAAACTTTTTATCCCCATTGTGCATGAAAGCATGAGATTAAATATTTCTCTTAGCCATTACTAAATACTACATGAGGTAAGTAACATATAAAAAATATCACTTTTGGGTGGAGTACTCCTTTAATCCTCTTCCTGGGGTTACTTACAGTCTAGGCCAGTGTTTCCCAAACTCGGTCCTGGGGGCCCACTGTGGCTGCAGGTTTTTGTTCCAACCAGATTCCTAATCAGTGACAACACCTGATAACATGGATCTTATTTAATTAGCTGGTATTTTTTTTCTCTTATTCTACATTCAGAAAAGCACATCAGTCTGATTTTTACATTTATCAAACATTTAGAAATATTTCTGCTTTTGCTATAGATTTAAATTCTTAATTCTCTTTTGTTGATTTCATTATATTTTGCCCTCTCTCTGTGCAGTTTTCCCCTTCATTGTATCTTAATAATAACAATTAAAAACGAGCAGAGCAGACACCCAGGCAAACAACGCTGAATCATGAAAGGCTGCGACTACTTTAGTGTCAGACCCACTAATTAGTAAATAATGGATTAATTAAACAATTAGAACACCTAGAAAAGTAGAATGAAAATCAAGATAAAAGTATTGTTAAAAAGAAAAAAATACATTATTCTCATATAACTGCTTGGTACATTTTAATATATTTTTTTTTTTTTACCAAACTTAGTTTTCTAATTTCTATATTGTTCCCAAAACACAGAACTTGGGAAATAACACATCACTTAATTAGCCCAGGAGTCCAATTAAAAACAGAAGCTGGTTGGAACAAAAACCTGCAGCCACAGGATCGAGTTTGAGAAGCACTGGTCTAGGCTAACAACCTGAGATATTTAGAATTCTTTAACTGCCATTCTAAATTTGTAATTTAATGAATGATACCGATGAAAATACATAATTTATTTACAGTATATATCATGTTTTCATGCATATAGAGAAAAGCCAAGCAAAATGATACCTTTTATTAGCTAACTAAAGCAAGCTTGCCTGAAGAAGGGGCCTAAGTTGCCTTGAAAGCTTGCACATTGTAATCTTTTTAGTTAAGAGGTGTCATTTTGCTTGGCTTTTCTCTACATTCATAATGGCTAACACGATACAACACCCTAGTACTACAGACATGTTTTCATGCAAAAATTAGAGCTGAAAAATCTCTAGTTAAATTATTAAAAGTATTTTTTATTTCATTCACTTATGAAGTACATAGGTGGATCTTATCGGTGTACACCATAAACTCAGTTTTATCAGGACTGTACATTCTTTGTAATATTTTTCTTATAAAGTGTCACAGAGTACATACTTGACCATTGAAAATGACTAATTCTGAAGCACAGAGATTATTTGCCATTACTTAAGCTTGGAACGGACTTCAGCTGGAAAAGCTGTAGGAAACAAAAGGATGGAGCCAGCAATTTGTTTTCTTACTCTTTAAATGTGTTTTGTTTTATTTTTTCATATATTTTTTTTTTCTTCTTCACACTGGTGTGATCTTACTCTGGTCTAACAAATTACATTTTTTAAATGTGACAATAAAACAGTCCTCCTACAGACCGTACCGGTTCATAGACTAAGAAAAAGACAAGCATGCTGGGCATAAAATATATTATATAAGAAAATTTCCATCCAACAGAGGCTCAGCTGGTAGCTTGCGACTTTTCCATTCTGAACTTTGTGTTCTCACAACTTGGGAGATGAAAATGGACTTGAGTGATTTTAGCTGAGCAGCATGCGGGTGTCTGTTAAACATATGCTGAGCTTGTTGGCCAGGTATACCTCCCTCATGGCATAATGCATTTCATTATTCAAAAAGCACATCTGTATTGGAAGGTGTATAGTCAACAGATTAACAAACATGGACAATACTGTATTTTATGTTTAAGTCACCTTTGAAATAAAAAAAAAATCATATAATGAAAAGCATATACATTGGCTTTCTATGTATGATATTTTACAAACCAGAAGAGATCATTTAATTTATCAGTTTTATTTTTTTTTTAATCTCATCCAGCCGTGTCTTGAAAACCTCTGGGTCTCGGAATTAACCATATTTGCTTCACTTTTTATATACTGGTACCTGTCTTCACTTAGTACTAGGCACACAGTGCTTACACATGTTTACAACTTTAGAATGATTACAGGTAGTTTGTTCTGGATTCATAAAACAACTTGTATGAAGATAATATATGTTTCTTGAAGCTCAAATACTTGGCAGCTGGAAAGCCATTTGTACTTACCACAGTACTTACTTTAATTTGTCAAAATATTCATCTCACCATCCATCCTTCCACACAACCACCTATTTTCTCAACATACTTAGACCATTAACCATTTGCAAGGAAATGGTACTTGTCTGTGCAAAGTGCAGGGACCAGCCCTAATTTTTCATTATATGATCTATTATTTAAATAATTTTTTCCCATTATGTCTAATTGTTGCACAACTCTGACTGGTTTATATCTGATTTAATTTGCCATAGCTGTTTCTCATTTGTTTAAACTACTCCACATTATTATGTACCCCAGTCTGTAAATATTATATGAAACATCTTAAATACATTTTGCAAGTTTCGAAGAATCAGTATAAAGTATAACTTGTCATCTAGTTTTGCCGATGTCAACAGTAAAGCACAAAGTTGCCTTTTTCCAGTAATAGTGTCCCAGGCACATCAATGAATTCCCAGGCACTTCCAAGCCAGCCAAGTGATATCATTTCCACTCTGGGCTTTCTTCTAGTGGTATATCATTACTAGCCTTGTGCGCCCAACTACATTGCACGTGTTAAAGTTGTCTGTGAAGGTCTCCCTGTTTAAATGCGGCTGCCAGTCATGAACTGGGCCCTTCGTCGCACAGCATTATGATTTTTTATAAGGGAAACAAAATTACAAAAGAAAACCCTTGGATATTGATTCGATAGGAACGGCCTACTCAGAATCACTGTCCGAATCGTAATTATGTGGTAGTGTAGGAGCATTTCTGCTTTTGTCCGTTCACAGTCCGTCTCGTTTTCACGACGCTGTCGTTTCCTCTCACGATCTCTTCTCAACCTTTCTCCAATCTCGCAGGTTGCTTTGTGGCAATCCAAAGAGTAAGGCAATATACACGGAGCAATGGTTATAAAAGGGGGACACATAGGTATCCAGGCTCTTTAAAGCATAAATAGGGATCATTTCACTGACATGTGAGCAAGCCACAGTACAACTTTGAGACGCGCAGCACTCGCTGGCTACAACGTAACAATAATAATTTCCAGAACGTGCTATTACGTTTTCATTCATTTTACCCAATTTTCTTTCTTTCATTCCTATGTTACGTAGGCACGTACCTTTTATCTTCGGCAATCTCATTCTCTAACCAGGCCTCAGGAGCTAACCAACGTAACACTGTCCACCTCCCCTTTCGTTATTTCGGCACATTGTTGACATCCGTTTGTAACAGCAACGTATTAAATTGGTAGGTGGTCTACGCATGCGTGGAATTCACGGACAAACAAAGATCAAGATCTAAATGATGATCTCTTTAGTTAATTTAAAGCACAACAATTTGTTTAGTTTGAATGTCTGAGCTTTGAGGTGTGACTGGCGTATCACAGTCTTCAGTATTATAAGCCTAGAGGAGATTCTTAATGCAATGCCTATATTTTAGCTGTCTCTCTACTGCCATCTAGTGCTTCTTCTTCTAATTCATTCGCGGACAAACAAAGATCAAGATCCAAATGAAGATTATATATAGAGATATTATGGAAGATTTCCAGGCCAAACTAAACCCGTGTTCACATATTTCAGCTCACTCCTCTCCATCCAGAGAAGCAGTGATTGTACTCCAAGATATTCCCATATTACTGAGGTCTTTACCTTGCCAGGCAAAGGCAGCTCATTAATCCAGTGCAAGAAACTCATTCGGATCTCAAGTATTCACTGTCTCTTTCTTTCTGTCATTACCCTGGGTTTGTGAAGTTAGGCAGGGAAAGGGCATGTAGACCATGCAGTAAATCAAATTCAATTACTTAGCTCTCAGCTATTTAGCAAGTTTGCACAATTTCAGCTACTTCACAGATACATGGGTAAATCTCACTATCACCTATATTCCCACTTGAACTCCTATACTTAGGACACTTGCCTGAAAGAGGCAAACGATTTGAAATTTGTCTGAGCTACCACAAATGTTACATTCAGCTGGTCTAGTGTGTGTTGGAAACAACTTCAATAAGTGAAAAAGAATATAGGAAAACATTCCAAGAGCCCAGGCCTATGGGTCATGTTTGCAAGCAGGCACATGATGGCCAGGCGAATCAGATGGTTTAACCCAAAAAAGGCCACCATGTGGATGACCACTAGCAAGACAAAAGGTGGGAATTGGGTGTGATGTCAGAATAAAATACCATTTTATTCTGAAATATTCTCATAATATGAACATCAGACTGAATGAAGTGCTCACAGTAATGTTTTATTTCAGTACTCTAAGCTGTATTGTTAGTCAGTTTTAATGATTAATAAATAAGGTCTGCTGTAAAGTCTAGGTCTTGTTTAAATTATGCCTTTTGAAGCTGTGTCTCATTTAGTTTATAGCATTTAATGACCTTTTTACACATATCTTACAAGTGCCAATCTTGTTGGACACTCTTCAAAGCTTTGCTTCATGAACACATCAACTTATTTCAATATAATTTTACACTCCACACTAACTATATAATTTAGATCAATGCTATACAGGTAATTTTATACCTTAGCCCCTCAGTAACCCACTCTTGCCAAACACCAAGCCAATTTGCTTGCTATTAAAAGCCACTTCAGTTTAGTTTAGCATTTAGAGGTAGCAACCTAAATTATATGAGAAATTGTATTTTTTCGTGTATGTGTGTGATACTGGCAATCAAGATCTTTTTCCTTTACCATTATTTAAAATTTTCTTTACAATTAGATTTTTTGTGAGCTAGACAACCACTATATATTATCTATATTAGAAAATGAATTCCTAACTACAATGCATGGCTACTCTGTGTCACATATCCTTAAGACCAGAAATGCCTACAATTCTTCAGAGACACAGAAATTCGTTCACATCGCCAAGATGCTGAACAAGAAGCTCTCATGTATGAACTCTTTGTAGGCCAGAAAAAGAGCACTACATCTCCTAGGTGTGCATTGGCATATAGGCTTCATGGAATTTGCTTGAGAGTATAGCACTCATCAACCATACACAATAGGTCTGATGCATTGATCCATATAGACAGTGCAAGGGCCCTGCCTTTTGAGAAGATGAAGAGATGACTTACAGGCAAACCAGCCAGTATGACCATAGAAATCATGGGGTAGAGGGGTCTTTTCATCAGATTGGCTGGCCCAGTGCTGACTCAGCTGTGGAATGGCCAAATGAGGGAGGCAGCTTGATGGCTGAGGTCTTCAGGACTCTAAACAAATCCAAATCATATTATGGGATATCATCTACTGTTAAGGGCGGCACGGTGGCGCAGTAGGTAGCGCTGCTGCCTCACACTTAGGAGACCTGGGTTTGCTTCCTAGGTCCTTCCTGTGTGGAGTTTGCATGTTCTCCCTGTGTCTGCGTGGGTTTCCTCCGGGTACTCTAGTTTCCTCCCACAATCCAAAGACATGCAGGTTAGGTGGATTGGCAATTCTAAATTGTGCTTGGTGTGTGTATGTGTGTATGGGTTTGTTTTCTGCCTTCTGCCCTGTGTTGGCTGGGATTGGCTCCAGCAGACCCCCGTGACCCTGTAGTTAGGATATAGCGGGTTGGATAATGGATGGATGGATCTACTGTTAAATTCTGCCCCATACTTGTAAATTTTTATTTTTATACTGTATTGAGGATTTGTTCTGTTCTGTGTATTGTACTGTATTGTACTGACCCCCTACTTTTTGACACCCACTGCACGCCCAACCTACCTGGAAAGGGGTATCTTTTTAAACTGCCTTTCCCAAGGTTTCTTCCATTTTTTCCCTACAAGGGTTTTTTTGGGAGTTTTTCCTTGTCTTTTTAGAGAGTCAAGGCTGGGGGCTGTCAAGAGGCAGGGCCTGGTAAAGCCAATTGCAGCACTTCTTGTGTGATTTTGGGTTATACAAAAATAAATTGTATTGTATTGTATTGTATTGTATTTGGAGTAGCTGTCAAGGGGATGTTTTCCTTTGAAGACACATCTAGTTTCAATGTGACATGGTTAAAGTTCTGATATCTCCTCCAGCACACTCATAATGTTGGGACACACACACACACGCCGAATCATATGGAAGGATATTCCAGCATCACACAAAAAAAATATTCTGTTATTTAGCAATAATCATTGCATTACTTCACAATAATTATTGTGTTATTTTGCAAAGATAATGCCTTCGGCTGCTGGTATTACCGTGCTTCTGTAATCTAGTGACAGCTAGTAAGATTGACCTTGAGCTCACGCATAGCATGCAATCAAGTGACAAGAACTGAACATGTGTTGTAGGTATACATTTAGGTTTAATCAGGTTAAAGTTTAGTAAGTTTAGTACAGATGTTTTATCACAGGCAAAGGGGTTGCACAGAGCTGTCATTCCTGCCTCACAGTGCCATGGTCAGAATAAAGTTTGCATGTTTTCTTAGTGTATCTATGGATTGATTTCTATCAGTCAATGTGTTTAACTGTGGAAGATTACCTGTTTTAACACTAAATGTTAGAAACGTGCCAGCAATACTTGTAATTTGCCAAAAATGTTTTTCTTTCCTGTACTGTGAAGTAAATTACAAACTTTTCTTGGGTATGCAGATTGTTATTTATGGAAGCATTAAAGACTGAAAGTCCACAAAAGCAGAGACAACAATTCACATCTGGGTATGAGAGTTCAATAATGTCAATAACAATGCATGGTGCTGATTTTTTGTGGTGAAAAGTATACGCTGGAGGAAACCGCATCCCTGTGGCTAAAAGGGTTTGTGAGGAAAAAGACGAGTAGTGAGGTGAAACACACAACTGGTCTCTTTTCAAAACAGCTGTACCTTACAAAACTATTTTGCATTTTGTTTTTATCGTTCCTAAAATGACACGGATGTACTGTTTTGCAATATGTGTATAACATCTAGACACAGATCAGTATTAGGTAATACTCTTGGCTTGAAAAATGGATATATACATTAAAGGCCTTTGTTTTCATGGTTGGACTCCAGACACCTTTAGCCCCATTGTAATTTTTTTACTTATTAAAAACACTTTACATTAGTGCACAATTTTCATGTGGCAAATCAGTATCTAATATATAAAGCACAGTCAATGTATGTATGTTTGTTTGTCCGCCATACATATCTGCACCATGTGTCCGATCGCCACCAAACTGGGCATGGGGCTCCTTTGTGACCAGGAGAAGGTAATGGGGTATGTTTGTTTCAGAAAAATGTTTGTGGTGAACCGCAGGGCACGTTTTCACCAACACAACATTCGGCACACGTCCTCATACTTGAGATGGCCGCACATTGTAACACAACTTCACCACGGCACCATCTAGCAGCAGCTTTGGTCTCTGTGCGTCGATGTATGTATGTTTGTTTGTCTGCCATACAAATCTGCACCAGGCTTCCGATTGCCACCAAACTGGGCATTGGGCTCCATTGTGACCAGGAGAAGGTCATAGTGTATGTTTGGTTCGGAAAAATGTTCGTGGTGAACCGCAGGGCACCTTTTCACTGACACAACATTCGCCACACGTCCCCGTACTTAAGATGGCCGCACGTTGTAACACAACTTCACCGTGGCGCCATCTAGCAGCAGCTTTGGTCTCTTTGTGTCACTCTTTAATTATGTTTCTTTAAATTGCCAAGAGATGGCAGAAGTATGAGAAGGCCGACTACTTTCATCGGGTGAAGAGGAACTGCTGCATAGATGTAAAACGTGAACGACCCGGTGCGTGTGACCGGCTGACACACCCGCTTTTCCACACGTCACACTCCCACATGCACTGATAATGCTGTATTTCATTCGCCAATATCCATTATATAAAAGCACGTTTGAACAGAGACTCTCCTTAAAAAGACGGCATCCTTCCCCCACCATTTTCCCCAAACACAGCACCGATTGTATGTCACTTCTCTCTGTACTTAACATCGCCAACATCCGTTACATGGCATCACAGTTCTACACAGATGCTCCTTACAAACAGAACACCCCTCTCCGCCATTTTTGTCAATTAATAAGGCTCAAGGGCAATCACTACAAGTTGCAGGCATCAATTTTGAAAATCCATGGCTTTCACACAGACAACTCTACATAGCATTTTCTAGGGTGGGCAATCCTCAGAATTTGTTCATTTTCTCACCACAAGGGAAAACAAAAAAGATAGTGTATCGAAAGGCTCTGGAATGAGCACTTATATTACCTCTTACAATAAAATGTGAATCAGAAAACTGTTTGTTCAATTTCTGTATTCTGTTTCTTTCATTTCGGAAATTCACCAGTTATAGATTCCCGGGCAACGCCAGGTACTCCTGCTAATATACCATAATTATGAAAAAATAGATTTAAAGTGAAAAATCTCAAACTTATCCTTTAAGTGATGAAGAAAGAGCTGAGTAGGTTGCTGCATTCAAAGTTACAGAATTAATCAGAATTTACCTAGTTAGCATGTATAGGATAGAAGCTGTTAAGAATTTATAATTTTATTAACTCTGATAATTTTTTTCCATCCATCCATCCATCCTCTTCCGCTTATTTTTTTCCATTTTCCTTACAATTTTTATTTTAAAAAGTTTTCCCCATTTTTAAGCATATGGCTGCCTATATATGCAAAAGCCATTGAGGAGTGCAGAGCTATACTGCATTGTTCTGAATATCTGGTCTAGGGTGTAATTCACCTTTAGAAAAATGTATTGCCAATTATATTAGCTTTATTCATTACTTTGTCCAATAATAAAGAAGCTTTTGTGTCACAACTATTACCTTTTTGCCAATAAAGATGGTGCTGACCTGTTATATTTTTTCAATCAGGCGTTTCACACAGAATAGCACATTGCTAAAAGATGAAATGTCACTTCTATTCAACATGGGGGTATGGCTAGTCACTGGTACTTCACATTAAACCACCTTTGTAAAAAAACTTACATGTCTCTAATCTCCTCCCACTCCATTTGACAGATGATCAATTGTGTGCAACTGGTAATGAATGTACATTATTCCTAGATATATAATAAAGTCCTCTGCTGCTATGAGATTAAAATGGCCAATATAGCAGCTCCCTGTGACATACTCACTGAAAATCAGATGGAAATGCAATGTGAAAATATAACCTCAATTATCTTGTACCCCCATTCATTTCAAAATGTGCTCAGTTCAATTTAAGGTCAGGGGAGCTTCCAACAGCAAATTTGTGTTCAAGCCAGAAACCAGACCTGGTGAGCATGCCAGTCTAGTGCAGACACCCTTACATGGACAACCCACACAAGCGCAAATCAATAAATGCAGGAGAAACCCCAGAGTATCCTCAAAGACGCTGGAAAAAACACAAACCCAATGCAGACAGTGACTGGGCTACAACTCAAAACCAGTCCCCTGTGTCCATGTGGCAACAACACTAACCACAGCACCACTGTGTCTTTTGTTGTATAGTTCTTTACTCCTCCATCCAAATAAACATAAAAATAAATTAGCATCAACAAAGGAGTAATTTTCGCTTTTATTAAGCAGTGGCATTTCAGCATTTAAGGCTAGTGGAGCACAGTAACACCACACAATATAATTTAACTTGTTATTAAAATATTTATAACATTGCTCAGATTTGTGTTTGTAAGCAGTTTTTATCCAATTTTCCATCATATGCTCAAACCAATGTCTTCTCTAGAAAAATGATGTTTTGTAGTATGTTAAAATGTCTTAGTTAAAGATTTGGCAAATTTTCTGTTTAAAGAGGCTGATCCATTTGGCCCTGCTGTGTTCTTAGTTTATGCTTGGGTGTGTGTACACCTGTCCAACCTCAACTTTAGTGATGGAGTTTGAAGGCTAGAGCCCCTTATTCTTTGCATAAAAATAAGGACCACCTTTTCCCATTTAGGCATTGTGTGTTCTCTTAAAGGTAGCCACAGTAAGTTTAAAAAATAAGATGGTGGATTAATATTAGGGACATATGTAGAACAAGATATTACTGTGGACTGGAAAGGGACAAGGGGTGCAGTATTTGAAAAAGCCACTAAATAATTGGAAGATCCTATTCATGGAAAAAAAGCAAGCAGTATGATTTCTATGATTCAAAGAAGCCTAGAGTCCTGGTGCTCAAGAACAGGAATGTAGAATATCATCTGGCAGCCTGAAACAGATGCCATTGCTGCTATCAGAGTGCCCCGGACTCTTCTTTTCGAGTTGTACAGTGTATGGAGCCTCTGTGCACTCTTGTTGCATTACTGCGGCTTGTCCTGTTTCACCTCAGTGGTTTTCATTTCTAAACCTGAGATTCTACTGTTTCACCTTAGGCAGTTCATAGCCATTCGATTTTCCTAGACAGTAGGTGGTTTAACTAACATTTAAATCTGTATGGCCATAAGGCTGTATTTTATCAGATTATGACAATATTAGAGAGTACTAGAATGCTCCGTTGCCGTTTGAGAGAGACCAGGAACCCGCATCCCATTGTTTTATTGATTTTTTTTGTGAAGCAAATTCTGTGTCACTTAGTCACACACCATTGGCAACACTTTGCATGTTTTGTTAGTCATTAACAAACAATTGACATATATTATTTGTTACATAAGATAATGTTAAAGAAATCTGTAAACATAAAGGAAAATTCTAATAAGGCCGCAAAAATAACATCAAAGCAGAGTCATCAAAAAAGTAATAAAAACAATAAATAAAATAGATTTTCAAGGTAATGAAAATGTGGATTAATGATCCAAAAGGAACAAAAAGTAATTTAACTCAGAAATTTGCATAATTGGCAGTTAGATTAATCTTGACTTGGAAAGGCTAAGTAACCTAGATGCCAGGCAAAATGATAATATGGCAAATATGGCCATAAAAGTAATTTTTCTTAAGAAAGCAACTAAAATTCTTAACCCATAGAATTCTAAGGTCAAAGCCTGTTACCCCTTTAAAAATCAGCTTCCTTGTGTGTAAGGAAACGCAATATTTTTAAAGAGGGAAATGTCAGCAACAATGCCAAACAATGCACGTTGTAAAATCGTATTTGTTTTAAAGAGTTTTTCTGGACATTCAAATACATTTCTCTCTCTTTGACCCTAAATCAAGTAAAAATGGAGTGATATTTCATATTAGATTTCTTTGGGCACTTAGCACACTAAAGGCTGGCATCTGCTACACAATTTATAATTAGGTGATCTTTTGACTAATATTTACTAAATAACACAAACCTTATTGGATAGTTATTAACACATTATGGAAAAAGAGTGCTAAGTGCTGCTGCCTCGTAACTCACAGTCAAATCATTGCTTAGACAATGTCTGTATGAAGTCTGAGTTTTCTGTTTGGGTTTTCTTTCAGAGATTTTTCCAGTTTCTGCCTCCCACAGACATGCTTGTTAAATTAGTTGGTGTAGTGGACAGCTGGCGCTCTTGCACAGTCAGGATGCCTTTATACTGGAAGGACCAGAGGAGAGAGCACACACAGGGCATTATCTCCTCCACAATGCTAGATGGCAGGTGCCTTGGGTTGCTGCAGTGCCAAAGGTTCCCACAGGGCTCCATGGGAGATGGAGTTCTGTTATTCAGCCCTTTTAGTTCCTGTGGGTGCCACCATGGGGTGCTGCATGGACTGGGGAGCCCTACTTTGTCGGGCTCTTGCCTCACCCAGTAGTGCTTCCAGACCACGTTAATGGGCCACTGGAAGCCATAGTCAGGGGGTAGAATACAAAGCTTTCTGGAGGAAGGAGGAGAGAGAGAGAGAGAGAGAGAAAAGAAGAACAGAGCATTGTTGTGTGCTGTACTTGTGCTTTTGTATTGTGCTTGCTGGAGGCAGAGGATTTGGGAAGCGTTTAGGACAGAATAAAAGACTTGTGTGCTAAACTTGTGCCTGTGTCTGTCTGTGTTGTGTTTGAGGAGCGGAAGCGCCCTCAAAAGGCCACATTGGCAACAGTAAATACTTGAGTCACTTGAGTGTGAGTATGGGTCAGTGCATAACTTTACCCCTATAATGGACTGAAGCCTTGCTTCCTGACATTCACTTAAATCTTCTGGAAACACATTTCATCCCCATGACTCTAAACTAATTAAGCTGGTTAGAAAATAATTAAATGTCTATTTCTATATTACTATTGCAAAGTATTAAATAAATATACTTAAGGTTTGTGATATGCTTGTTTTACTGACAAATTAAGATAAATATTTCCAATTAGAGACTTCAGGTGCACTAGTTATCTGTGATTTTGTACAGCTTACATGAACTAAATTACATGATTCACAAATAAAGAAAAATTCCAGCTATTTCTTCTTTTAAATAATTCAACTTTGGATAAACAGCAGTTTTGCAAAACCATTAGAAAAATCTGAGCATCAACCGATAAAGCTATGATTTTGTCAAGTCATCTTCTATGCAACTGGCTAAAATTTAATGATACCTGTGAATGCAGGGTCTGAATCACACCCTGAAGGATGACCCTCAAATTCCTCCTGAAGTAGTTTGGCACACACACAGTCTGTATAAGTAACTTGGCTCTTACTGCCCTAACTCCTTCGTCTTTTGCTGACATTAACAGCCTGCCAAGGGTTTGGACTTCTTATTCTGAGCATATATTCTCATGTGTACCACTTGTATAAGCAATTCT
>JANRMT010062792.1:87333934-87393675 GCA_026402145.1 Polypterus bichir lapradei | reverse complement strand
TAATCAATAAAATCTGTGAAAGACCGTGAGTTGAAATCCAATAAATAAATCAATAAAAAAACTGGAATAAATCCACATAGTAATTGGGTCCTCTTTTCTTACAACTTCTATCTGAGCCCAGCGTGTCCTCTACTCCCTCATCTCCTAGCTCACCCAACAGATCGCTCTGCCAGCAGAGACACCAGCAGCTGCAGTCTCCACTTCCAGCTCCGGTCTTGGCTGCCTCCATCAGCTTCTGCCAGATTAGTCAGAGCGGGCTGTCCTTCAGTATTCCCCCCTCAGGATCTCTAGGAAGGACTTGAGCATCATATCTGCTCCTCCAGCGAAGGACGATCCACCCTATGGAGCATCGATTGCTCGCTGTTCTGTGGGGCTACTGACCGCTCTGCCTCATTCTCCCTCAAACTGGCTCGGCTCAGGCACCTGATATTGTGCTCACTCACGGTTCTGTTGTTTATCTTTTGTTTACTCTTTCACACTTCAGCTTCCTTTTAAAATCCTGTGAAATGCAGGTGCAGCAATCATGGCTCCAGTACTAATGAGGGAACAGGTCAATCCCACACATGAATCCCACACATCTGCCTCTGGAGTCGCTCCACCATGCTACCTACGCCCCACCTGGAAACACGAGTATATTATCAATTTATCTTAAATAAACATATCAGCAGGCGTGCAACTGTAGAAGGAGAAGGAGGGAACAAAGCCAGGGCAGATCAAAGGAGAAAAGGTGAGAGTAGGTGAGAAAAAACTGACATTAGAGAAGATGAAGGGACAAATTAAAAAGTTAGTCAGCCATTAAGATCTGGAGAAATGTGTGAGCCCAGGCTGAGAATGAACTTACCTTCTTCTGGATTCCTGTGAAAAAAGACAGACAGAGAGATCAGTGTGGTTAGGATCAAGCTTTGTGAGGCCTTCTACAACAGGGTTTGTAAGTTTGTTGATTTTAGCAGCTCAAACGTGCTCCCTGAAACAATATAAAACAGGCCTACCTACCTTCTCCTCCCAGTCAGTGTAAGGCTCTTGAAGTCTCCACTTTTGAACATGCCACATGCATAACTGACTGTGATTCAGATGAGTAAACTGTTATGGCCTCAGAACATCTCATTTGACGTTTACATTTATCTTTTAGACTTGGATTTATCAGCTGAAGAAGCCAAATTCAAAAACAGACTTCTTCTTCTTTCGGCTGCTCCCGTTAGGAGCTGCCACAGTGGATCATCTACGTTGTCCGCATATTGACTTGGCAAAATTTTACACCGGATGCCCTTCCTGACGTAACCCTCCCCATTTATCTGGGTTAGGGATTGGCACCAAGAAACACACTGGTCTGTGCATCCCCTGTGGCTGGGTTCAAAAACAGACTACTCTAGGAAAACAAACAGTCAAATAGAGTGAACTGTACTGTGTACTATGTTGATGATTCAAAACAATCTCTTTTTCAAACAAGGAAAGATCAGAAGGTCACAAGTGAAAGACGTTCCTACTTTCCACCTCAGTTGCCTGACCAATCCATAGGTTTGTGTGAAGTCTAACTAAGAATGACTGTAGAAGGTAGAGTTTCTTTTTCTCAGCTTTCAGTTTAAAGGTGATTAGAGTGTATTTCCTTTCTGTCTCATCCCTTGTAATCTATGCAAAAAAGTGAAGTTTACAATTTCTCTGTCTAGAATGATTCTTTTTTATTGCGTGTTTTGATTGCTAATTAATGCTTATTTAATTTACTTATGTGTGTTCTTTTTGCAGGAGTTTACATTTTATTGATTGATGAAACTATTCACCCTATTCAATCAAAATCACTTTAAATAAGCAGCCTTACAGCTTACAAAATCCGTTTGCAGATAATGAAATGCCAAATGCACACCATATAAAAAAAAATCTTAGTTACTTCCAGATGTAACACAATTTACTGTTTCTGGGAAATGTAATGACTATATTTGTTGCTCCAAGATTTGAACATAAGGCACTACTGTGCCAGAAGTGATTGTGGCCTTACCTATTTAGTCTTGCCTGTCAGTTTTGTTTGCAAAGTTAAATCTGTGCACCCACTGTTTATCAGCAATCAATCAATCTTTACTAGGGTGCCCTTGCTGCAGCTCTGCATTGCTTCTTAAATTATTGCCACTTTTTTAAAATCTCATTATTTTGCATTTGTTTTGGTATTTTTGGTTCGTTTCTCTTTGTGCCTTGCACCTCATTTGAGTTCTGTTTAGTCTCTGTGTTGCCTCTGAGGTTTTTGGGTGCAGTTAAGTCCCTGGTCTCTGGTGTTTAGCCAATGGAGTGTAGAGTCTTGTGCTCTACTCAGAAAATCCTGAAATTCAGATGTGGAGGTATAACACTGAAGGAACAATGTATTTAAAGAAAGATACATTAGTCCTGACTACATTACCAGGCCAACAATGGATCTAATGAGAGATGCAACCACCGTGGCCCAACTGCCAAAGACAACGGTAGCACTTGGACCAGCTAGAGCTTGATTCACAAAGTTGTATAAGACCTGACAACTTAAAACTACAGCATTTTTCCAACCACCACTATAATGAAGAGGCAGCCACTTATACTGTATATACTTCTTATTTAAATAATATTACTGAGTGCTGCATTGTAACTGCCGTCATTCTTGTTGTATAAAAAGAGGTAATCCTATTTTGTACAATCTCACCACTTTTTAATGAATGCATTTGTGCATATCACCACAAACAGACACAAAGAGGATCTCAGCCATTCAAACCTAAATCACAATAGACAACATTTCATGCTATATTAAATACTTCTGTTTTTTAAAAGCAAGAATCTTACCAATTATTCATTTTGCAGATGTACAATAAAAATAGTGATCAAATAACCTGTAAATTTATGGCTCGGGCAGCAGAGAACTGCAGACTAGCATCAAAGACAGCACCATATCAACCTGCTTTATCGTCACATTTGCTTCTTACCTACCAGAACAGCTCCATTTTAAGGGCCACCCTTAGCTTACATTAGCTATAAGCTGAATAATGTTTTTTTGTAGTTAGTAATTTTGCTTCTGATGTAGCTCCAGTGAAAATTTTCAAGGTCATTTTCTGGAGTTATTTCTGATCGTCTTCCAGCTGTTTATGCCACCCACCAGGCTGTGTTCAGCAGGAAACATGCTTTTAATAGAAATCTCTAGCTCTCTAGCTGCTATTAGCTGTATTTGGTGATTTTTTGATTTCTGTTAGTTTTCACGTCCTTCCAGATTACATTTTTGAGACCTCCTGAACCAACCATATTTTAATATTCTATAATAATCTATGGGTGTATGTGCAATGTACCTTGAAAATGGTGCTGGGATGAGAAGGGAAAATAATTCATATGTAAACCTGAAAAATTGTGAGTTCCACTAAAAGAAATAACTTTCATTACTTTGCTGTCTGTTGCATTTTCTCCTGAGATTTATCTGTGTTTGATATTTCAGTATGTTTCTGGATTGTTTTGTGCATAATATTTTTAATTTAATTTATTTTTTACATTGTTTTTCAAAGCTGTTAATCTTTTTTTCTCATAGATGGCCAGGAAAATCACATTGGATGGCAACCATCGTCCCATATATTGGTATGTGACCAATCCTAATTCATAGGTAAAGTACACCCATGAAGTTTGGTTACACAGTTGGATAAGCCAGACACTGATCTTTGCCATTCCACTGTGAACAGCTTTTGCAGGTCATATTTGCTTGAGCCAGTGGTTCTCAACCTGTGGGGCGGGCCCCCCTAGGGGGTGCGAAGTAATAAAAAGGGGGAAGCAAAGATGTGAAAAAAAGAAAACAAGAATCAAAAATATGAAAAAAACATCTGTTGAAACCAAAACAAAATAACTTAAACTACATTCTGATACTAGAACAATAAATATAGAGTTAGATAAATGTTGATAAAAGTTAAGTAGGTATAATAAAATATGCATCTACATTTCAAAAAAATGTTAGGGGGGGGTCACGATTAAAACTGTTATGAAAACTCGGGTCGCAAATACTTAAAGGTTGAGAAACGCTGGCTTGAGCCTTTGGGCATTGTGTTTTATCCTTGTTACTGCAGTGTTCTATATATTTTGACCCATTTCTTTTTGCACTGTGCCATTGCTGTTGTTCGTTAGGTTGCATTAGAGTTATTCGTTGTGTACTACGATTTCGTTCTTTTTGGCTTTGAAATTAACACACAAATATTTTTTAAACTTACACTTTTACAGTAAAACTTCAGTAAAAACAATTTTTTGAATTAAATTTTCCAAAATATGGACTTTCATCGTGACAATGCAACGTATAACTGCCCATGATTGAATTTCGTTTCTTTCTCCCTTTTAAATAAAATGGCTTTTTCGAATGTTTGGCTTGTTAATTGTCTTTGCAAAAGCTATTCTAACGGGAAACTGTTAACATTTTAATACGAATGGCATATCAAGATCTCCTTGGCTGTGTAATGTTATCCACAGAAGATGTCCCACATTACCTTTCTTGGATATATATTAAAAATATATATGGATATATATATTAAAAATAGCAGTAGCCCTAGCCAGTAGCACTGACGCCTGTGGAACACCACTCTGAACAGTGGCCAGGTCTGATGAGGTTCCTTACACCTTCACCTTCGTCTGTGCCAATTCTGCACCCATCTAAAAAATCACCCTGAACTCCCACTTCTTTTAATTTGATGCCCAACCTCTTACAATATATGGCACCTTATCAAATGCTTTCTGAAAGTCCAGATAAATAATATCATAAGCTCCACTTTGATCGTATCCTTTTCTTGCCTCCTCATAGAATTCCAGCATGTTAGTAAAACATGACCTCCCTCTTCTAAACCCATGCTGACTGTTCAGAATAACTCCTGTCCTTGCCATGTGTTGCTCAATCTTATCCTTAATAATTCCTTTAATTAATTTTCCTGCCCAACCTCTTACAATATATGGCACCTTATCAAATGCTTTCTGAAAGTCCAGATAAATAATATCATAAGCTCCACTTTGATCGTATCCTTTTGTTGCCTCCTCATAGAATTCCAGCATGTTAGTAAAACACGACCTCCCTCTTCTGAACCCATGCCGACTGTTCAGAATAACTCCTGTCCTTGCCATGTGTTGCTCAATCTTATCCTTAATAATTCCTTTAATTAATTTTCCTGTGATGCATGTTAAGCTTACTGGCCTATAGATGCATGGATCTGTCCTGTCACCCTTTTTATATGATGGGGTATTTGCCATTTTCCAGTCCTTTGGAATCTCTCCAGTGTGCAGTGACTTCCTAAAAATATGTGTCAAGGGTTTATATATGTACTCACTAGCCTCCTTAAGAACCCAAGGATAAATATTATCTGGTCCTGGTGATTTGTTTGATTTCATCTTATTTAATCTGAGCAGCACTTCTCCCTCTACAATTTCCAAATCCCTCAGTACCTCCTTAGTAGTCACGTTTACCTCTGGGAGGTTATCCACTTGCTTACTTGTAAACACCTCAGAAAAATGTAAGTTTAGGGCAACCTCTATTTCACTGTCTGTATCTTTCAATTCCCCTTTACTATTCCTGATGCACTTGACCACCTCTTTGACTGTTCTTTTACTACTAAAATACTGAAAGAATCTCTTAGGGTCTTCTTTCGCCTTATCTGCTATATTCATCTCCAACTGTCTCTTAGACTCCCTGATATCCTTCTTAATGGTTCCCCTGATGTTCTCATACGCTCTACGATTCACTTTGCAGTCATTAGCCTTATATGCCTTATAAAGCAGTTTTTCCTTTGCAAATTCTTTTTTAAATCTTTATTAATCCACCATGGAGTTTTTTTAGTTTCCTATTAATTCCAAATTTAGGTATGCATCTGTCCTGCATTATATGTAAAACATTTTTAAACCAGTTCCACTGCTCCTCGACTGTCTCCACACTTAAAAGCTTATCCCAGTGTATCCTATTTAGACTTTGTCGCATCTGCTCAAAATTAGCCCTACCAAAGTTCAACTTAACAATTTTAGTCTTTGCATCTGCACTCTTACAAAAATTATTTATGACAGTACAAGATTTATTATGCTAACTTTATGTGTGAAAACCTTAAAACCTAATGAAAAAAATGGACAACCCAAATAAGACAACCAAAATAAGAATGCATTAACATATTGATATAAGCCAGCAGTAGAGTGGTTTAGATAGATGAACAAGAGCAAGTAATAGAATACTATTTAAATCTATTGTGCCCTGTAGGGGGTGCCTCAGAGCTCCAAACCCCAGACACAACCACAAAGATAACGTTTGCATGTTTATTTTAAGGGGACAAGCGTCTTTCTCTCCCACAATACAATTTTCTTCTTTCTCCCTTCTCCTCTATTCCTCACTAGGCAAGCTTTATCCTTCTCCTCTCCCAACTGCAACTCACCTAGGTAAAAAGGAACCCCTTCTTTTATGCCAGGTCCAGTAGTACCTGTATTGCCAAATTATGGCACCTAGGAAGAACTTTCAGGTCAGGGCAACTTCCTTACATTGAAGACGTCCTCTCCCAGCAACTCCCCCTGGTGATACTTAAGGAACCAGGCAGAGTTATACATCAGGACTACAGCTTTCATGCAGTTCTGATGTGCACATGGGAGACCTGCCAGAAGGATGCTGCCACCCAGTGTTTTGGAGGAACACATGGGAATCAGTCTCCTTCTATCCTTTCTGATGCCCAGGTTGCTTGCAGACTTGGCATCTATTTGAACTTGGGTCATTGATAAACATGACAGGGATAGACTAGCACAATGAGGACACACAACAAGGTAGGTGTAAAGTGCCTTGTGCAGTCTTATTCAAACAAATCAAACAGTGTTTAAAAGTGCTGAACAATTCTAGAAATAAATAATCCAATAAAAAGAGTGAAATACAGAAGATAAAACATATCTATTTATGAAAACAATTACTTAATTAGGGGTGGTGCAGTGGTAGTGCTGCTGCCTCGCAGTAAGGAGACCTGGGTTTGCTTCCCGGGTCCTCCCTGCATGGTGTTTGCATTTTCTTCCCATGTCTGTGTGGGTTTCCTCCAGGTGCTCTGGTTTCCTCCCAAAGTCCAAAGACATGCAGATTAGGTGCATTGGCAATCCTAAAATTGTCCCTAGTATGTGCTTGGTGTGTGTGTGTGCCCTGTGGTGGGCTGGCACCCTGCCCAGGGTTTGTTTCCTGCCTTGTGCCCTGTGTTGGCTGGGATTGGCTCCAGCAAACCCCTGTGATCCTGTAGTTAGGATATAGCCTGGTTGGATAATGGATGGATTTATGGAATTACTTAATGATTAAATCTGGAATAAAACCATGAAATGTTCCAGAAGTCAACTCACTTGTCTCCCCTGCTCACCTGCACAGGTCTATTCAACAAGGCAGAGTCAGTCTTCTTTTGCTTCCCATCCTGACCATCATCCTTCAACATCTGTCTGGACCAACACGGAGCCCAACTCCTGTTTCCTGCCACCTTCCTTTGGTGTCCACAGGCGTGTGGGTGCCCCCAATGACACATGCTCCGTCACCTCAACATGGTCAGTCTCCTCAAGTGAGCCATTCCCCTCGTTCCCCAATGGGGCTTCTCTAACTGCAATGCCTAATCGCCACCTCACTGGTACAACCAACCAATCCTGCTCTCTTTGCCCTTGGTTTCTCTTCCTTTGTTTTTTCTTTCAGTTCTCCTTTTTATCCTGCTTGGACTCCTTTTATACCTTTGTAGGTGCAGATGCTTTTCAACCAATGAAGCGCTGATGAGGTAACTAGCAGAACTGAATGTTTTTGCACATGGATACACAATTAGCCAATTTCGCTATTAAACACTCTTGGGTTGCATGGCATTGCAGCAGCACACACCCTCATCCACAAGCCTAACCTGCACTGTTTTTATTTAAAAACTCAGCCATAGACCCCTAATGCACTTCACAGCATCCTTCCATTATGAAGGCAAGAAAAGATCCATCCTGGCAAAGATGTTGGCCAAATCATGTCCTTTGTGACACAATTTAAATAAAAATATATGCGCATTTGTTATGTTAATTTTGTTATGGCTTTTTGTGTCCCATAGTTTCAAATATTACTTGGTTAAAACCTGATTTTCACCTCAATGTATATATATGAATATATATATATATGGTATATATCCCTTACAGGGATCAAACCTCGGATGTCAGCACCTGAGGCAAAGCCACTCATGTTGCACCATGGTGGCTGGTTCGCTTATTTGACATGGTGAAGATCATAGTATTACATTCATAGGTCCAATTCGCAGTATGAATATTTGGGTGGATACCTACCAGGTAACAGCCAGTCAGCAGACATCCACCACGTCCTCTCAGTTGCGAGTAGCTGTTTGTATGAGAGAGAGAGAGAGATGGTTGGCATACAGATGAGCCAAGACCCCACAAACATGTTGCAAAATTGGGAGAGAAACGGAATAAAAAGAAACCTATCCAATATCAAAAAATAAATCATTAATAAAACATTGAAAAAATACAGGGTCATTATCTAATCCATATACAGGGGGTCCTCAGGTTACAACACAGTTTCGTTCCTACAACAGCGATGTAACCCGAATTTTGGTGTAAGTCGAAACACACTCTAGCCTAAGTAACTTTCCTGTCTTAACACATTTGCAAAATCATAATCTAGAACATAAAAACACAAAATCTAAGCCTCAGAAAAAGGAAAAGGACATAAATATACTGTACTGTACACTGTACTGTAGTAACAGAAAAAATGAGTGTAAAAAAATCATTACCTTTATTCCTTCTCATGTCTTAGTTTTTTTAAGTTTTTATGGGAGTGAGCGTTGTAAACTTTAAACGTTGTATGTCGAAACGTTGTAACCCGAGGACGCCCTGTAGCATTATGTGTTATGGCCTACAGTGGTGTTAAAAAGAGATTACCTTGTCTCCTTTCATTATACATATCTGCTAATATTCACTTATAAGATCCAATATATTAATTATTTCTATTATCCATGCTGAATTAATGCCCGCTCCTGACACAATTGTTTTGTATTTTTTATCAAATTCCTGATGATTAACACAAAATCTGAGTGACCCATATGTTTCAACATCAACGAAACCTGCTCCAATAGTACTGGTGGATGGTCTACCAAACCCTATTAACAAATTAATGAATATACTAATATACTGTACTCGTCTGTTGTTTCAGGTTGGGATAAAGCATATGTTTTCCCCTTGGGTATCAGTGCTCTCAATAATTAGGTAATTTGGCAATTGTATGCATGTGTGGGTAATGCGAAAGGCTTCTGTTTGCTAAATCTTGAGGTATGATTTGTGTGGTATAGCAAATAATTGCAGAAAATTGAATCTGTTCTTGGCAAGTGTGAAAAAGGCCCACTCTGCCAAATAGTTATAACACTTTTTTTTTTTTTTTTGTTCTTTATTTCGCCTTATACAATTTCTTGTATTAGGAATTTGTTAGTTTTCACATACCCCTTGGGGTAAGAGCGCAGGGTCAGCCATTGTAGAGCGCCCCTGGAGCAATTGCAGGTTAAGGGCCTTGCTCAAGGGCCCAGCAGAGTAGGATCTCTTTTGGCAGTGATGGGGATTCGAACTGGCAACCACCGCCCAACACTTGGATCAGTTCGTGACAGGTGAAGTCATCCCTGATGGAGGATCGCTGGAATCATGGGAAAGAGAGGTCCTTTTATCGGATTGGCTGTCCAGCACTGTTTCAGCTGTGGAATGGCCAAATGGGGGAGGCAGCTTGACGGATGAGGTCTCCAGGACTATAAACAAATCCAAATCATATTATGTGATGTCATCCATTGTTAAATTCTGCTACGTACTTCTAAAAATTTTTATTTTTATACTGTATTGAGGATTTGTTCTGTTCTGTGTATTGTATTGTATTGTATTGTATTGACCCCCTTCCTTTTGACACCCACTGCACGCCCAACCTACCTGGAAAGGGGTCTCTCTTTGAACTGCCTTTCCCGAGGTTTCTTCCATTTTTTCCCTACTGGGGTTATTTTTGGGAGTTGTTCCTTGTCTTCTTAGAGAGTCAAGGCTGGGGGGCTGTCAAGAGGCAGGGTCTGTTAAAGCCCATTGCGGCACTCCTTGTGTGATTTTGGGCTATACAAAAATAAATTGTATTGTATTGTATTGTGAATGCTTTAAAAGCCAAAGGAATCCCAAAATTACCTTAGGGCTCTGTGGTGTTTAAAACATGTTACCCAGAGCGTACATTTTATCTGTGATAAACATATTACACCGCTGCTAATTAGACCACTTCAACTGGAACCTGTGACTCATTTAATCAAGACCAGTGCTTATAAAACTCTCTGCTGAGTAAGAGTGAACCAATACTAACGAGTTCAAAACATCATTGATCTTAGCAGAAACTTTTAAACAACTGTCAGCAAAGGACTCACTATTCTCGAGTGCGTTACCCAAAAACAACAAATCACAGCAATTAACGAGTGACTGCACGATACACTTAAATAAAGTAAAAGCTACTTTTTTGTGTGTTTCCCAAAACCCTTAAGCAGATAATTTAGAATAAAGTACTACTTAATTAACTCCAGCCTGAAATCACCTACAAAAGAGCATCACAAGTCACTTGAAAAATTGGCAATACTTTCATTTTAAGGTGACACATTTATTCCTCCTGTGGAAATATGAAGTACTGTAAATATAACATCATAATTTAATAATATAATAGGACAAAGGGTATAAATAACCACAAAATTGAACGTGTATTGTTTCTAAAACAAGCACAAAAATGGACACGTCATAAAAGAAAAATCAAACTATTCTAAAACACAAAAGCCCTTTTTAAGGTAATAGCAGAATGTCATTTAGTAAGGCATGCAGTACCCTTTCCAACAGTGAGAAAACACAATGAGTGAGAAGGTACAAGGAAACCAGGGTGGTTCCAATGAGGAGCTTGCATGTTCTCACTGCATATGCCTGGGCTTCCTCAGGGTATTCCAGTTTCTTTCCAGAGACCAAAGACTTGCATTGTTAAATTTGTCCTAGTATGTGTGTGTGTGTATGTGTGCAAATCGATGGACTAGCACCTGTCCAGGTATTACTCGTATACTGTGCCCAGTGTTTGCTGGGGCAGGCTTCAGCTCCCCATAAACCAGTCCTGCATAAGAAGATTAAGAAACTAGATGGGTGAAAGGATGGAAATGATACAACGAAGACAAAAAGCTTGCACATCACAACCTGTTTAATTCTCTTCCAGATGCATAGTCACCACTTTGACAGCCTGGTGGAACTTTGTACATTTTTCAAGTATCTTTAAGTGAACTAAATAAATTCTATTATAAAAAATTCCCACATTCCCTTGGACAGTGCAAGTTGTTTATTTCTCAAATACATACAGAACAACTCAAGAATACAGTAAATCTAATGCAAAAAAATATCTTGTGTTCTATCACACTGCAAGTTTGCTGATGTTCTATACTGTCCTGTTCTTCGGCCACCGTCTGAGGGTTGTTTACAACTGTTAACTGACAAGTATGAAGGGGATACCTGTAATTGCCCAGTTGTGCCCACCAACAAATTGTCCATGTCTTCCTTTTTTACACTGTTGAATTGGCTAAGATGAAGGCATTGTGGGTACTCCCAGGCAACTTTGTCACAGTATCCACAAAAAGTCCTTAGTAACTGCAAAATCAACTGTACGTTTAATGCAGAGAAGGTTTACTGAGAAGCTGGTTGTATGAATTTAACTAATATATGAGTCCTGCAGTTGTGAGAGGGTGGTGAAGTCAATGGATATTATTTTGGGGTGGGAGGGCTTTCTTTATTGTAGCTGCCCTCTCCCTATCCAAATGTATCTACCTTCAGTTTCTGCCCTTCATTTCTCTTCATAACCAGTTGTAACACAAAAATCATCATGACAGAAAGGCTAGATGCAGTCCTAGAACACTGGTTCTTTACAACATAGAAATAAATTTGTATATGTTAACAGTATAATTTAAATGAACTTAACAATGTACCTATAAAATGAAGCACAGTAAATGTTTTAATGCATTTCATCATGAAAATCATATAATACTGTATCAACATAAATCTTAATATTCTGAACACTTCAAGAGCTGTCATAATGTGAATTTAACATATTCTGTGTGGCAATTGCTACTCATGGCTACTGTCAGTGCAGAGGAAGCCCATTTAATAAGCATATAGCAATTAACAAACAGTCTGTGAAACACATAGATTACAAAGGATTTATCATGCTACATTACTTACGATAGGGTTTGAGAAACACCCGATTTTAATGAGCCATCTGAAAATGGAGTTTATGATGTTTTTAGTGTTACAATGCTTTCAGGAAATGCACCCCTGTTCTGCCCCACAAACACGTGCTCAAGTCGAATAGCTTGTTTTTCCCCTCTAGATAAAGACAAGTCCTAAAGCAGTGCCCTCAATTGCAGTAATATGCACTGTGATGGACGGCCAACAGCGTATCCCGGCCGACATATCGAAGACGCTAGATGGCGTCTTCCCTGCAGCCTAGAGGTGCCCCGGATTCCCGCAGGGCATCACAGAAGATGGAGTTCAGCTTCACAGCCCTGCTGGGTGCCACCGTGTGACAATACAGGGAGACACGGGGATTGTTGTTTCCCATATAGCCCGGAAGTACTCTCAAGTCACAGGGCCGGAAGAACAGAAGTACTTCTGGGCTGAAGAAAAATATAACTCTTTATCTGACCCGGGAGTGCTATGGAATCACATGGACAGAAGGACAGAAGCACTTCCAGGTCAAGGACTATTTAAAGGACTATTTGTGTCCCAGCAAGCTGAGCCGGAGTTGGGAGGGTGTGTAACGGAGCTGCTGGGAGTGGAGGATTGATTTATTGTATTGATTATTGTTATCGGAGAATTGTGAGTGTGCGGTGCTTTGTGCACTTTATGGAAGAAAAATATTAAAAGATTCTTCTTGGTGTTTTTACAAGGGTGTCCTGAACATCTGTCTGTTGGGTTTCACGGGGCAACAGCAACCCAGAGCGTCCATGCATCCACAACACATAACACTTCCTTTGTGCATGTCTTGCATCCTCCTAATTTTTGCCTTTCATGCAGTCCTAAATGTGCCTTCACTCCTGTTTTAACCCAAATATTCTGCTGTTAAACTGTTATGTTCCTTGACATAACTTTTTATTAGCTTTACCACTAAGAGCTCCTCAAACAACTTCTGGATTATTTACGGGGCTGCTTGACCTGCTTCAGAAAAGTCTGTTGGCCAGACTGGAACTGCATAAATCTATCTATCTATCTAAAGTCAGTGTGCACCCTAATCATTTCAGGGTCGGACATATTCATTATTGGTTTTTATTATTTTTGAGGAAAAACAAAATGGCTGTAGAATTTAAGAAAGAGCACAAAGTGGTGACATCGAGAAAATAAAAGGGAGTAGAGGTGATGATACCAAAAACAACAATACTATTTAAAATCCTAATTAAAAATGAACACCCCACGCGGAGTGCAAGTACGATTCCAGAAAGGCAGATCATGATGAGTTATGGCCCACTCTGCATTAACTCATTCCCAAACTAATCTCTACTTTGTGCCCTTTAAGCACTTACCTTATTTGACAGGTCTGCTCTGTTTTATCTGCACTGCAGAGTTGCCAGTTGGGTGGAGTTTCTGAATTAAACAAAGCTTGTTAGTGTATAGGAGGAGAGAGTGAGTGAGCGGGACTGAATTGGAGTTAAAAAGACTGGCTATGGTGTTCTTTTGTTAAATTTGTTTTTTTAAAGCCAGCTGTCCTGGTTGTATTTGCTACTTAATTAATCTGATTAGTGGTGTATGCCTAATTTTGTATTTTATTTATCAGATAACTAAGTTAGTCATGTCCTCCTATCTTGGCTTCTGTTTTGTGTGATTATCTCCATTTTTCTGTGTATAATTTAAAAAAGAGAAATGAAGAGTAGGGGAAAAATGAAAAGATAAATTATCTTACCAATCTTAAATTGGGTTAGGCGGGATAGAGGATATTATCTTATAATACGTTATGGCAACCTTAGGTTAAGGTTGCCCGATCATTTGAGAAAAAACAGTAATCCATTGGAGGGCTTGTAAGAGGCTAACACAAAACTTCCAGGCTAACATGTGACAGCAGAGACATTCCTGCTATAAGAGATGGGGTACAGCTATCCAAGAAGTGGCCTTGGACATCCTTTCTAAGCTGCTCAAAGATACCAGTGGTCACTAAAGGAAACGATCGCCTGATGGCCATGTAGCTGTTGAGGACATATTCTGATAGCCAGTCTGGACGAAAATTCAGTTTTTGTTTTTAATGTATTTAAAGACTACACATTGTTTAGTGGCAAGTCTAGAGTCAGAACCAAGTTTGGTTAAAGGTTTCTGAATGAAAAAGCTGTAGTCTAAAGATGACTGCATATAGGAAGAAAGGGGCTTTATAGTATATGGAAGGTGGAAAAACAGACCTGGAAAAAAAATTCAGGCACAACAATAAAACCACATAAGATTGTCAAATGGTGACATTTTTAGCCTATTCCTTACATAATGTGTGCATTTTAATTGAATGCATATAGAAAATCATTAAAATGGGTAGAAAATTAACTGCATAAATACATCACCCAAGTTTTTAAAGAACACAAAAAATATATACTACCACAGAAGTAAAAACAAGCTTTTCATTTAATGATTTCAAAATGGAAAAGTGAGATGTGCCTAAGGCACTTGGATATTGAACAATAGCATTATCCTGATCTAATGTAATGTTGAAGAAAGACAATATTGTTATTTAAAAACCAAGCATTTCTCTGCAGTTACATAAGTGGAATGCTGCAAATGTAGCTCCAGTCCAAATAAAGGGAGAAAAAAGTAAAAGACTAACTGAATGCAAATATTCTAAATAACAATCGTCACAGGTAAGGAAAGGGAAGACTGCACCAAACCAAATGTTAGACTTTTTTGAGGAAGTAAATAAATAGCAAAACAAGGACAATAATACAACACTGTTTACTTATACTTAAAAATACCCTTTTCACAAAGTTCTACGCTGTTAGTTAATTCTGAAGCCAGAAGCATTTCACATCACAGGTAACTTTAAGAACTGGACATCAGTCTTATATTGTAGATAAACAATCAATCAATCAATCTTTTTTTTTAGTTTTACTCACACTCATATTAAAGGCTATTTATTTAACACTAGCAAAATACCAGCGCTTCGCAGCAGAGAAGTAGTGTGTTAAAGAAGTTATGAAAAAGAAAAGGAAACATTTTAAAAATAACGTAACATGATTGTCAATGTAATTGTTTTGTCACTGTTATGAGTGTTGCTGTCATCAAGGATTTGATTATCATTATTTCTTTCAAACAGGTTCGTATTTGGAGGATGTGTTGTGTTCAAGTTACATTCCGTGTTTGTCAACCATTGTAATGATAACAGGTTTCATTCCTCGAAGTGTTCACTACCCAAATTGTTACTCGTGAATCTAAGATGTTTAACAGTCATTCCTGGGATTAACTTGTGGATTTGCCTGCTAATATTTAGCGGCAGTGTGTCTATTAACTTGTGGATTTGCCTGCGAGTATTAAGTGACAGCGTCTCTATGAACTTGTGGATTTGCCGGCGAGTATTTAGCGACAGCATCTCTATGAACTTGTGGATTTGCCTGCGAGTATTTAACGACAGCGCGTCTATTAACTTGTGGATTTTTCTGCAAGTATTTGGCGGCAGCGTCACGAAGTTGTTTCCGTCTAGCTGCATCAGAAAATGTACCACGACATTTGACACGCCTCCTTTTTACTGTTTTCTAACAGCTTGGATTGCTGCTGTCATAATCGGTTTGAGTTTCATGGTATGTTTCAATTACGTCAGTATTTGCAGGACTTGTTGTGTTGAAGTGACATTTGGCATCTGTCAAGCGTTGTAAGCATACAACCGGTTTCATCGATAACTTCACATCCAGCTTTTGAGAGTTTAAACATTCATAAACATCAAAGTGTCCACTACTGAAATCGTCAACTGTGAATCTAAGATGTTTAAGAGGCATTGGCGGTTCTCCAAATGTGTAAAATATTTGGCCATTTCGGTACACTTGAAAGCGACAACTGAATAATTCAGTGGCAGCCATCAACTCACATACAGAAGCATAGGTGAAGGGCTTAAGCATTTCACTCTTCTAGTGCTCCTGTGTAGTATAATTATCTCCTGTACCGTCATCAGTCCACACCTTGAACCTGTCCTAGTCATTCAATACAGAAGACACAATGTTCCTCCGGATATCAAGAGTGAGCCTCATATGGCTGTGCAATATGTAACACAGAGAATGTAAAAGGCAGGCGGCATCTCAGGGCACGGAAACCACTCGGTAAGTGACAGTTCTTTGATCGATGGTGATCACCTCAATAGACATGTTAATGGAGGTACGGTTGGAATGGTAAAGGAAATGGGTACCTGAACAGTATACTAAGTCTAAAATACCTACACAATAACTATAATCATAATAAATGAACAATAAAACCGAAGCCGTGGATTAAATAAAAAGGCTGCAGTTATCAGCAGGGAAATATGAATACTGTGGCGAAGCAAAGAAGGAAATAAAGAGACCGGAGCGACAGACGGCCTTATATAGGCAGGCAGCCAACTACGTGGGAGGTGTGGGGATGGGGGACGCAATGCCGCCTCACACGGCGACCGAGCTGCAGGTTATGGACGTATATACTGTATGTACGTAAGTAGGATTCAGTTATGACCATTACGCGTAGAATTTCGAAATGAAACCTGCTTAACTTTTGTAAGTGACCTGTAAGGAATGAGCCTGCCAAATTTCAGCCTTCTACCTACACGGGAAGTTGGAGAATTAGTGATGAGTGAGTCAGTGAGGGCTTTGCCTTTTATTAGTATAAATACAAGACTGCATGTAATAGATTGTATGTTCAAATACAAACGTATAGCATGTAATAATTTGGAAAAGCATCAGGGAGTGCCTTCTAACCTCATAACAGTTAGTGCTGAGGTACCTGTAGAGGCACACTACTGAGAACTCTGAAAAATAGAACATTTTTTTTCTTTCTTAGACTGTTTCTTTTAAAGCTGTTTTTTTCAAACAAACTGTATATCAGAAAGTCAGGTCGCTTTTTAAAAATGCTTTCTCTGAGATAAAAATGCACTTTCTGTAACCCTTTTTGCTGTGTGGTCTTCACTCTTTTGGTCAGTCACTGATTTATCTCACATGACAACATCAAAGCTGAAAACACAGCCATATGAACAACTAACATGTCTCTGAAAATTTTAGTAAACCATTATGGTCTCTTGTATACCAAACACATTGCTCTGTCTACTTTATATTTACATTTACAATAAGTTGATTTGTCTGCTTATGGCTGAAAATAAGTACTAGCACCACTCAGCAGTAATGTATATAAAAAATGATAAGCTTGTGCATGGCAGGACTGTCAAATAATAAGTTGCGCAATATATTCTGCTTTAATAATTTATAATTATTTATTACAAAGTAAAAAATTATTTTATACATAACAATTTTTAAGTAAACTAGTTTTAATATGAAATAAGGAAAACTGAAGAAAGGAGATTCAAAAGCAGTCAGATTAGATGACAAGGGATGCCGGAAAATATATATAAATGTAAATGGTGGATTGGAAGTCTTCCGGATGAGAAGAATTAAGTATTTGTGCAAGTAGTGTGGTGTAGAATATTATAACCATTATTTCAAGGCACAATTATCCTGCCTAGTGTTTTTCCAAATATTGATGTTATGCTTTATGGAGATATTTTAAATCCAAGGTCATCCAAGAGATAAACAAATATTTTTGCCCAAAAGGACTCACGTGCAGAGTAGGACATTCCCATAACGTGTGCATTAAAGATGCAGTGGTTGGTGACATTGCTCACAAATTGAATCTTGACCTAGATATATTGTAGGCAATATTTGACAAGATATATGTGAACAATGAAAAATTAATATTTTTTATTTAAATTGAGAGGTCAATTTCCCTTATTTCCATTAGATCACTCAGGGGTAAGTTCCTTAAGATTTTTTTTATATATACAGCAATCTGGAAATGGTTGCTGAATCACTGGTGAAAGATGCAGGAGGTTGCTTGGTTGCTTTTACCAAAGATTCTGAATCGTATATTTAAAAAGCGTCTATGGAAGGTTACATTCAGTGTATATTAATGGAAAAGGTGCAAATACCTTGTCAGTGGTAAGATCTCTAATTGCCTATAGAGAATTCCAAAAATTGAATACAGCATAGGTTAGGAAAGACTGACAAAGGTGATTATCATGTACTATATAGAGACAACAGATAAGAGCTTCTCTGCCTTAAAATGTGTCATATAATGGTTCCATATATTTAGTAAATGGTGAAACACTAGGCTGCTGGCAAACTCATGAAAATTTGTGTTACCTGGAGTACAGGGCAAAACATAAATAGAAAATTTAAAACAAGATAACTTTTCTTTGGATATCCAAGCAGATCTAGCTTCATGGACACTACCTTATTGTGAAAATATACTTGAATGCCAGTAATCGACCTAAATGTTTAGTAGTGCCATACCATCTGAAGTAGCCCTTTTAATGCATGGTTGTTTTGAATCCCAAATAAATGATGTTGGAATTGAGTGTAATATTTTAAAGAAGGACTGGCTGATTTATAAGAATGCTCTGAAAGAAATATAGAAGCTTTGGGTGTTCCACCAAAAGAAAAATATTTTAAATGGCAGGCCATGAGAGCAAATGGGAAAAATAAGACAGAGAGATGTAAATGTGGTAAATAATCAAACAAGGTGAAACAGACATTAAACTAGTCAAAACAGAAAACACAAAATCCAAAATAAGAATCCTAAGATGCTTTTTCTCTAATATACTAGAAAACAAACAGTTCCATGCCAAAGGTTTTTGAGGGTTTCGTCCACAATATTAGGCAATGTGAATACCGTGCCATCGATTTATAGACACCATCATGCCTCTAGTTACCCCTGTGTGTTTGATAGCAATGATACCACAAAATGTCAATGTCCATGAAAAATAAAATGGCGGTGAACAAAAATTACAGTTAATTAAAAGTAACATTAAATCAACCAGCTAATGAAAGAATGACATTCTATGTATATCAAAACCTTAACAAGAAGGAAAAAGAAAGAAAATACACTCAGCCAAAATAGAGAATGAAATAAGAAGTTTCAACTACTGTCAGCAACTCCTATTTTGAATATTGTTTGCGTTTGTTGGGGGGTTTTATACCCTAAAGTATTTGTTAGGTTTATTTATTTTTGAAATATAATTACAGTTTAAATTTTGATTTGTGATTTGGGCTACTATTTGGATGCCACTATTATTGTTTACTGCTGCTAGGACTGTCCCAGAGTTGACGTGTCCTCAGAGGTTGTGGTCTGTCAATTACAACACTACTTGATAAAAGGTTATCCAGGGGTACGCTTCCCCACCCAACTACATGGATTATGAAAACTTTCAAACCTTTTTGAAAAATGTCTTTGTTGGGTTTCTCTTGATTTTGAACTCTCTGAAATTCTTCTCACTTTGATTTTGTCTCACAGTTGTTGGCGTTGGTTACTGATAGTTGTTCTTTTGGTTCTGACCCATACTTCGGTTTTTTGACTACATCATTTTCTTTCAGTCCCCTTCTTAAATCTTGTGCCTGCTGCCATAACAACAACATTGGGGAGTATTCTTTTTAACAATATTAATTCTGGCTAAAGTATGATAAAAGGAAGACTATATATTTCATTTTGTTTAATGTTTAAAGATATATTTTGTGAATACTTGTAATATTAATTTTCAGCTGTTCAATGTTGCTGTGTCTGAGGGTGTCAAATTATATGACTAGGAATCTCAGGGAGTGACTGATTACACTGTCACCTCACAAAGGTGTACCTTCTCAAAAGTGGTATAACAAACACAGAACAACCAATGGACATCTGTGTTGCCTCCAAAAGTTCAATGAATCCCTCCTCCGATTACAAAGCCCAAAATACTTGCTCCCTTCTTTCTTGGGTCACATTATAATATTCATATAATGTTCCTTCAGCATGTTATAAACTAGCTGTAATTTTCTTAAAATTACACAATTAAATCTATGACTGAAAATCATCAGAAAAATCATGCAGTGTAACACTGGCCTTGGGGTAACTGAACAGTGGTAGACTGAACCATCTACACAGTGATTAATAGTTCTAGCAAATAATGCCACATGCAAACGTTAGGCAACTTAAAGATGGGGGGGCTTCTGTGGTCTCAGCAAATAGTCAGGCATCTGTAAAACTGATTATTCAAGTATTCCTTGCATATTCGGTTTCCTTTAACGATTAGCATTGCACATCTCTACATATATAAAATTCAACGTCTGTCCGTCAGTCTGTCTGTATGTCCGGCTGCTTAACAGATTTAGATCGGGTTTTTTTGTATAATTTGCTTGAACATTCCGGTTGATTTTCCGTCTTCTCTCATCACGCTAAGTATTATAGTTTGGTTGCGGCACCGATTTATTTCAGCACAGCTTAGGCTGTGGGCTAAGAGGAGGGTAGGTGGAACCTCAGGAGTAGGGAGCTAGGTGGGGCCATCCTCACTCACATGCCAGCCTACGTTTGAGTTGCTTTACCTCTCACCATGTGTTGGAGCGTACCTTGCCTCCACTTAGCTAGCAATACCTGTTTGTTCAGCAGACATTATCCTCTAGAGATTGTTAAAGAATAACGAGAGAGATCACAGCTATGTGCATTTTAGATGGTACCTGTTCATTGGCAGAGATATCACGGCCACGTGCTCTTCTTCCCACGCGGGGGATGCTCTCCCATCAAAGTAGAACATAATCAGATACAGTGGCAATTTTTGACGTTGGAGCGTACCTACCTTTCGCTTGGCAAGAGATACCTTGCCAACTTTTTACATTTTTGGCAAAGAGATCACAGCTACATTCTCTCCCCTGACAGCAAAACCGAAAATATTGTATATCAAGATACATATATCAGATACAAAAGCTATCAATATAAATTCTTCTCAGTACAAATTATTATATTTTATTGATTTTGTTTTGTTTGTCCTGTTTCACTACTATAATGGTGGAGCCACGGGGCACAGCCAGTTGGTTCATAAAATTGCACATGACAATTCAAATGATGAAAACAATCTTCCTCCTGGCTGATACAATCCCTGGCAAACCATAAGATCTACTAAAAATAAATGTCAGATTAATGAAGTCAAAAGTAAAACAATACCAATTTTAAACAGTAAATCTAACACTGCAGGAAAATATTTTTTCAGCGTGCTAATAGGGTTTACTTAAGCTTCAGTAAATGATCAGACTACAGAAAATGGAAACACCAGTATGTATTTTTGAAACAGTAGTTTTTTTGTATTTTCAAGCTTATTATGTTATTAAAGCTGGTTTTTAATTTATTAATAAGAGCAAAACATCCAGTTCAGTTGATCGTCTGCCAATAAAAATGCGTTAACTTGAGTACTGACATCTGAATAAAAAGGCTTTCCATGTTCTTAGTTCTAAGCATTCCTGCTTCTGTCCTACTGCTTAATTTGTGAACCACAAGTTCATCACAACAGCTTTTTCTTTGAATCATAAAACCCACAACAGGGAACACTGCTAAGTTAAACAGTGTATATGTTTTTGCTTCTCTGTGTGTACATCTGGAAAGAATTAAAACCAAAGTAAAGCAATAATATCCATTTTCACCAAGTGATTGGAATATCTGACACAACACTGCAGACATGTTTTAACCACACTGCAACTAAAATCACGTGTAAAAAATGAAATGTAATATTAAGTGGTGTAAACCACATATATTGTACATAATAATATGAAGACCAAAGTAAAGTAGATGTTGCGGGATTTTTCAGTTTCTAAATCTTCAGTATGTGTAACCTATCCACTTTCTACTCCAATTATTTTGTAATACATGATGAAAGGAAAGTGGAAGCTTGTGTTGGTGCAAATCTGGTATGAGTCTGAGATGAGGCAGGTTTGCCAGTCAGTCTCAAAGCGAAATCATTCAGACCAAGCCAAGCTAACGTCTTTAATCTGGAATGTGGGAGGAGAACAGTTGCATAGTACGCTTACAGATATGGTGGAGGCAGACTATCGCACAAACACAGAAAATTATATTTTACCTTAAGTGGGCCCTATATACATAAATAGACATGGTGCCTAAATTTATAGATTCAAACCGAAGGTGTTTTCTGCCTAAATTACAAAAATAAATAAATAAAAATGCAGAAGAAAAAGCAGAAACCTAATACTATAAGAACGGTGATCATAACTCGAAATAATTAAAAGTTATTAGAAAGGCAAATAAAATGCTAAGTTGTTTTGTAAAAACTGTTGAATATAAAATGAGTGACATTATTCTCAGACTACAAAATCCACTAGGAAGATCACATCTGAAGTACTCTGTGACATTCTAGTCACCACACTACAAGAAAGGCAGAGCAGCACTTGCACCCAAGTGCATCCCAGGATTTAAGGACGTGTTGTACTCCAACAGACTCAGAGGATTAAACTTATTTAGTCTCAAGCAGAGCAGAGGTGACCTAATCCAGGTCGCTAAAATTCTGGAAATAGATCCACTAGAATTCCATCCATCCATTATCCAACCCGCTATATCCTAACTACATGGTCATGGGGGTCTGCAGGAGCCAATCTCACCCAACACAGGGCGCAAGGCAGGAAACAAACCCCGGGCAGGGTGCCAGCCCACCGCAGGGCACCCACACACACACCAAGCACACATTAGGGACAATTTAGAATTGTCAATGCACCTAACCTGCATGTCTTTGGACTGTGGGAGGAAACCCACACAGACACAGGGAGAACATGCAAACTCCACACAGGGAGGACCCGGAAAGCGAACCCGGGTCTCTTAACTGCGAGGCAGCAGCGCTACCCACTGCGCTACCATGCCGCCCTCCACTAGAATTCTTTCAACTATGTGGCAAAATGCATATTCAAGGGCACCAGTGAAAATTAAGGTGAAGTACATTACGACTGAAGGCAGGAAGGACTTCTTTATGTAAAGAGTTGTGGCTTTCTGGAACAAACTACTGAGGCATGTAGTTGAAGTAGAAACCTGAACAACCTTTAAGAACAATCTAGATGAAACATTGGAACAAATTAACTATTAGCTAAACAAACAAGCCTGATGGACTGAATGGTCTCCTCTTGTTTGTTAAATTTCTTATGCTCTAATATACTCATATCAATATTTTAGGAATGAAATGCAATTGAAAATCTCTTTTGTTTAAAGATGTTAGTAATACTAGTATACAAAGTAGTGTGTTCTCTGCAAAACTGAAAAAAGCATTTTATTTAATGCTGGAGATGAATTAGACACACCATGGGAAGAACGGTCATTATCAGGGGTTAAAATGGGCAAAACATTCTACAATGGTATTCTGGTACAGTGATCTGAAGGTTCACGAAATCAGTAGAAAAGTGTTTCCACACATTCTTGGTTTATATAGCAAGCTAATACATTTAAAGGCCACCAAAAGGATGACATGAGAGGGCAAAGTCAAGAAACTTCCCAGTTTGAAGATTTAACAATAAGGCAAACAATTTTGTTGATTGCCAAATACACTTTTGATGATGAAACTTGCAAGTAGAATGATAATTGAAGTGTATGGATAGGGTTGCCATAGGGTTAATCTCTCTCTGTATGACTATATATATGTATAAATTTATACATGCCCCCTACACACCCAGACCAATATATTATATAAAAGTAGAGACATACAGTAAGTTAAAAACATAAAGCAAGAATTTAATGGGTTATGAGAAAAACAATAAAATCATTTGAAAATTATTTACTGAAAGTGCAATTACATACACCACAGTTTGCTTCAAAACAGCTTCTGCCTTGTTTGATAAATGTCCATTCGCTGGAATACTCATCATGAAATTTACACTTACGTTTTGGCATCTTGTAATGGATGGATTAGTTTTTAAGTTAGAAAAAAAGTGGGCCGTGGCAAGTAGTAACAACACACTTTGTTGACACTGTATGTTGCAATGCTGGTACAGAACTGCACAGCAGCGCGGCTGGAGAGCAAAACGGTAAGAATGTCGCTGTCCTCACCCAACCATAGCAACTGAACAAGTTGCAGACAGGCAGCAAACAGTAGTTTCCTCGTTACATTTGGGTTTTTTCATCAAGAGAATCTGAGAAAAGAAAGTATAATTACTTATAAAGTTAGAACTAAGTACCGTAAGAAGGTAGTAAAAATATATTTTTATTATGAAATTTGAAAATGAACTAAATATGGGACATTTGGGTGTCCCTGAAAGGTCAGTACAGGACAGAAGACAAAATTATCAAATATGGGACATGTCCCGTATATAAAGGACATCTGGCAACTCTATGTATGGAGTGCAATGGCAAATGTACTGACTACACAGTAAATGCAAAAAACAAAATTGATATTAGGAATAAAGAGATGAATTGATGTCAAAGCCAAGCCAAGAACTGTAACTGGGCCATCAAATAAATAAATTAACAGAGGCAATACATTTATATTAAATCGTATTGAGAAAATGGAGCAGTTTTATGTGAACCAGCACAATCATAATCAAATGAAGAAATAATCACTATAATGTGGGTTGAGTCCTAAACTTGGTCAAACAACCCAGTACAACGGCAGTTTAAACAGCATTGCGCTAGTGACGTCACGTGACACAACTTCCAGGAGGTTTGGCCTAGCAATGTGGTGCCCAAAAGAGAGACTCAAATAGAAAAAAATAAACTGGCATCACAGGAGAACATGATCAATTATTAACATCATTAAAAAAATATGTAAATGAAAAATGTTCAGAATTAATTTATTCATGTTCAGAACCCATATAGTTTCAATGAAAAGACTATATTGAAATTGAAATTAAAAAAGACACTAAGTCCACTAATTTACTTTAACACCTTTCAGTGTTCTTCCTGTTTACTAAAACTTTAATGACAATTTCCTGTTACTGGACTGACAGAGTTCTTGACACATACAGTAGTTCCTTTGATTTCCTGTTGTACTGGATTGACTTGTTATGCCCAAGTGCTTTCAGTAAAAATCCAGATTTAAAAAATGTTAAAAATTGTATTGACAGAATTTAAATATTTAAATTATATTTAAGTTATACTCTGTGATAGAGAAAAAAATGCCATTTTGTGACTGCAAACATTTTGTTTAAATGCAGCCAAAATGTTTGCTTTGTACTGTTTCTTTCTGCAAATGAAAAGATATTGAACTGTGAATCTTTGTTAAGATAAATTTTAACTCAATGGTGTTTTATACATTGAGTAACAGTTCTAGAACTCCACTTTGTATTTTTGTTTATAATTCTATGTATTTATTCTAAGTTTAAACATAGTTTACTTTTGTCTTAATGTATAAAACATTATAATCTTAGAAAAGAATGACTTTGCAATTTGTAAATCAGAGGCTTGGTGGGATTCATCTTTCTCTAGTGAAACAAGATACAATACCAACAAACACTCTGGACAAGAAAAGGTTTTTTGCACATACGTTCATGATTAAAGATTTTGAGCAAAGTTATTAGTCACAAAAACTATTAGCCAGTTACCAGTGAGTAACATCACAGGGTCCAAAATCTCACTTGAAGATACTGGTAAAAAGGATAAGATGCATGAAGGTAAGAGAGAGATCCTCTCCATTCAATCGGAGATACATATTTGGTCACTGGTCTTCTGCCTCCATGAGTATAATTTTGTCTTTTTATGTAAGCTGTGTAAAACTTTGCAACAAAGGTGTGTTTTTACTAAGGCTTTACATCCTGTCTTCACTATTATTCAATTTGATCCTGTTATTCATAAATATTGCTTTTCTGTAAAAGTCTGTAATTTTTCCACATATATTGAGTAATTGAGGTCATAAAGTGATACAAGGCAACTAGCGTGGCCAGACTGCCATTTGCCTCCCACAGAGTCGCCGTCCGAGGAGGGACTGTTCCAATAGTGGGCAACACAGAAAGGAGTAACACACCATTGGTAAATGGCAAAAAAATAGGTGCACCATGCTCCAGTGTCTAGTGGACATCTGTCTGGTCTACTCAAGCCGCAGCTAGTGTCTTCCTCTGTGGAGCACTAAAGAGTAAGAGGCTGTGCAGATATCACTCATAATTGAGGCTTAACAGTGGGTGTGTGCGTGAGTGTGTGTGCTAAACATGCCCAAGAACAAGCCAACCGATAACAGATTTAGTGAGTCCTGCTCTCCCCATAATAATACATAATCAAAAAGAATTATATTATCAAAAATCCATCACTAATAACGATCCATAGTGACACACTAAAACAGGATGACTAAACATCAGCTTTTTAATTAGTAACTTAGCACAAGCCATATCTAAAGAACAGATGCTTTTTCAAAAAGCCAAACAAGCTTATATGGCTCCACACATATATGCTGTACATTTCTTTAATATATTTCATATTTAACATGCATATTACAACTTTCTTTCCATTAAATTGCAACATTCAAATAGATATCCTCATTGTCTAGAAAAATCCTGGGACTGGCCATTCAACATGGTTAGTTTTCACAAGAATTCTTAATGGTGTAGCATTATTTAATAGCCGTTGCAACAACAAGAGCATAATGAATCATTCTTAGAACATTCTAAATACAATATTATTTAAAGCTTACAGAAATAACATCACAACTACATAGAATTCTGCTCATGTACAGTACAACATGTTATTAAACTGTTGGATTTCTGTTCCAGAGAGGCATCACCAAGAAAATAAGCCTTACCTCCAAACTAAAGGAGCTGGCTTTCAGTTTCTGCAGACCAATAAGTAAAAGGTTTTAAAGCCAAAAATCTCAGAATTGAAAAAGAAGAACTAGCAACTGCTGGCCCAATTAACAAAACTTTTTTTTTTTTTGGTTTATTAACAGATAAATCCAGAGAAAACTACAAAAGATAAAAGTATGAAGTGAAATCATAAAATGTAGGCCTAAAAAGTAAAACAAAATAAAACAAAAGCAGCTCACAATTTCAAAACCTAGCCAATGTTCATAAACCAGAAGATAAAAAAATACCTGCTATAATCAGGAATCCAAAGCGAGCTAAAAGACAGAAGTTGAACTACAATGCCAAAGTGACCGTCACATGGACTGCCACATCTTAAATGATACAGGGGGAGGGAGTTGTGTCTCCAGTGGCAGCATCAAGGGTCTCCACCCACCCAGGTTCAGCATACATCATATCAATAAGTATTTTTTGTATTGCATTATTATCATCAGTGGCCATTTTTGCTCAAAAAATGTTTGTTATACTGAAATTTACATTTCTTTAAAATGAAATCCAATTAAACAAGATGTTGTATGAACGTCTGTCCGGGCCAATAAAAGTATTTGTTATTCTAAAACTTTTGTTACTTTGGTATTCACTATAACATTTGACTTGCATTATAAAGGAGCAGAGACCTGCTAAACCCAAAAAATATACACACCAGCAAAGAACTACAAATTGATGAGCTCTCTGTTAATTGGTCACAAAAGCTCACACAAATATTTACAGGTGATGTATTGTGTTTCTAATATGCCATTTTTCTAGTATAGGTCGTGCTCTGTGAGACGTGAAAGCACCTACACAGGTTGGAAGAGAGTTAACTCGGGTTAAAGTCAAAACAGATGGATTGATTGAGGTAAGCGAGGTAAAAAGCAGTGCGAGGAATATTTAAAAAACTGAGCAACAAATGCTGATAGGGCATATGGAGAAATCACTCAATAACCACTGCACCATGTTATTATACATCAGATCAATTAGCTATTATTTTATTTTAGACAACTTACAGTAGCAATATATAAATATAAATGTAAAAAGTAATTTTATTCTGCTCAATTAAATATTGAGTTAAACTGTATTTAACTATATATATATATATATATATATATATATATATAACAATAGTTACAGTATATGGAAGGCAATATTGTTGACTGCTTTTTCTCATGAAAGACATTCTGAACATACATTGCTGCAAAGAGTGGACTGGTCAGTTTGTCTTAAATTTAGATTAAAATAGTGAATATGTTTTTTAACATAAAGTTTAAAATTTGATGATTCATAATTCATTGTTAACCTGAAATGTGAACAGCATATGTATTTTGCTTGTACCTCATAGAATCTGATTTTGAGAGGCTTTTTCATGATACTAAATTATTTGTGGTGTGTTTAAAATTGCATTGTTTCTCTTTAAGGTTACATTTACAAATTAATCAGCTTCTTAAAGAAGTGCTGTGTATGTGACAAATGGCATTGAGAACAAATAGACCAAAAAATAAATAAATAAAAGGAGTTGGGATACTAACTGTTCACTTTGAGTAATGATAATTCAAAATGCTGCTAGTAATCACTCTGTCTCTACTTCCAAGTTTGTCCAAATGTCTTGCTAATGCTGGTTTTCATACAAATACAGTATATGTATAGGTGGACTCTGTATGGTGTCAATCAATTTGTAAGACAAGAAGTTCATTTTCACAGGTATATCTTTATAGCCCCTCACAATCCTAAATTCCAAAAAAAGCTAATAATTTTTTTTTAAGAGGGCAGATTAACTCTTATCTCTTCCACAAAAATAAATCAGAAACCAAGAAGGCTTCAGAGATAATCAGTGAAATTACTAGAATAGATCAGTTACGCGACAGGTCTCCAAAAGAGGCACTTTTCAGAAAAGACAGGCTTTGCAATCAGAACGTAACCTCCTGATAACAAAAGATACAGAACAACTCATTTTTAAAAGGCCATATCATTACTATAAATATGGAGAGAAGGAAGTTTGCAATGCAATATCAGTAATCACCAACACAGATAGAAATAAAATCATTGACCATAAAAATATAATGCACACATTTAGAGACTACTATAAGTCCAAATATTCTACACAGTTTAAAGAAGACAAGACACCATCTAATTCATTTTTGATACATTACGGATACCACAGATAGATACTCTCAGTGCAGAGGAATTACTAGACCCTATAAACTCATTTCAGAGCGAGAAAGCACCAAGTCCTGATGGTTAACTTACTGAATTATATAAAAAATGTTCATTTAAATTGACTCCTCTTTTATTAGCAACATTAGTAGAAGCCAGAAACAATAAAATTGTATTTCAAACTATTCGCCAAGCATTAATTATCATTTTTCCTAAGAAAAATAAGGACTTATTACAATGTGCATTATACAGACCAATCTCACTTCTGAATAATGATGTTCAAATACTCTCCAAAGTTCTAGCTAGAAGGACTGAGGAAGTGCTCCCTTCAGTAATATCACAAGACCAAACCGGATTTATTAAAGGTAGAGTTCTTTCCAGTCTTTGACGCCTATCTAATGTAATATATTCACCCATAAATTCGAACACTCCGGAGAACTTATTATCTTTGGATGCAGAAAAAGCATTTGAAATGGTTGAATGGGATTACCTGTTCACCACTTTGTACAAATTTGGGTTTGGGCCTAACTTACAAGCATGGGCCTAACTTACAAGCAAACTACAGTCCAGAAGCTTCAATTTGTATTAACAACACTATCTCAGACTAATTCAAACTACAATGCGGTACTAGACAAAGATGCCCCTTGTCACCACTGCTATTTGCAATCTCCATCGAGCCATTCTATCATAACTTCAATTATTTGGAATTCAAAATTTCCATGCATCCAAAGGGTGACCCTACAACAAACTAAATCAGACGGCGGCATAGCTCTAAAAAAAAAAATCTAATTCTCATTTAGAAGATCTGTTCAATACTTTTTTAAAACCCAGCAGCATATAATCAATAACATGTTAGAATAAGAATTTATATTGGGGAGAAGGACTCCTTCCTTTCTTTACTACACTCAATATTTTGTTCTATTAGTTTCATACAAATAGAATGAACCATATCGCATTGTCCATCAACATGATCTTTCAGCTTCACAATGAGATTAATGCATAGCAAGCAAAGGGTGCAAATCAATATTTGGCAGTTAAGAAGCAGGATTAAGTGACTAAATTGAGACTTACGCAGTTTCGCAGACTAACAAATTAGTTGGCCTTTGGACAATTGGAGGTTGAGGATCTAAGAAAAAACGAGTGTCAACAAGGAATGATCCACAAGCAGTATATGCTGGCAGAAAAGAGAACTGGTGGTGGTGTGAATACAGGTGAGAACTAGTGCTTCCTGGAGCTGTTGACAAAAAGAGTGTGTAGACTGACGAACCCGAGTAAAGTGCTGCCAATAAATGGTTCCAGGTAAAGCAGTGGTTCCAGTCCTTTCTTCCACGATGCCACAGCTCTTTACAAAATTAATTTCATTAGAATCAAAGCTCTCATATTCAGGATCTTAGCTCTCTTACTTAATAATATACAGCGTCTGACTAAAATTAAAAGGAAGATAAAAGCAGTGAACATTACCAATAGTTCTGTTTTTTTTTTTTTGTGAATTCCTTGGCACAGAATCCATTTTCTTTTTTTGGTTCTGTACTTTTAATCAAATTAGGAACCAATGGATAAGTTAATGGTTTATTCAGGAAGTTTTATCGACCTGTCCAAGTGAGTAGAAGGGTGCCAAAGAGAAACAGCTTACACTGGCAGTTTTTTACCTGACTTTGCCAACAAGTGTATTAAATGAAATTTATGACACTCTAAACCAAGATTATCTACTTCTTAGTCTGCTGAAGTAGCAAGTCAGACAAATTTGAAATGGTGGATATCCTTGCCAGATCCAACCCCAAATCAATTAATAACCCATCCATGTAAGTTTTCTCAGTGACATTTTAAAGTTACATGTGAATATTATAGTCTGAAAAAAATCCTAGTTGGTTTTAATTTATTTAATTACTGTCGGTTACAGTCAGTGTTACATTCATTTCTTTATTTGGCAATAGTATGTGTGGCCTTAAGTACTTCTAACTCACAGCACTTTCAATTCCTGGCAGCAGAGTATTTGCATATTCTGTTGGTGCTTAGAGAATAAACTTCAGCCACGCACTCAACACTTTTGCAAAGCATAAGTCAGAAGAAAAGTTTTTTAAACTACAATACCTACTTAGTTTAAAAAATACGTAAAATGAATGATATTGTCATGATTCTCTTTTTTCCTGTGAAACAACTTTATATTTTGAAGTATCTATTCTTTTTTTGCTTGCTCTGCTGTGTCATTTTCTTTGGATTTTGACATAAAAAGACTGAAAGTAGAAGGCAGAGCTGCTTTATTCGCCAGCATTCTCAACTATATGTACCACCCACATCAAGAGCTTCAACACTTTGAAAACAGAACAGTCTCAAGATGGCAGGTCTGTAGTGCTGAGCGCCTGAAGAGGCTGTGTGTTTCTAGATGGCCTTCAGACTGGCTCCCATCACTTCAGCCTCATCAATTCATTGCTTTTTCCTCCTCGTCACATAGTCATGCTATTATATTTTTCTTGTTTTTCCTGCTTATCCCTTACCATAGAGTAAGCATCACATTGACACTGTTAAACATCTGCAGCTAATTCACACAATCCTACCAGGCAGCATTCCCCTGCAAAAGTCCAAGTACTTACCTTCCTTTTATGTGTCTCCTGGTATTTGGTATTCCAGAGCATGAAAATTCTATGATTGTAATCTTCCTGCTTTTGGGTGACAATACTATGTCAGGAAGAATATTAGAAACAATTTCTGGAAATAGTACATTCTTACTCCTGGTCGGAAAGTAGCTTCTAGTCTCCAATGCCATCAGCTATATATGCTGCTTGGAATGTTGATGCTTTATCTTTTTTTGGTCCAGCACCCTTCTTCACAAATCTGACTGACATCCTTTAAGTTCTGTTGGTGACCTGGTTGGCTGTTACATGTGCTCTTTACAGACACTTATCATGTACCCTGAAAAGACAATCTGTATTGTTCCTGGGTCAGGGATAGATTGCATGATGACAGAATATTCAGAGTTCCTTTCTTGTCACAAAGGTTTCATTTATTGCCTTGATAGTTCTCACCTTTACAAATTTTCATGTTGGGGGAGCAGAACAACCAAGTATCTTAACAGGAACTTTAGCATCATCAGCTGATCATACCATACATCTGCACAGGTTATCATTTACCTCATAGCCTCCCATTTTGTCCGATCTCCTTTGAGATCTAGACTGACTACTTAGAACATTAGGACAGTCTAGACGAGAACAGGCCATTCAGCCTAACAAAGCTTGCCAGTCCTATCCACTTATTTTTTCCAAAAAAACATCAAGTCGAGTTTTGAAAGTCCCTAAAGTCTTACTGTCTACCACACTACTTGGTAGCTTATTCCAAGTGTCTATCATTCTTTGTGTGAAGAAAAAAGTCCAAATGTTTGTGCAAAATTTACCCATAACAAGTTTCCAACTGTGTCCCCGTGTTCTTGATGAACTCATTTTAAAATAACAGTGTCGATCCACTGTACTAATTCCCTTCATAATTTTAAGCACTTCAATCATGTCACCTCTTAATCTTCTTTTGCTTAAACTGAAAAGGCTCAGCTCTTTTAATCTTTCTTCATAATTCATCCGCTGTAGCCCTGGAAGCAGCCTAGTCGCTCTTCTCTGGACATTTTCTAGCGCTGCTATGTCCTTTTGGTAGCCAGGAGACCAAAACTGCACAGTACTCCAGATGATGTATTGCCAGTGCATTATAAAGGTTCAGCATAACCTCCTTGGACTTGTACTCCACACACTGTGCTATATAACCTAACATTCTGTTAGTCTTCTTAATGGCTTCTGAACACTATTGGGAAGTCGATAGCTTAGAGTCTGCTATGAATCCTAAATCCTTCTCATCAGGTGTAGTCTTGATTTTCTGACTGCCCATTGTGTATTCAAACCTAACATTTTTACTTTACTTTACTATACTTTACATTTACTGACATTTAATCTCATTTGCCACAAATCTGCCCAAGCCTGTATGCTATCCAAGTCCTTCTGTAATGATAGAAAATATTCCAAATGTTCTGTTAATCTTGGTATCATCTGCAAACTTAACCAGCTTGTTACTTATATTCCTATCTAAATCATTTATTTATATTAAAAATAGCAACGGCACTAGCACTGACCCCTGTGGAACACCACTCTTAACAACAGCCAATTCTGATGAGGTTCCTCACCCCATCACCCTCTGCTTCCTGTGTCTGAGCCAATTCTGCACCTTCAAAAAACATCACCCTGAACTCCCACTTCTTTTAGTTTGATGCCCAACCTCTCATATGGCACCTTATCAAATGCTTTCTGAAAGCTGAATGCTTTGCTGAAGCCTGCCGGGCTTTCTCCTCCACCACTCGGACGTGAAGGGACTGTCAAATGTCAATGGAGTTTCATTGTAGACTAACATGAAAGAGACAGCTTATCGCAGGGTTTCTGATGCTTGATGAAAATGTTTGTGTAGCATTTTTTTGTATCACATTATTATCTTCAGCGGCCATTTTTATACTAAAATTTACATTTTGTTAAAATGTCCGGAGCAACAAAAAGTATTCATTATTCTGAAAATTTTGTTATTTCAATATTCACTATAATGGGATTTGATCTATGAAGCCCTAACGATTAACTAGAGCTGTACTAACAATCTGTTTATACCTCAAACATGCTTCTGTTCCCCAAAAGTCTGTTGTGCCTTCCATTTCCTATTGATGCACATTACAAAGACCAGCATCCTTTATCTTCTCGTACTTTGAGTCTCTCAGCATTGTAACCAGCCTGGTTTTGGTGGCCTCCATCCATCCATCCATCCATCATCTTCCGCTTATCTGAGGTCGGGTCGTGGGGGCAGCAGCTTGAGCAGAGATGCCCAGACTTCCCTCTCCCCGGCCACTTCTTCCAGCTCTTCTGGGGGAATCCCGAGGTGTTCCCAGGCCAGCCGGGGGACATAGTCCCTCCAGCGTGTCCTGAGTCTTCCCTGGGGCCTCCTCCCGGTTGGACGTGCCAGGAACACCTCGCCAGGGAGGCGTCCAGGAGGCATCCTGATCAGATACCCGAGCCACCTAATCTGACTCCTCTCGATGCGGAGGAGCAGCGGCTCTACTCTGAGTCCCTCTTGGATGACTGAGCTTCTCACCTTATCTTTAAGGGAAAGCCCAGACACCCTGCAGAGGAAACTCATTTCAGCCGTTTGTATTTGCGATCTCGTTCTTTCGGTCACTACCCATAGCTCATGACCATAGGTGAGGGTAGGAACGTAGATCAACTGGTAAATTGAGCTTATTGAGCTTATGGCTTAGCTCCTTTTTCACCACGACAGACCGATGCAGAGCCCGCATCACTGCGGACGCCGCACCGATCCGCCTGTCGATCTTACGCTCCATTCTTCTCTCACTCGTGAACAAGATCCCGAGATACTTGAACTCCTCCACTTGGGGCAGGATCTCATTCCCAACCCTAAGAGGGCACTCCATCCTTTTCCGGCTGAGGACCATGGTCTTGGATTTGGAGGTGCTGATTCCCATCCCAGCCAGTTTTGGTGACCTTGTATTCCAAAAAAGACAGGGGGAGCTACAACTGCTTTGACTTCCTATAGTAGCCAACATTTGAGAAATTAGGTGGAATTCCTAACCAGTGACAGAGGTATCAGCTTATTTTATCAGTTTGTCAGGTATTGAAAGGATTGCCTATCCCAGAACCCTTAATCTGAATTTATGGAATTTTTAGCACGTTCTAATTATCAGGGTCCTTAACCTCCTGGGGGTTAAACTGTATATGTGTATATGCTGTTGATTTCTCTAAGGCTGACAACACCTACCAAATCTATTGTCACAAGGTTTGGGGCAGCCACCCGTATATTATATCCTGGCTGAAAAGAGGTAAATTGGTCAGAGTTCGTTACTCATGCGAGTCCAAATCAGAATTGAATTGCTGCCTTAAAATGGTGGCTTCCAAATACAAGCGGAGGAAGGGATGTCACCAGGGCACGTCATCAGCAGCGCCAGGACCACAAGTGACATCATTGGCAGCGCCGGAACTGGAAGCAAGATTATCGGTGGCACCAGAGCCATTCTGGATTTCCCGAGAATAGTCTGTAAGGGATTGAGAGAGACAATAAGTGCACCTCGCCGCCCCCTGGTCAGGCATGGAATTACTATTATTCAGGCCCTTTAGTTGTCTCCTAACTGCATGTGTGTGACACTATACATAGGTCTCTTTTGTAAATTTTTACATTTACATTTTTACATTTTTTTAGGCCATCAATGCACCCTCTAAGGCACAGCACCATTATTCCTAAAACCATTAAGGGACCTCTAGTTTCACCTGCTGCAGAACTGATAATGAGATTCATACTGAGGTGGAACATTATTACCTACATTGTGCAACCTGTGATTTCCCCCTTTCTCCAGGTCCTTACATGTTGTAATCTTAGCTTTCACCTTTAATTTCAAGCTCCCAGATGAGGTCCTGATTAAGCTTTGGGCATCATATAGTATACAATGCCTTTGCTGTGCTCTTTCTACCAATTTAAATAGTAAGTGCCAGGTGTATGTCATGTGGCATCTTTTATTATAAATAACTGGAACTGATGCGAAAAAACAAAATTAGTTATTTTGAGCAACTGGACACAAGCGTATTCGTACATACATAAAATCTCAGACCCACCCAATCAAGTGTACTTTGAAGAACCCCAGACTGCCAAAGGGCCAACATACATACACCCAAAGTCACACACATAGGGAACAACTTTAAATCCCCAGTTGAGAAAATCTGACATGCACAAGGGCTTTTCTTGAAGCTAAACTACAGTTTTATTGTATAACTTCAATCAATTTGAGATGCCAGTTTAATGTCACAATATTTTAGATATTTCTTTGGAATGCACATGTAGTAACTTTGAGATATCTGAAAATGCATATGTAATATCTCAAAATGGACTCTAGATATCATAAAATATAGGAAAGCTTATTTTGAGATATTTTGAAATGAGTTTCAGATATCTGAAAGCGGAACTGCATTTTATGCTGCCCTATTTTGAGGAGCCACTCAGTGTTAACATGGCTTATATAGTTAGGCTACATGCACCTTACAGTATTTCAGAGACCAGTAAATAGGAGAAACAACATTTTTATAGACTCTGTAGAATGTAGGTCAACATTAATTTAAGGGTGAGGAACAAGGAAGATGTTAATATTATTATATACTTCACCTTGTAAGAGAAGCAGGTTTGAATTTATTCCTTTCTGATGTGTGATTCTTGTATTAACCACCTTATTATACTGTGTGTGCATGTCTGTAATTACAATAATGACAATGACCCTAATAATTTACCTGAAAACAAAATATATATCAGAAAAATTCACAAGAACATTTTTAAGAAGGACATTAAAGGACTGAATTATTCTGTAGTCATAAAATTAGTTGTGTGTCCGTTTTTTCTGGCAGTAGCATTTCATGGCTTTTCAGACTGTTTTTACATATTTCAAGAAAATGAAGTTCCAACATATTTTGTTTATTGCCATGTGTACAGAGTATAAGGAAAGACTTATTTGTATATTTCCAATAAACTAGCATAGGTACCAACATATCAACAACAGATTAAAGGTATGACAGATGTATTAGGTAATAATTGTCGATTTGTCCTAATCCTCATCATTTTACCATCAACATACAGTATTCACTCTGCTTTACCTAGTGAGATTTGTGGAGGTACCACAGCAAGGTCAAGTGAGAAATATAATCCCTTCAGCAAGTTCCAAGCATGCTGTCCGGTTTTATACCAGTGGGTCATCTTTTATTCAGCTCCCATGAGAGACACAGGGGTGACATCCTGACTACATTCCTAAACCACCTCAACAGAAACTTCTCCAAGATTTTCTCATATTGTTAAGGTCTTCACCCTATCAGAGAGAGTAAAAATGAATCTATTGTTTTTTTTTCTACTATTACTCACGCAGAACTTACGCCCATTCATGTGAAACTCAAAAAACAAATTCAGAAAGCAGACTTTGTAGGAGCCAAAGCCTATAAATCACAAAGGGGAACTTTGAAAATACCGGGCCACCAAAAACAAAGCAATTTTTATTTGGGAAAACTGAATTATGAAAATAGTCCAAAAAACAATTCAAAATATCAAAGAATGCAAGAGTTACAAAATCCAAAAAAAAAAAACAAACCTTCAAATCATAAAGTACAAAAGACGAACCACAATATAAATAACAATATAACAAAGTACAAAAGAAAGGTAATCTAATACTAACAAAACCTAATACACCAAACACACTTTGACATGACTACAAAGTCAGTCATTGCCTTTTGACATAAGGCACTCTAGTATGTGGTACACTTATGAATAACCTTGCCTTTGAACATTGTGCTCTTTATAGACAGTCTATGACTGGCACAGAAGTCCAATAACACTTCACCACTTGAGGCAAGAGGTCTCTGCCTTATCATAAGAAGTTACTAACTTAAATTTTCAAGGTTAGAATGAGGTAAATAAGTAACAAACACTCCTCCAGACAGCGGGAGAAATTGATGGGAAAGCCCAAACACCTCTCCTATGAAGCGGTGCTAAGAGCAACAGGACAATGTGCAAACCCCCCCTGTTAACGAAGAGTTGTTAATAATAATGGGAGAATTGACATAAGTCAGAAATTACTGGTGGCGTTAGCTGATTGGAGGAGATAATAAAGTTCTGCATGTTAAGAGTCAGATGATGTGATGTATTAGAAAAGTATAAAAGCAGATGAATTGTTTAGTTGATTGCTTACTCCATGGTCTGAGACATTTGTGCAAATAAAGAAATGTTCTGTATTCTCATCTGGGCTCTCTGGCTGTCTTCTTTGAAGATGGAGGAAAGTTTTTTGAATGACAAAATCTCCATTAATCCTTTCATGAGCATTGACATTACCGATTTGTACTATATGAACTAATGAATCCAATGTCTCTAAAATGGTAAAAAAAAAATTAAAAAACCCTCATATTGTTTGTTTGGCATACATGCAAAGCAATACATGCATACATGCAAGCAATATCAAAGTTTTTGTCCAATCTCAAGTTGCATTAAGTCAACACTCTCATCCACTACAACAAATTCCAAATGCATTGAACCTTATCAGCATTCCTACACATGTCTGTGGCCCCAGTCATAGGGGAATTCTACAGTAGAAGAACTATCCTGGATCAGAAAAGTTGTGCACAGGTGCATAGAGGTAAATCAAACATCCAAGCAGTTATTTATAACTATATTCGTAATGGAAAAAAGTTCCTTGAAATCATCGAAGTGCCAGCTTTTGCCTTTCCAAACAGTCTATCAGCTTACACTATATTTATCCTAATAATCTGGATTTTGTTTCTTTTCCTCTATGGAAATGATGTCATAAATATCTGCATTTCTGCCCAGACATTTTATTTCAAATATGTCTGGAGCTCAGACAAGCAAACCACATTTAGGTTTATACTTATATAGTTTTATTCATTATTACTTTACTGATTTTACTTTCAGAGCATTGTTGGTGCATTGTTGGCAACACAAAATTTGGCTGGCTAGAGTAAAAGAAATAAAAAGGGTGCCTGTCTGGCGAATGCTGGTCTAAATGACAGGTTAAAATGTAGTAAAACAGTAATCAGTTTCAAACAAAGATGAGACCTAAACAGAACATATCAAAATTCCAATTGGAAAATATTCTTTATCCATATTTATATTAGGACAATTGCTTAAGATGTAAAAAAAAATGATCATACATGTGCACAACCTAAATATTGTTTCTATGCAATTGATTGTTATTTTTTTGCCGTACTAAAATACCAAAAGAAGGGATGGAGTATATGAGTGAAGGTTTATTATGTAAAAAACAAAGGGATGTCCTTATGTAACATTGTGTAGGGGAAGGTGATTTTATTTTGTTTTACTTCATGTTCTTTAAATTGTTAAACAGATTATAGACAATATTTTATTAAATTAAAAATTGCATGCTTCAGCTTAAAGTACATTTTTCTTCTACTTAAAAGCAGCTTGTCTAAGCATGTGAGAGAGAAAGTGATAACAGAGATAGCAGACAGGAGGCTAAACTAGCAAAATGAAAGGGCAAGATGAAAAGTTAAGAAATGGTAAACTGGCCATTTTCTGTATTTTCCACATGCGTAAAAGTGAAGATCTTGAACTACTGGCTTTCTTTGTGCATGCACACCTTGTGCAGATGTACTGATGTGGACTCTCAAAATGGAATTGGGCAGGGAGGGGCTAGGAGTGTAAACCTTGATCTTGACATAATTTAAAAAAAACAGCAGCTTAAGCTGAAAGTATCATTCTATCATCTCTTGTTGAAGAGAACACCCAGGAAGGAGGAGAAGCAGAATGAACAACGACATGCCACAGTGTGACTGAATGAATGAGAATGAAAAGCCATGCACATTTATATGTGTATAATCTATGTCAGCTCCTCAAATAGCCAAACACCTTTTTATTTTGCTTTCACTTTTTGGTTTAAGAATACTTTAGAATATTTAAGAATATTTAAGAATGTTAAAATCTACAATAACTGAATAAAACTTTATTGCCTGCTCCCCATCCTTGTGTTTAGTATTTGCTCTATCCTGTTGCCTGGGGTTTAAATGTATAGAGAGGAGACATCCTCTAATAGGAGCACAGTAGCAGCCAGTTCTGGTATAGTTAAAGTGGCAAATGCAATGTGACTGTTGGGCTGTCTCTCCATCCATGCCAGTTGAACACAAGGATAACAGAACAGGAGCTGGGATTAAAGGCACATGTGTGGATCAGCATAACAAAGAATATGGCCATAGGAATAAAAGAATTTAATGCTTTCAGATGGGGTCACTCCAAAACTCTTCCACAATAGTATTTTAATGTCTCTGTGTTCTATGTGACTTTGCTTTAAATAGATTAACTGAATTTCATATAACTTAGAAAGAAGACATAAATCAGAATTTAGTTTCATAAATTGCATATTACTCTTTAGACAAAGAACAGAAATTTACAGATGTGATGATTAATTGTTTTTGACCAGTATGTTGAAAAGTGAAGCATTTCCAGCATGTCAGAATGACTATAAAACTAATTTGAAGTATGTTGCAATGATCATAACAGAAATCAAAAATTATTAAATCACTAAATGAAAGGCCTAGCACGCACACTCATTTTAATCCTATTTACAGGCACCAACCTAACCTGCATATCTTTGGGATTTGGTTAGCTCTGCCGTCTCATTTCTCCAGATTTAATCTCATATACCCACACACACACATGGATGTGTCAGTTACCCTGACTGGCAACTTTAAACTGACCCCTAATTTAAGCAAGTGTGAGTGTGTTAAGAGATGAATTGGCCTCCTGTGATAAAGTTTATGGGCTTGAAAATAAATGTTTCTCAGCCGAGCCAAGGGGTGGCACTGTCCAATAGAACTCTCTCCACTTTTCCTTCTGCCAAGGGGTAAGGCTGGCCGATGATTGAGGCCAGATATAAATAATTCAAAACATGTCACTGAGCGCATGGTTTGTGACCTCTTTGTAAACAGCTTACCTGATTTACTCATCCAGCCTGTCCGCAGACGATCATTTATTCTGTCTGTCCTCCTAGAGCCTCTCTGGTTTCACATCATATCATAACAGAACATAACAGGCAAAGCAAGTTAAAGTGGATGTTGAAATCAAGCTAATGTTGAACTTAGGTGTAATAGAGGCATGTCATAGTCCCTGGTCCAGCCCAATCATCTTTGTCCCTAAGCCAGATGGGAGATGGAGGTTTTGAGACGACTTCGTCATTATGTAGTCTGATGCCTTTTCCATGCCACTAGTGGCCGACCTCCTTGAGCTGCTGCCCTTGACATGATGAAAGAGTATTGGCAAGTTCCTTTAACAGACTCCACGAAGGTCAAAACTGCATTTTAGAATGCATGTGGCACCAGCCAATTTCCGTCTGGTGGATAAAGTGTTACATCCCCACAATTCCTATAGTGCCACCTACTTAGATGATGCTGTCATTTATTCAGACATGTGGGAGAAACACCTACAGAAGGTCTAATCTGTGTTTAATACACTCGGCGAGGAAGAAATGTTTTTTAGGATTAGAGGAGGCCAAATATTTGGGCTATTTAGTAGGCAGAGGCTTGGTATGCCCACAGTGTTCAAAAGTAGATGCCATACTGAAATGGCCCCACACAAAGACCAAGAGGCAGGTCCAAGCCTTTATTGGGATAGCAGGGTACTACCGCTGGTTCATACCTCGCGTCCCAGAGAAAATTACTCCTTTGACAAATTTTTTAAAGAAAGGGTCTCCAATGTACATGGCATGGGACAATAAAGCCAAAGCTGCATTTTGTGGCCTTAAGCAGGCTTTGATATTGGCACCAGGTTTAGTTGCTGCTAACTTTTATCTGCCTTCGGACACAGGACTGGGAGCCAGAAACTGCAGGTGCAAAAGGAGTCGAACCTGCAAGTCACAAGGTGTTTTTTGGACATTCAGCCTTTCAAGTTTGCTCTCATTTATTGATGGGGCTCTCTCCAGGGCAATGCCAAAGTTATTTCTTGTGTTCACAACCTCTCAATTCGATGGGGATGGCTTTCACACACAGTTTATGGACTTAAAAATAAATATTTCTCAGCCTTGCCAAAGGGTGGCAACTGTCCAGTAAAATTCACTCCTTCTCTGTGTGTGTGTGTGTGTGTGTTTAGAGATGGGTTGGCTTCCTGGGTTGTGTCACATATGTGTGCTTAAGAGAAAGTTTATGGGCTCAAAAGTAAATGTTTCTCAGGCGAGCCAAGGGGTGGCACTGTCCAATAATATTCTCTCCTCTTTTCTCTCTGCAGACTCTTAACAGAATGCGCTTCATAATGATGTCAATTCCATCTGCCCAGATCTATCCTTCTGATGACATCACTTCCAGTTCCAGATCTTCAAGCTCCCTCCTCTTCGTGTCTACAACATATTTATCCACCATTCTGACTTTTTTGTATTAAATCCGTTTGAACTCCCTGTCTGTAAAGATGTTGCTTTATTTTATTATTTTTTTTCATTTTTTCAAGTATATGGGGTACAAATTTGCCCAAATATTTATGTTCTTGACTGTTATTACAGTTGGTTTATGTTAGAGTCCCCCAAATTAAATTGTATCATGCAGGCTAATAAAATAAATAAGTGAGTAATAGCACTACAAGGTACATTAAAACAGTGATAGTGACTACACGTAAAGTTTGAATTAGCAGGACAGGTGGATAACATCTATGAACCGTTGAACACATCTGAACATTTCCTCTAATGTGTTGATTAGGACTGAAGTGAAAATGAAGATCCTTATGTCTTATAAAGTAATACAGATGATATAATGAAATAAACCAACCCTCACTTTACTAATTTTTAGTCTAATTATATCTTGTATTTCAGATATAATAACTTACAATTTTAAGAAACCATCTTGTACTAATGAGATAATTTCTCATATTTATGAGGTAACATCTTGTGTGTATAAGGTAATATAATATATACAGTGGGATGCAAAAGTTTGGGCAACCTTGTTAATAGTCATTATTTTCCTGTATAAATCATTGGTTGTTACGATAAAAAATGTCAGTTAAATATATCGTATAGGAGACACACACAGTGATATTTGAGAAGTGAAATGAAGTTTATTGGATTTACAGAAAGTGTGCAATAATTGTTCAAACAAAATCAGGCAGGTGCATAAATTTGGGCACCGTTGTCATTTTATTGATTCCAAAACTTTTAGAACTAATTATTGGAACTCAAATTGGCTTGGTAAGCTCAGTGACCCCTGACCTACATACACAGGTGAATCCTATAATGAGAAAGAGTATTTAAGGGGGTCAATTGTAAGTTTCCCTCCTCCTTTAATTTTCTCTGAAGAGTAGCAACATGGGGGTCACAAAACAACTCTCAAATGACCTGAAGACAAAGATTGTTCACCATCATGGTTTAGGGGAAGGATACAGGAAGCTGCCCCAGAGATTTAAGCTGTCTGTTTCCACAGTTAGGAACATATTGAGGCAATGGAAGACCACAGGCTCAGTTCAAGTTAAGGCTCGAAGTGGCAGACCAAGAAAGATTTCGGATAGACAGAAGTGACGAATGGTGAGAACAGTCAACCCACAGACCAGCACCAAAGACCTACAACATCATCTTGCAGCAGATGGAGTCACTGTGCATCGTTCAACCATTCGGAGCACTTTACACAAGGAGATGCTGTATACGAGAGTGATGCAGAGGAAGCCTTTTCTCTGCCCACAGCACAAACAGAGCCGCTTGAGGTATGCTCAAGCACATTTGGACAAGCCAGCTTCATTTTGGAATAAGGTGCTGTGGACTGATGAAACTAAAATTGAGTTATTTGGGCATAACAAGGGGCGTTATGCATGGAGGAAAAAGAACACAGCATTCCAAGAAAAACACCTGCTACCTACAGTAAAATATGGTGGTGGTTCCATCATGCTGTGGGGCTGTGTGGCCAGTGCAGGGACTGGGAATCTTGTCAAAGTTGAGGGACACATGGATTCCACTCAGTATCAGCAGATTCTGGAGACCAATGTCCAGGAATCAGTGACAAAGCTGAAGCTGCGCCGGGGCTGGATCTTTCAACAAGACAACGACCCGAAACACTGCTCAAAATCCACTAAGGCATTCATGCAGAGGAACACGTACAACGTTCTGGAATGGCCATCTCAGTCCCCAGACCTGAATATAATTGAAAATCTGTGGTGTGAGTTAAAGAGAGCTGTCCATGCTCGGAAGCCATCAAACCTGAATGAACTAGAGATGTTTTGTAAAGAGGAATGGTCCAAAATACCTTCAACCACAATCCAGACTCTCACTGGAACCTACAGGAAGCGTTTAGAGGCTGTAATTTCTGCAAAAGGCGGATCTACTAAATATTGATTTAATTTCTTTTTTGAGGTGCCCAATTTTATGCACCTGCCTGATTTTGTTTGAACAATTATTGCACACTTTCTGTAAATCCAATAAACTTCATTTCACTTCTCAAATATCACTGTGTGTGTCTCCTATATGATATATTTAACTGACATTTTTTATCGTAACAACCAACGATTTATACAGGAAAATAATGACTATTAACAAGGTTACCCAAACTTTTGCATCCCACTGTATATATGTAAAAAGATATTTATTTACGAGATCAGAAGCCTCCTTTTGTCACCTTGCAGTTCAGGGTTTTTGTATTTCTCAGCTGTGCATTCCTGACTCTTGGAAGAGACAGAGAGTATGGTGCCCTCAGTATTTCACTTTATATTTTCTTATTGTCAGTCATCATCCTAAGAGATGTCTCCTCTCAGCTCCTCAGAAGTCAAGGTGTATATCCCCCAACAAATCAGTAAAAACATTCTTTAATAAGCAGCCAATATAACAATATAGTAAAGAGTAAATAATGGATGCATTAAGGAGAGTGAGTGAAAGTGCTTTTCAGAGCAACCAGATAGTTCAGTTTAGTTGTTTTATTGATCTTTCACTGCCAGATGAAATAAATCACGGAAGGAGAACAATGTTTCAAATTGTTCCTTGCTATTTAATCATAAGCTCCAATCTTTCCTGCAGAGTGATTCATTTATTATATCAGAAAGAAACATCACTGCATGAAATACAATGGCAATCCTTCCTCATCCACCTTAATAAAATGATAAGTGTCTCTGTATCTATGTGTTCATTCCATTACTTTGTCTGTCATTCCAACAAATGGCGCATCACAAACATTTGTAGTAAAGCATTTTATTAATACAAATGATTGCGATGCGGCATCTATAGGAATGACAAATACAATACAATTTATTACAACATGCATTACAAAATACATTCCAACAGAACTGCAAATGTTAACTCTGAATACAGTGAGATCTACACTAATTTCAATCCTTCTAAACAGGTAGCACAGCAAGGGACCATATAATGAAATTAGCTGTTTAATAAAACAGATAGATGGATTAAGAGCTGAGTTAAACATAATAAAGACCATCATTGTTACTCATTAAAAAGCAGGGAATTAAGTTAGCTCATTGAATTAGTGTGTATAGACATACTTCTTAAGCCTTGTCACAAAATGTAGGGAACTTGGCCCTGTGAGACATGCAAAGAAATAAACTAAATCTTTAGGCATGTTCCCATTGCAGGATGTTTTTTCAGGAACCAGAGAGTTTTTAGAAACTCAGGAATTTTTGTAGCATTCCCACTGCATGAACTCATGACATTTGTAGTTCCTGGTAGTTAGTTCCTAATCCAGGGTTTGTATTAATCATTCAGCCAGGAACTATCATAGGTGGGGATGGGGTGATGCATTGTGCCAATTGTTTCATCATAAGCACTAGCACCATCTTATAAGTCTGTTAGTAGTTTGGACTTTGGAGCGATATTGGTGAAGATGGAGTGCTACCCTTTGCACCACATCACTCTTAATCTCCAGGGTACACCCCAACATGCGCCACATCAAAGCAGTAATTTCCTCAGTCATGATTGCTTTGAAGCAATAAGGTGGGAATGTCCTCCTTGTACTCTCCAATATGTCACACTTCACACTGCATCGCATTTCTTTGCAAGTCGCATATTTTGCATAAAGATCTTCTACAGTTCCTGTTGTACAGTAGGAATGCAACACAAACGTGGCCCATTGTACAGGGACTCATCGGTTTCTAAAAACAAAAGTTCTTGTGGTGGGAAAACACACATTGGCGCTGCCCCAACTCCAGGTGAAAATTTAGCTGAGATGATACTCATTGTCTATAAGCAGGACTTTCAGACATGATTTTTTTCTAACTGTATCTTTAATGAAGAAGTTTAGAATGGATTGTAATTGCTGAACGTGATACAGTCTAGGTAAAAAAATGTCTTACCGTCTGTGGAACTCATAAAGTAGAGGAGGACTTCTTAGAAGATGAACTAAAGATATGTGGTAATACTTCTTATAGTTTCAACTACAGCTAATCACAAATAGCTTATAAAAAGGGCATCCTTTTGAGAGAGTAAATGTTATTTATTGCATAAAAATAGTATTTATAAAGAGAGAGGGGGATAGAGAGCAGGACTAAAAAAAGGACCCTTAAAATGAGACTTAACAGCAGTTTGGGGTTATTTGTTGGCTTGATAGTGCACTTCCCATCCTGTAATTGTTGCATAGCATACTTCACATGTCAGACATTTCTGTATTGTCCATTATTTTAAGTTCTGGTTTTGACATATGCCCTAAGAGCAAACAAATCTAATTGGCTCCAGCAAGTACAGAAATTTGTGAGTGTTAATTTCAAATGACTTTCTATATAGGCAGATATATGCATTGAAAATGAGTTACCCACTTTATAAGATGAGCAGTCTAAATTGCTTTAAACTATTATTATGGTTCAACAAATGGTAGTGCATAAGTCAGCTGGTTTCAGGTTAAAAATAAAAAAACTCAGTGCACTATATGCAAAATAAGATTGTGATTGGAAGGAACGTTACAAACTACTGTATATTAGTAATGAGTACTTTGTGCAGCTCTGACCAGCTCATTGTAACTGAAATATTTTGCATCTATTAGGGTTTGCTTCTGTTCCTTCTCCAGGTCAGGAAGACAGAGGAAATGGGTGAGGAACCACAGATGCTTCACAGCTTTTTTTTTATTTATTCGCTTTTCCCAGGTTAAGACCATAATCCATGACTCCAGGCCTAAAGATAAAGAGAGACTACAAGCTTCTAAGGCAGTTCATGTCAAAGAAGCAAGCTAAAAGGAACTCTGCCCTGCAAAGGATGTATGTAATACATAAGGGGACGCATAAGGCAGAGTGACAAAGTGGGACTGTGACCCTAACAAGCTCAGGAAGCCAACAAAGAGAAAACTTGGCTGAGCCTGAAATGTAAGTTGCCAGTGGGCTAATGTGGTATAGTGGGTCTGCAGCTTTAAAAAAAAAAAAGCACCAAGTTTTAAATCCATAGAGCCGTGTCGCACTCCGTGGGCGCGATTGCACAACTGCGGGGAGTTAATGAGGTAGTTGGAGTGAGTCGCACCTGCACGTGTGGGTGCGATCGCTCTCAATTGCTTCATTGGCTTCCAGCGGCATGTGATTAAGGCGCTGCACCCACGGAGACGCGGATGTATATATACAGGTCGGCACAAGTAAAAAGATGGATGGAGGAAAAGAAGAAAATCAAAGAGGGATTGAGGAAAAGAAGAAAGCAGGAGGTAAAAGGACATGAATGGCAGTTTTGGAAGTTACGATTTGGCCACCTGAAAGGAGAAGACAGTACGAGCTGGGGCCCCGTGAAGGAGCATTTGGCTGTGGCACTCTAGGGGCTAGTTCACCCCAGTGAATGTTCTGGTGGAGTGGGCAAGGCAGGTGTCCTCCCGATGGATCTGACGAGCGACTAAGTGAGCGTAAAGGAAGAAGGGAGGAGAGTTGACCTCGGACGGTCTGGCTGTGATGCCTAGAGGCAGCCAAGATGGAGGTCAGCCAATAGGAGCTCGTGGCTGTTGGGTCCCCTCCGGCTACGGGAGCAATGGGTGAGCCGGGCAGAATGAGAGAAGAAGGTGGGCTGAGATCATAATGAGAGAGACTGCATTTTAACTTCTGATTTTAACCTTGGATTTATTTATTGATTTTTATTCTCACTCCTTTGGATTTTATGGATTTATATATGTACAGTACTTAGTTTTTGAACACTGCACTTTGTTTGGACACAACTGTTTGTTTTAATAAAAGCACCTTGGTACTTTTTGCACTATCACCTGGATTCATTTGAGAATTGTCTTCATTTGTCAGCTCATCTCGGTGACATTACTGATGGTGTCGGGTTCAAGAGATCCCAGAAGTCGGATGGGAGCATGTAGCAAACCTGCATCGTCACAGCTAAACCCCGTAAATTCTGAGTTTACTTTATATTCTCCTTTAAGAATATTTTTTTCTTTTTAATCAAGTTATGGAATGGTTCTCTCTCTAGGTATATGAGTGTTTCATTGTGGTTACATATAATGATATAATACTGAAAAAAAAACTTGTTTACAGTAAGTTTACCTTTCAGATTTACTGTTTTTCTCTTTCATATTTGAACATTATATTTCATTTCTGTCTTATAATAACAAGAAATTTATATTCTTATAGATGCTATAAAAGCCATGGTGGATCATTTAGACTGAAAGTTTGTCCTTCTGTTCTTTATTAAACCCACTTAACCCAAAGTAAGGTAAGAATCAAGTCATGGATGTGGCAAACTCTAAACACCAACATTTTAAGTTAACAATTCAATTCATCTTTAAATTGTAAAAAAAATGTGACTAAATATATTTTAACAATTATTACATTAATAAATGACAGAAAACAGAAATGTTCAAATGGCAAAAAAACATACAAAATATATTCACTTCAACTCAGCATTACTACAGTTTGTTTTTTTTTTTTTTTTAAATGCAACAATATTAAGGCAGAAAAAATTGCAAAAGGTTATTATAGGTGGCAAGTGTAAATTTAAAATAACAAATCTGAAAATCATGCACCAAAAACTAACAACTGAACAATCATAGAAATACATGTATTCACAAGGATCAAACAAAATGCCATGGTCCAACATTAGAAGACTATTACATAGTTATACACAAGTACATACCTCTATTAAATGCCCATATAAAAATACTGAAGATCAAAATGTATATTTTAATGGTGACTCACTGACAGAGCAGACCATCAAGCTGCATCAAGTCAGATCAAAAATGGCCACTGAAACATGCAGCATTCAAGAAGCAATGTCAAAAAATATTCATAAAGGAGAAATGAAAGAGAAATGGATAAATGGTCAACCAGGGATGGTGTGACCGAGAGATGATAGAAATGGGACTCTTACTTCTCAGACCAACAAAATGGAAGAAATCCACATGTACTGTGACCTGCAGAGAGCGCTTCTGCTGCCCAAACCCAACACAGACAGGCGCTGGTCACAAGTTCAGCACACATGCTTTTATATATTTTTTTTCTTTTTAAATGTGAGAAACTCTTTCTTTCCTTCTCCTTTCTCTCTCTTTGCCTCCAGTCCTCCTCCAGCAAGCTTTGTCCACCTCCTACCGACTCCCGGAGTAGTGGTGGATGGCTCCTTTTATAGGGCACCCAGCTCCAGGTGCTCTGCGACCTTCTTCCAGGAGCACTTCCGGGTGTGGTGGAAGTGCTGCCACACAGTGCTCAATCGTTCCTGTAACGACCCCTGGTGACACTCATGTAACCTAGTAGAGCTGCTCCAAGCTCCAACTCCCCAGGAGCCATTTTGGAGTCCGAGGCACCGCTTCAATCTAGGGGGGCTGCCCTCTAGTGTTCTGGGGGGGAGTAATGTCCTGAATATGATCTCTCCCCGGGTCCTTCTACTCTATAGGCATCTTGGCTGGGTGTGGGACCTGGCCGTTTGCCACAGTACATTGTAGGATCGAAGGTTGAAGTTCTAAAAGATCAGATTTGAGCAAGTCGGACTGTATGAGTGAGTATGTATCACAATACACTGGCATCCCATCAAGGTTTTGTTCCAACTAGTGCCTAACACCACTCGAATTGGCTGGCTGCCTGCTATCCCAAAAGTGACAAGAAGGCTTAGAAAATCAGTCAATGTAAAAATTAAATGTCTCAAAGTGAGACGTTACAATGGAAAGAGCAACGCATCAGTGGCCAGTTTTAAAGACAGTCCTGTGTGGTTTTGATATATGAGAGGTTAATGCAGAAAGATTGCTCTACGTTATGCTCTTTTGAGACGTCTGTCAACAGCTGCTGTTCCCTGATAGTAATAATCACATTAGGGAACTAAATATACAGTTACATGCAAGAAACATAATAATGGATTCATATATTGTATTGATCATATAAAATGTGATGTTTTCTCAAAGGACAAGTAGCAACTGTGTTTTCTGTTTAAAAATTACTTGGTAACTAAATCTTCTTGTTTCTAAAAGGTTAAAAAGAGGAATCAAAACATATGAAAAATGCTTATTCTGCTAATCTTTAACCAAGTGAATTATTAGATTTCCAAAAAGTGAAAAAAAACATGATTTAAATTCATATGGAAGAAATAATGTATTATCAGTTACTAAAATATTTAAATCACAAAAAAATAAGTAGTTATCTGGAGCTACTGGATTTTATTCATATTGTGTGTGCCGCTCTGAACCAGAACAACAAGCGAAAGAAATGCAGAAAATAATAGATAATACAAAAGTACATATTTCATTAACACAAATACACAAAGGAAGCAAGAATATAGGGAGTAAATCATCCATCCATCCATTACACAACTAGCTATACCCTAACTACAGGGTCACGGGGGTCGACTGGAGCCAATCCCAGTCAACACAAGGCGCAAGGCAGGAAACAACCCCCGGTTGCCAGCCCACCACAGGGGAGTAAATCAAACACAATAAAATAAACAAAGACTAAATTTATTTTTCCTGTGCCTGCTGTCACATGTGCACATGGGAGGCAGCTAAAGGGCACAAATGAGGGTAATTCCATGCCAGACGAGGGGGTGGCGGAGGGCACTAACCCTTTCTCACTTTCCTCTGCTGACCACTTATGGGAAATTCCACCTGGCCCCGATTACGACACTTCCAGTTCCAGGATCAATGACCTGATTTCCAGTTCCGACTCTGCTTATCACACTTCCTCTGCCCGACCATAAAACTGCCATTTTGTTTATTGCAAATCATTTCTGTTTTGAACTCAGTGACCACGATTGCTCATATCTTTTGCATTTTTGAATCCAACCTACAATTTACAGGGTGGTTACCCCAAACCTTTTTGTGGCGTTTTGTCTGTTCTTTTGACAGTGAATATGTTGTAAAGTTAGTTTCTAGCTGTCAGATTTATGTAGTTTCTTGATTTTTCTGTTTATTTCTTATTATAGCATGGCCATTTTTATTGTACAGTTGACATTTTTGTTTTGTTTGGATGCATTTTTAATGTTTATCTCTTTTTTGATTTTTTTGCATCCTCTTGAACATTTTCCTTTCATGGTGGAGGACTTGACAGTTTGCTAACCAACGTAATGTTGTCGATTTCTTTTGGCCCAGTTCCACTATTAAAGTTGGCTGCTCAGACAACAAACTGTCCATACTTGAGCTTCAAAGAGGAGACCTTAACAAGAAACTTGTCGCACAAACAAATTCTAGTTTTAGACTTGTTTCAGAGTGTTAACTTTGGTCAAGATTTTGGTTTTATTCTATTTACATGTTGAAAGAAAAAAAATATTACATTTCATTATCAAGTTCTGCTTATAGAGTATATTTGGCTATTCTCCTGCTCTGCCTTTATCAAAAATGCTGGTTACAAATAAATAAAACTTCTGTGCCCTGGAACCTAAGCTCTTAGTAACAAACAACAAATTAGCCATCTGTCAAAAGCAACATTGCATAGTTCAAGCAGTCACCCAACCTCCCAATCTATCCTTCAGGAAACTGGTCCTCAATACTGTATATTACTGCCAAGAAATCCTCTTATCAATTCCCCATGTTTAGGAAAAAGTCAAAGTCATTTCTGGGGTCGAGTAATGCCAAAAAAAGTTGTAGGGATAACACAATGCATTATGTTGGCCAAAGGTATCACTGAATCCCTGAATTCTACACGGTATATGCTACAAGAACAGGATGAATCTTTTCAGTTTAAGTAAACAGATAAAGAGGTGACTCAGTTAAATTATGAAAGGAATTAGTAGTGTAGATGACTGTGAATCACTGAAAAAAAACACTGAGGCACACATGAAAGTTGGTTAGAATTTTTGCACTAATATCAGAAAGTATGTATTACTTCCCAAAGATACACAGAGTATGTTACCAAGCAGTGTAGTGGGTAAAAGTTCTTTAGGAAACTTCAAATTCCATCTTAATGACATTTTGAAGAAGTGAAGTGGATAGAGATTAGAAAGCAATATAGGCCTGAATGAGCTTTTAAAGATAAACTAAACAGTTATAACTGCTTTTGAAAACTCTGTACTCCTGGATACACAATAAAGTCCATCATCATAAGACTCGCCTACCTTTTAATAAAAGCTTCTGGGAGCAACCTACCCCTGAATGTTGATACAATAAAGGAAATCACTGTTGACTTCAGCAAGAACAATGCCACCCACTCTCCCTTCTCTATCAACAGCTCCATTGTAGAGTCAGTCAGCAGCATAAAGTTTCTGGGAGTGGAGGTAACAAATGATCTCTCCTGAATTTGAAACACCTCCTCCCTAGTCAAGAGAGGACAGAAGCAACTGCAGTTCTTACAGAACATGTGGAGAACTAACCTTCTCCCTCCCACCACAATCACTTTCCACAGAGGCAGCATAGAGAATGTACTGACCACCAGTAGATCTAGCTGGTATGGGGCGTGTACTGCCTCAGTCTGGATATCCCTGTAGGGCAATGGCGAGAGAGGCTAAGAAAGTCATTGGGACATCTGCCCCCCAAATGAAGATCTCTACAGCAAACGTTGTCAATACTGGGCCACCAATATTATCAGAAACCACACTTACCCTCACAATTGACTATTTGCAATTTTGCCCTCTGTCAACCAGTACTAAAGTATATTGTGAAGAACTGCCAGATTTCATAAATATTTTGTCCCATAATTGTCATTCTACATATTTGAAATATTTTGACAATATTTCTTCTCAGTATTTTTTAATGCAATATTTTAATATTCTGTGCAATATAATTGCATACACTCTACTCAGTAAACCGATTGTGTAATATTTTTGTTATTGCGTGTTAAGCTAAATTTATGTAGTGGATTGTGTTGTATTATGAAGTACTAGCTGTTCCCCGTGGCTCCGCCCACATAGTAGTGGAAGAGGACAGTGAGGAGGGCCCTGCCTGGCCCCCGACTCCTGACATCATGCTTCCCCCGTCCCTTGGCCCGCAGCCTCTATCTCAGATTAGTGCGAATATATCGCTCCTGCAAGCGAACTATGATGCTTAGTACGATGAAAGAAGTCGCAAAATCAATCGGAATGTTCAAGCAAATTATAGAAAAAACATGATCTAAATCTGTTAAGTAGTTCTCTCGTGAAAAGTGCAAAAGACATACAGACAGACAGACGTTGGATTTTATATATATAGAGATATGTATGAAAGTACAAGAACAGAGCCCTCCTCCGTTATGTTAAGTTAAGTTTGGGACACATTTTTCCTTGATTTACCCCTCTGCTTCACAGTTTAAAATTACAAATCAAGCAATTCAGACATGATGAAAGTGTACATTGCAGACTTCAATTTAAGTATATTTGAATACATTTCGGTCACAGCATGTAGAAATGATAACACTTTTTTGTACATGATCACCCCACTTCAGGGCACAATAATGTGTGGGACAACTGCTGTTACAGGTGTTTGTGATGACTCAGGTGTGTTTCATTGCTTTGTTAGTGTAGGCATAAGATACCTTGGCTTGCTTCTATCCTTTGGAGTCTGTAGTAGCCATTATTCAACATGAGGACAATAGCTGTGCCAATAAAAGTCAAAGAAGCCCTTACGAGGCTGAAAAACAAGAATAAAACCATTAGAGACATCAGTAAAACCTTAGGATTACTTAAATCAACTATCTGGAATGTCATTAAGAACAACAAACTCACTGCTGAGCTCAGTAACTGCAAAGGAACGACTGGTAGGCCAATGAAGACCTCTGCTGCTTATGATAGAAGAATCCTCACTATGGTAAAGAAAAAGCCCAAACGCCTGTCTGACACATCAGAAACAGTCTTCAGGAGGCAGATGTGTATGCACTATCTGCAGAAGACATAATGCTGAGAAATACAGAGGCCACACTGCAAGATGCAAAGTGCTAGTTAGGTTCAAAAATGGGGTGGCTAGATTACAGTTTGCAAAAAAGTACTTAAATGAACCTGCAGAATTATGGGAAAAGGTCTTGTGGACAGACGAGACAAAGATGAACCTGTATCAGAGTGATGGCAAGAGCAAAGTTTGGAAATGAAAAGGAATTGCCCAAGATCCAAAGCACACCACCTCATCTGTTAAACATGGTGGTTGGGGTGTTATAACTTGGGCATGTATGGGTGCCACAGGTACTGGTACACTTATCTTCATTGATGATGTATCTGCTGACGACACTGGCATAATGAATTCTGAGGTGTATAGAAACATCTGATCTGCTCAAGTTCCAGTATAGGCCTCCAAACTCATTGGACGGTGCTTCATCCAACTACAAGATAATGATTTCAAACATACTGCTAAGGCAACACAGGAGTTTTTCAAAACTAAAAAATGGAATATTCTAAATGGCCAAGGCAGTCACCCAATTTAAATCAAATTGAGCAGGACTTCCATATTCTGAAGAGAAAATCTAAGGAAACAAATCCCAGAAACAAATAGGTGACAAAGATGCCTACATTAGAGGCTTGGCAGAGCATCAACCGAGAAAACACTCAACACTTGGTGATGTCTGTGAATTGCTGTCTTAAAGCAGTCATTGCATGCTAGGGATATGCAACAAAGTAGTAAATATGACTGCTTTAATATACCTGACATTACTATGTCCCAGACATTATGATTATCATTTTCATTTCTAAATGGTGTGACCAAAATCTATGCAAATACCCATAAATTAAAGCCTGCAATTGATATTGTGCTTTAATAATGTCTGAATGATTTGATTTATAATTTTAAACTGTGGAGCAGAGGGACAAATGAAGGAAAAACGTGTCTTTGTCCCAAATATAGCGGGCAATATATGAATGTTAGGGATTCTCTTGTTTATTCATATTAGCCTCATTTATTATTATTGTTTATTTTTGTTGTCTATTCTTGCACATAGTCGGGCTGTTGTATGTGGTTTTGAATGCCAAATAAAGTTATCCTTGAACCTTCTGTCTCATTTATGACCTCCAATTGACTGGCACCTTGGTTGACACTGTTACTTCCAGTGCTACTGTCATAGCACCGTATGGATATTGGTAGACACAGAAAGTAAATTCATACGTGAAAATCCCCATTTAATGTAGTGCTGACAGTTTTGTTTAATGCTTGTAAGCAGAATCCCAGCAGCCTCGATGGCATGTGAGCAATCTTCCATTTCCATTCAGCAGACCCTATCTCTTCTTTCAATGCTCCCACCCACTGATCAAGTTATTTTTTAATGATCTGGGAACTCCTTTTGTAGATCCATTAGTGGATGCAGTCAGGTTGAAATTGTAGTTCCAATTCCAGTTCAGTAACTTCCAAGCTAAGTAGGAAGTCAATTTTATCTTCCTACCCCTTCCTTTGCTTTATTTAAGTCCTCATAATGGAATGGGCAAATACACGACAATGAATTACATATTTCTTATTTTATCACTGCTTTATTAAAATATGTTCATGCTTAAGAATACTAAACAGAATGTGATGACGTGTGTAATATTTCTGCAATACCGTTTGAGGTTTTAAGCAACTAACGTAATGCAAGAAAATTGCCTCACTGTTCATTTGCATGTTAAATATTTTACCTGTTTGTATCAAATTCTAACAAAAACAAAGAATTACATTTCAAAGACAAAGAGGACATTTATCTAAAGCTCTTTCTTGCTCGGAAACATCTGTGAAATGATATCATCTTAGAAAATCTTTTAGATTCAATACAGTTCAAGGCAGATAAGACATAGTCAGCCAGTCTCTAATCCAATTAGCTTTAGATGACATATGGATGGAGGCTCTAAATGTTTTTATACGTCTGGATTACAAGTGATAAAGTTTCTAATAATGCAGTAAAAACGAAGACTGAAAAGCTGACCAGCTTCAGTTGAACACCCCAAACCAGCTGCTGCTTGAACTTTGGGCACAGCTTAGTAGGTCAGAAACGGAGGTGTTTTATTACTGTGATTATTTTTTATTATATATCACTCAAGTTTTGGCTATAGCTGGGGACAATTTTAAGACTTCAAGCAATCTACAGATATGGTTTTTTTTTTTTTACAAGTCACCTAAAACTTAATAGCTTTTAAAAGTTGGGTTTGCGCTATTTTACACCAGATTGAATTTCACTGCATGTCGGCTAAGCAAAACTGATTTAATGCCTGATACGTTAATGAGGTCATTTAAAAAACTAACAATTGGGAAGGCAGGGCTGGAGATACATACTGCTCGTGAACAGTAGATTTAGCAAGCAAAAATAATTACAATCCTTAGACTTTTACATATAGAATACATTTTAAATGACTTGATTGTGTAAGCGTTTGGGTCAAGCTTTGACCCCGACTCTTTAAAAAGACACAAAACAATATGTCAGTAAATCCAGAGTCAAGATGAGAGCTGGGATAAAGACTCAATGGCAAGTGGGGCCATTAAAGTTTGCCAAAAGAGAGATAGAAAGTAAAACATAAGAAAGAGAAATATTTAGTAGATTTAAAGCCCAACACATCGGTAAACCATCCCACCTGCATAAACAGGGGTCTCTAATGTGTACTAAGCCCTGTATTATTTTACAGTACATTCTGCCCTTCCTCCACATGCTACCCTCCTGGTATTTGTGCTATTAGGCACAAATTGCATGCTTTTTGGGTCAACAAAGAATAAGCCAGTTTTTTACTTTATGTGTACTATGAATGTAATTTTTTAAACGGATGTAGTATAGTCAAAAGACATTACATGAACTGGAAAGTATTGAAAATGTAACCTTTTTTGCAGCCTTGTTTCCATTAGATTTATATTAGAAATAGCACTGACTGTAAAATTATTGGTACATGGATAGAGAGCATCCATCCATCCATTATCCAACCCACTATATCCTAACTACAGGGTCACGGGGTCCTGCTGGAGCCAATCCCAGCCAACACAGGGTGCAAGGCAGGAAACAAACCCCGGGCAGGGCGCCAGCCCACTGCAGGGCATACACACACACACACACAAACACACACACACCAAGCACACACTAGGGACAATTTAGAATCGCCAATGCACCTAACCTGCATGTCTTTGGATTGTGGGAGGAAACCGGAGCACCCAGAGGAAACCCACACAGACACGGGGAGAACATGCAAACGCCACACAGCCCCACAGCATGATGGAACATCCACCAAATTTGACAGTAGGTAGCAGGTGTTTTTCTTGGAATGCGGTGTTCTTCTTCCGCCATTTAAAGCGCTTTTTGTTATGACCAAATGACTCAATTTTTGTCTCATCAGTCCAAAGCACTTTGTTCCAAAATGAATCTGGCTTGTCTAAATGAGCATTTGCATATAACAAGTGACTCTGTTTGTGGCGTGAGTGCAGAAAGGGCTTCTTTCTCATCACCCTGCCATACAGATGTTCTTTGTGCAAATTGCGCTGAATTGTACATCGTACACCATTGTACAGATACACCATCTGCAGCAAGATGTTCTTGCAGGTCTTTGGAGGTGATCTGGGGGTTGTCTGTAACCATTCTCACAATCCTGCGCATATGCCGCTCCTGTATTTTTCTTGGCCTGCCAGACCTGGGTTTAACAGTAACTGTGCCTATGGCCTTCCATTTCCTGATTCCATTCCTTACAGTTGAAACTGACAGTTTAAACCTCTGAGATAGTTTTTTGTAGCCTTCCTCTAAACCATGATACTGAACAATCTTTCTTTGTTTTCAGATCTTTTGAGAGTTGCTTTGAGGATCCTATGCTGTCACTCTTCAGAGGAGAGTTAAAGGGAAGCACAACTTGCAATTGACCACCTTAAAAACCTTTTCTCATGATTGGACACACCTGTCTATGAAGTTAAAGGCTTAAAGAGCTAATCCAACCAATTTGGTGTTGCAAGTAATCATTATTGAGCAGTTACATGCATTCAAATCAGCAAAATTACAAGGGGACCCACATTTTTACACAGCCAGTTTTTCATATTTGATTTATTTTATACAACTAAATACTGATTCACTAAAAATCTTTGTTCCGAAAAACACCCCAGTACTCAGATGTTCCTAGGAAATGAAAAACATACTGCTGTTATCTTTGTTGTTGAAAGTAGAGTAAATTATTATGCAGGCTGAGAGGCGTTTCCAAACTTTTTCATATGACTATATATATATATAAAACAAAGCTCATAGCTGCCTGGAGATCCTTTATCTACCACACAGGGAACTGTAGCTTATTCGGCAGGATCATGCACAAGGAAGAGACCCGTCCTGGGTGTAGTGCTAGCCCTCCTTAAAGTACACTCATCTATACTAATAAAAGGCAAAGCCCTCACTAACTCACTCACTGACTGACTGACACACTCATCACTAATTCTCCAACTTCCCGTGTAGGTAGAAGGTTGAAATTTGGCAGGATAATTCCTTACAGCTTACTTACAAAAGTTAAGCAGGTTTCATTTCGAAATTCTACGCGTAACGGTCATAACGGCCGACAGCGTCCGCCATGTTGAACTTTCTTATTTATAGCCCCATCTTCACGAAATTTGGTAGGCGGCTTATCTGAGCTTACCGAAAACCAATGTACGTACTTATTTCAGTGGTATGATGCCACTGTCAGCCGCCATATTGAACTTTCCAATGTCACTAATTCTCCAGCTTCCCGTGTAGGTAGAAGGCTGATATTTGGCAGGCTCATTCCTTACAGCTTACTTACAAAAGTTAAGCAGGTTTCATTTCGAAATTCTACTGAACTTTTCAACAGTCTTTGTTACTTTATGGGCCCATTTTCAAGAAATTTGGTACACGGGTTCCCATCGCTAACTGAATCCTACTTACGTACATATATACGTCCATAGCCTGCAGCTATGTGAGGCTATGTGAGTCCCCCATCCCAACGCCTCCCACGTTGTTGGCTGCCTGCCTATATAAGGCCGTCCATCGCTCCGGTCTCTGCATTCCCTTCTTTGCTTCACCACGGGATTCACGTCTCCCTGCTGATAACTACAGCCTTTTTATTTAATCCACGGCTTCTCCGCTGTTTTATTGTTCGTTTATTACGATTATAGTTATTGTGTAGGTATTTTAGACTTACTTTACATTGCTCAGGTGCCCATTTCCTTTATCATTCCAACCGTACCCCCATTACCATGTCTATCGAGGAGATCACCATCGATCAAAGAACTGTCAGTTACCGAGTGGTTTCCATGCCCGGAGAGGGCACCTACCTTTTCCATTCTCCTTGTTACATATTGCACGGCCAGATCAGGCTCACTCTTGATATCCGGAGGAACATTGTGTCTTATGTATTGAATGACTGGGACAGGTTCAAGGTGTGGACTGATGACAGTACAGGAGATAATTATACCACACAGGAGCACTAGAAGAGTGAAATGCTTAAGCCCTTCACCTATGGTTCTGCATGTAAGTTGATGGCTGCTGCTGAATTGTTTGGTTGTTGCTTTCAAGTGTACCGAAATGGCCAAATATTTTACACCTTTCGACAAACGCCAATGCCTCTTAAACATCTTAGATTCACAGGTAACGATTTCAGTAGTGGACACTTTGATGTTTATGAATGTTTAAACTCTCAAAAGCTGAATGTGAAGTTATTGATGAAACCGGTTGTATGCTTACAACGCTTGACAGATGCCGAATGTCACTTCAACACAAGTCCTAAAAATACTGTCGTAATTGAAACAAACCATGAAACTCAAACCGATTATGACAGCAACAATCCAAGCTGTGAGATTTGAAACAAGATTACTGTTCACATGGCCAACTGTACGTTGCATGCTCAAGAGTAAGCTCAGCGTACAGCTTGGTCATATCACATCCGGAGGGCCGAACTCACAATGTGGTATACAAAGAGATCCATAACAAATAATTATTGGCATATTTTCCCTCAGTTTAAAAAGGTTTAATTTTCTTCTTAATAAAAATTTTAATGTAGTACTTCGCCGCTGCGAAGCGCGGGTATTTTGCTAGTAAGTATATACAGTGGTGTGAAAAACTATTTGCCCCCTTCCT
>JANRMT010062792.1:87301631-87328934 GCA_026402145.1 Polypterus bichir lapradei | reverse complement strand
AGGAAGGGGGCAAATAGTTTTTCACACCACTGTAAATCCACAATAGCACTTTACCAGTGTAGATGCCAATTAAATTAAACAGTCTCATCTTTGGGATCTGGAATAAAACTGGAGTAAGCAGTGGAAAATAAAACACACACACTAACATTATGAAAACAAATTCCAAGCATATTACCAGGCAAATAACTGAAACTGGGCCTCTGGAACTGTGAGGAAACAGCAGAAATCACGGAGCAGCCATTCTACCCAGCAGACAAGTGTTTCTAAAAAAATAAATGCCTTTGTTATCAGATCACTTTGTGACCCTATCTCATTGGTAAAGAAGTGTAAGTCACAGGAGGAAAGGATGCTTGAAATCCATTCAGAGCACTGCCTCTTCAAAATGTGGCCCACGGCACCACTTAGAGGTCAACTTGTCCAACTGCTAAAATAGCTTCAAGATTAAGTGGGGTTGGAAAATTGGAAGGAAGGAGTTTTTTTAAAGATAAAAGGGCTGTGTAAATGAAGTCAAGACAAGTTACTAATAAGCTTCTATTTGCCATACTGGACATTGTATTATGTGTGAATTTATTTTAAGAAGTCATGTATTTCAAAAATTCATATTATAATAAATACATTGTGTTAAATACAGTATCATCAACACTCTTGCTCTCTCTTTTTTATCCAGTCTGGTGTTCAAAATACTTGAATAAGCCAACACATTCCTAATTTTGTTATTTTTCTTACCACATATAACACAGCATAGTGTCAAGTGTTACACTTTAGAAATTAGTAGAATGCAGCAGAAGTTCAAAACCAGTCCAATGAAACATTATACTATTTGAAATTGTCAGTTTCTGTAGCTACAGGCCACCATATTGCCAAGTATTATATATTGTGACATCTGCCCACCCTTCACAATACAGTCACACTCCTTAACTTGCACAGAGGTCCTTCTTTTGTGTCCGATGCTCTGGTGGCCATGTCATGACACTGGTGTATATAAAAGGAGATCTAGTGCACTCTTCATTAGTGATGAGTGAACTCCATGGTGTTCGCTTCGCCTTGAGCTCGGAGAAATCATGGAAGTGTTTGTGGGGAAATGCATTGTAGTCAATGGGGAAGGACTTACTGGACTAGATTTGACAGGACTTTAATGGTGCGATCATCTTTAAAGTGTCCCTGAGGGATAGGGAAACATCTGCCAACTATACTAGATTATTGTGGCCAAAATGGTGACCTGAGCTGTGTGGCAGTGGTGTTAAAAACTGCACCACTGTGTCTCAGTGAGATCACAAACAAAAGAACGCAGTCAGAGACATGCATTCATATATTTCATCAAAACAAAGCGGAAATGGCGAAATCTTAGTCAAAAGTCAGAAAAAATACATAGGTCTTGTCAGGGATGCCAGGGGCAACGACCCGGCCGGGACGCCGTGAGGGACCGGAAGAGGGTCAAGGCCCGCCCTGGATCACGTGGGGGCCGCCTTCCTGGTTGCTCTGGGGGCCACGGGTTGAGGGCATGGAAGCCCCACACTGTAGGGGCCCGTGGTCACCGCCAGGAGGCGCCCCAATGCCTTGGGGACCTGTTACCTCAGCACTTCAGCCACACCAGGAAGTGCTGGGGGGAAGAATAAGGAGGATAACCGGAGAGGTGCTGTGAGAACAGTCGGCACTTCCGCCACGCTGGGGTGTGGCCAACGGGGGAGTGTCGGAAGCACCTCGAGCTCATCCGGGTCATGTATAAAAGGGGCCGTCTCCCTTCATTCGAAGCTAGAGTCTGGTGGAAGAGGACGAGGCAAGAGAGGAGAGTGGAGGCGGCCCGAAGAAAGGCATTTGAGTGGCCAGGACTGAGTATTGGGGTTTGTGCACTGTATTCTGGGTCTGAGTGACCATTATTATTGTATATATTTGTAAAATAAAACGTGTGGTGGTGAAAAACAACATGTCCGTCTGTCTGTGTCCGGGTCAGCTCCACAGTCTTTTAAACATAGAAAATTCGAAGTGGTTGAAGCTGGGGGATCATTCTGTTTTTTGAAGCCGAGCTGAAGGCTCTCCAAACTGTCGGTACTGATGCTTTGCACTTATTATTCAATCAAAAAGATAGAAATGTCTTGTAAATGGTAATTAATCTTTCGTTATTATTACTTCATAACGTCTCCTGTGTTTGGGGGGGGGGGGGGTGTTGCATCAGGCTCCTTCAAGGTTTGTTCTCTCTCTAGCGGCACCATGCACATGGCTAATTATTATGCATGCTCATGGTGGGCACCTTATCTCTTATTTTGACATGGAACTTGAAGATCAACCTGCACATTTGGCTACAAACACAGATAACTCATCCCACAAAGTCTGTAATGCAAATGATAAGCATTATATACCCGAGGGGCAGTCCCACACAATGTTGGCTGTTACAGCTCCAGGGGATGTTGCCCTCACCTCACAAAGCATTGTGGGGTGCTGGTAAAAAAAATATATACAGTATATTCTCCTAAACTGGCCGAATTATCCGTAAATAGTTTGATGAACAAGGGTGAATGCGAATGCAAATACAGCAAACTCGCTGCAAATAATGTTTTGGCAAAATTTGCTGATCACCACTATCCTTAATATGAAGCAGGGATGTTGGAGCAGTGGCCATAGGATTAGCTGTCTTTGAAGTTTCATCAATGAATTAACATTCATTTAAGCAGCTAATGTGAGTTTGGGAGAATGTTTTGGCATTCCCATTGAGGTTTTGAATCACAACAATGTCTTCAAGAGAAAATTAACTACTAGAAAATAGCACATACAGTATATAGCAAATAATGGCACCCCATTCTGGGTTGATTCTTGCCTTGTATGTAATGCTTCCTAGTTAATTAGCTGCACTCCCAAACCCTCAACTGGATTAAGAAGGTATGAGAATGCTATATTATGTCACAAATATTTAATCATGGGTGGTGCAGTGGTAGTGCTGCTGCCTCGCAGTTAGGAGACCCAGGTTCGCTTCCCAGGTTCCTCCCTGCGTGGAGTTTGCATGTTCTCCCATGTCTGTGTGGGTTTCCTCCGGGTACTCTGGTTTCCTCCCACAGTCTAAAGAAATGCAGGTTAGGTGCATTGACAATTCTAAATTGTCCCTAGTGTGTGTGGGTGGGCTGGTGCCCTGCCTGGGGTTTGTTTCCTGCCTTGTGCCCTGGGATTGGCTCCTGCAGACCCCTGTGACCATGTAGTTAGGATATAGCGGATTGGATGGAATTCTAGTGGATCTATTTTCAGAATTTTAGCAACCTGGATTAGATCACCTCTGCTCTGCTTGAGACTAAATAGGTTTAATCCTCTGAGTCTGTTGGAGTACAACACGTCCTTAAATCCTGGGATGCACTTGGGTGCAAATGCTGCTCTGCCTTTCTTGTAGTGTGGTGACTAGAATGTCACAGAGTACTTCAGATGTGATCTTCCTAGTGGAAAGATTCATGTTGGCATGCCAAGATACAAGGAAAATCACCCCTGTGAGCAGTAGGCCCATTATTGTTGCTGGCAGGAGCTGCAGTACAGTGATCTAATCATGGGTGGTGCAGTGGTAGTGCTGCTGCCTTGCAGTTAGGAGACCGGGGTTCGCTTCCTGGTCCTCCCTGCGTGGAGTTTGCATGTTCTCCCATGTCTGTGTGGGTTTCCTCCAGGTACTCCGGTTTCCTCCCACAGTCTAAAGAAATGCAGGTTAGGTGCATTGGCGATCCTAAATTGTCCCTAGTGTGTGCTTGGTGTGTGTGTGTGCCCTGTGGTGGGCTGGCGCCCTGCCTGGGGTTTGTTAGGATATAGCAGGTTGGATAATAGATGGATGGATGGATATCTAATCATCTGTTCACTTATGGGAACAGGAGTAAGGTGTACATCAGATAAGTGTATTTTACTACATTTTTGTTCACCACGGTGCCAGAGAGCGATAACATGCTGCATGTTGGCACTACATGCTATTGAGAATTTCCCAGTACTCTGTATACGTGATAATACAACTCCTACTAGCACTATTTTGCTTCCTAAAATGTATTTAAGGTTGATTACAATACAATGCTGCTTAGCCGGACAATATGAAGTGTTTTATTGCCACCTTGTGGTAAAAATTAATGAGAGCACCTCAATAAAATGCAGCAATTGCTGACTTGAGAGCAGTGGGTCTCAGTTCAGTCCTTGAGACCCCCTGTAGCTGCAGGTTTTTCTCCCCAAACTAATTTCACAATTGGCAAGTCACTTTTATCTTTAAGTGATCTCATTGTTTAATTATTTGTCGCTTTGATTTCTTATTTTGCATTCAGCAAAGTGCCTTTGTGTTAGATTTGCAATAAGATTTTTTTTGCCCTATCTTTAGATGCTTAACCCTTTTTAATTTGCTTTTTCTATAGAGTTTGTTTCTTAACTGTTTCTAAATACAGTCAATTAATAATGAGCATGTCAGTCACACTGTGGTGGGCTGGCGCCCTGCCCGGGGTTTGTTTCCTGCCTTGCACCCTGTGTTGGCTGGGATTGGCTCCAGCAGATCCCCATGACCCTGTAGTTAGGATAGAGTGGGTTGGATAATGGATGGATGGATGGATGGATGGATGTCAGTCACAAGGGCAAGCAACAGAGACTGCTAAACCACAGCAATTTTGTGTTACCCACTTACATATATATTAGTTAGTAATGGCATAAATAACTGGAAAATCAAAAAAAAAAAAGAAACAAACACTAAAAAGTAAACAAAAAATCCTTATGCATCTAAATTCCTGCAACATTCAGCATTAACATCAGCAAGACAAAAGAGCTGGTGGTGGACTTGTGCCAAGTAGCCTCTAAGACCAGTCACCATTCGGGGGGAGGACATGGTAGTGGTGCACAGCTACAAGTAGCTGGGGGTTCACATTGTGATAGACGGCCAGCAGCTCAATCCGGCCGGGATGTCACAGAATGGGAAGAGTGGAGAAGGGCAGCCTTTCTAGGACACTACCTCCCCCAGGATGCTAGGTGGCAGATCCCCTGGATGGTAACTGTATCTCGAAATTCCCACAGGGCATCATGGAACATGGAGTCCATTTTCTCAGCCCTGTTGGGTGCCATGGGTGCCGAGGGTGTCGGCAGGGGGAGCTCACAAAGGACCTGGGGACTCCTACTTTTCCTACAACCCAGAAGTACTTCGGAGTCACAAGGATGGAAGCCCACAGTACTTTCGGAATGCTTGAGGACTGATGATGTGGCATTTGACCTGGAAGAAGAGAAGGAGCATTTCCGGGTCAAGGAATATAAAAAGGACTGATCGAGACCCAGAAAGCTGAGCTGGAGTTGGGAGGGTTTGTGACGGAGCTGCTGGGAGTGGAGGATCATTGTTATTGATTATTGATTATTTGTGAATTGTGGCAAGTGTGGTGCTTTGTGCACTTTATTGGAGAACATAATAAAAAATTCTACTTGGTGCTTTTAAATGTGTTTCCTGGACATCTGTCTGTTGGGTTTAATGGGGCAACAGTGCCCCCTAGCATTCACAACATAAACAACAAACTGGACTGGTCTGACAACACTGTGTCACTGTACAAGATGGCCCAGAGCAGACTGTACACTCTTAAAAATAAAAATGTCAGGGTAGCCCCTCAGAGGAACTATTTTTGGTTTGTAAAAAAACTCATCCATATGAACGTCCCAGAAGGAACCTTTATTTATTTAGATCTGTAACAGGCAACATACAGTAAATAAACACAAATAGATGAAAACAGATTTGTGAAATAACAAAGAGTTATGACTTTAAAAGGAATCTTGTTGCATACAATCAAACAGAATAAGCCTAAGTGTTCTTAATCTGTTAGTGTACCGTTAGGTAGCCTACAATACATTAAAAGATTTTGGTTGTGTTTTTCACATATTAGGAAGTTTTTCAAATCACAAATAACCAAGAATGAAATGGTTCTTTGGCAAACAATGCTTCTATGGGGAACTACACAACCAAGTAAAAAAAACATAAATTACCATTAAAGAACTATTACTTTTAAGTGTACTTACTAAAGATACTTTTGATCTTTTGATGTGTGCAGCAAACACCTGAAAATGTTCTATCAGTCGGATCAGTCGGTGTTCTATGCTGTGGACTCCTGGGGAAGCAACTTGAATTCCAAAGAAGCACAATGCCTGAATAAACTTATCAAGAAAGCCTGCGCCACAACTGGGTGAACCCTGAACACACTTGAAGCAGTTGTGGGGAAAAGGATGGTCACAAAAATTGGATGCCATCATGAAAAATCCCCTCCATCCCCTCCAGGAGGTGCTCTGTTAGAACACTTTTAGCCACAGGCTCATTCCACCACAGTGTGCTATGAAGTGACTCGGACTGGGGGTCTTTTCTGCCCACTGCTATCAGGTAATTCAGTGCTTACTCCTGATGTACTTTAGTTCTTGTTTAAAATCTGCAATAAATAATATATTTATTTATCAATTCATTGATTGATTGGCCGCGTTATTTGTCCTGTGAGTCTGTATTTTTGTTTTTCATGTTTCTGCTGCTGTATGCATCTGAGTTTCCCCATAGGATTAATGAAGTTTTTCTAATTTAATCTAGTCTAAAAATTTAGCATAACCAGTTTGCAATTACTGGTTTGATACAAAAAAAAACTACACTTGGCAGTAAAAGTTTGCTTAATTAAAGGAACATTTTATAAACAAGAAATTGGTTGGAATGAAAAACGTGCAACCACAGTGGACCTCCAGGACTGAGCTTGAGAAGCCCCAGTCCAGAGCAGTGTTTTCTGTGTTTGGGACTGAGGTGACCCACATTGCTACACATTGTCATTTCAAGCAATTTCACAATCAGTGTGTCATTCTGACTTGTTAATGATCTCATTACTTGGTCTACAAATACTTCTAAGAAGTTCATTTGTATTTCTTGTTCTAGCTTGAAATGCTTACACTTCTTTTGACGTTTTCATTATGACATACCTTTTTACGGTAGAGTTTACTCCCCTCATTGTCTCCAAATGCTGACAAGCAGCAGGGAGCAGTGCAAACAACCCTGAGTGCTAAATGCAAGTGATTACTTCACTGCCATTTTCGCTTTTTTGCTCAATCAGAATTGTTTCCTACAACACAACAGACATGTGGATATGGCTCTGAAGTAATTGTTCCCCTTTAGCACTCAGTGTTGTTAGTACCTGAATACAATTAAAAGAGTAAACTCTGTAGAAAAGGATGAATTAAAAAGTAGATGGCAAAGCATACTTTTTTTGTATTAATTGGCAAAAATACCAATATTCCAGAATTGGTACTCGTGTGTTATAACCTCACCACTCAACCCAGATAATACCTGTGGAAACTATCGCAGGGAGAACACATTCACACACATGCACACACAAACTAGTGCCAAGTTAGTGTTGCCAATCCACCTAACCTTCATGACTTTGGACTGTTAAAAGAAACCAGATCACCCAAAGGAAACCCTTACAGACATGAGGAAAACATGCAAACTCCACACAGAGAATAACCAGGACATTAACCTTGATCTCCTTTATGTGAGGCAGCAATGTTACCACTGCACCACCTTGCCACTCTCTAAGAAGATCCCCAATAATGAAACCTGCACCTCCTGGTCCTCGGTCCCATTCCACCCTAACCTTCAATGTCTCTCCCAATGTATCAAACATTATGTCACTATTTCGCAGACTGATCCTTTCATAGGAGACTTTTCCTAACCATCCCTTGATCTCATTTTGTTGACTACCTAACCTATGTAAATATCTCGTTCACAGAGGAGAGCCACATTTCTCACCGGACACTCAGTTGTAACAGGAACCACTTGGAAATATGTCACCAACAATAATATTCTTGTGTCCTTGTGTTTGGTCCCTCTGGTAAATTCAATATCAAAAATTAGGTCAAAAAGTTATATTTACGGCATTTCTTGTAGGAAGTGTCCAGCCATCCACATAAGTAAAACAGGGCGATGGCTAGCAGACAATTTCAGGGAGCACGTTCAAACCATTAGAAACAAAGGCCTTACAAAGTCTACTGTAGAACACTTTACATCCCTTGATCATAGCCACACTTGTCATTCTGTTTGTGCTCTTTCATAGGGCTTCAATGATACTGTTTCAAGAAAAAGCTTAATGCATTCCCCGCTCTTCAGGTCTTAACGACTGACTAACTTTTCAATCTCTCCCTTTATCTTCTCAAATGGCAGCTTTTTCACACCAATCACTCTCACCTTCTCTCCTTTCATCTGCACTGGGTTTGCTCCCTCCTTCCCATCCTACATACAGTTTGTCACCTACTTTTTCTTTGCAGTGGTACACCTGATGAAGGCTATACAGATGAAGCATTGTGTCTTTAACCTTCTTTCCTTTTCAACATGGAAATAACCATGAATGTTTTTTTTTCCTTTTGCAGAAGAAATAATGTGTCTGTTACTTCTATTTTCACACAACAAAAAAGGAGTTTTTTTTTTATTAATGTCCTCCATATGGAAAACAAACAGGATAGCAAGCAATTGCCATGCACAGATAACAAAACAAAACGTACACTGTGTTGTTCACTTTGTAATCCCTAGACGCTTTCCACTATTGTTCTGGATTTTTTAGATTGCTTCCTTGTTTGTAAGTTGAACCCCACTTGCAATAAGAAAGTGAATTCAAACCAGCGTTGTACTCATAACTATTGAAAACATGGAAAATGAAGCAGAGGTGAAAATGCCAGATTTGGTGACTCCAAGAACTGTTTTATTTCAAAAATATTCTTAAATACATGTTGCTTCATTTTAAAGTGACAGCATTGAGGGGTGGGTGGTCTGTCACAAGGAAGAAGAATTTTATGGTGTGTCAAAAACTAGCACTAATTAACGTTCTACATGTCCAGTCATGGTAAATCCAGATCAAACCAATATAGAACATTAATTGGAGGAAACAAGGCAGACTGTCACCACCCCAAGGCAGATGAAAGGGCACAGCTTCAAGATTTATAACGTGATTCTTTTTAAACAAGACCCCAATGAATAGTGTGCATGAGGGCCAGACTGGTGGTCTCAAAGGAGTGAATAACTTTATTCAAAATCATAGGATGAGAAGTGAAGAGAACTGACAGCCCTGTATGCATTCTTTATTAGTGATTTGTTCTGCTAAGTTTGCATGGCTATTATGAGCTTGTACTATTGTAGATATTTCAGACTGCATGCTTGAATAAAACCTTGCAAGTATTTGTTTATATATATAAACTGCTCAAAAAAATTAAAAGGACACTTTGAAAACACATCAGGGTAATGTGTTAGGAATGAAAGGATGCCACATCGTTTGATGGAAATGAAAATTATCAGCCTACAGAGGGCTGAATTCAAAGACACAGCAAAAATCAAAGTGAAAAAATGATGCAACAGGCTAGTCCATTTTGCCGAAATTTGATTGCAACAACTCAAAATCATACTCAGTAGTTTGTATGCCCCCCACGTGCTTGTATGCCTGCATGACAATGTTGGGGCATGCCCCTAATGAGACGAGGGATGGTGTCCTGGGAGATCTCCTCCCAGATCTGGACCAGGGCATCACTGAGTTCCTGGACAGTCTAAGGTGCAACGTGGCAGCTTTGCATGGACCTAAACATAATGTCCCAGAGGTATTCTATTGGATTTAGGTCAGGCAAGCATGGGGGTCACTCAATGGTATCAATTCCTTCATCCTCAAGGATCTGCCTACATACTCTTGCCACATGAGGCCGGGCATTGTCATGCACCAGGACCCAAGACCCACTGCACCAGCATAAGGTCTGACAAAGGGTCCAAGGATTTCATCCCGATACCTTATGGTCAACCCTGTAGAGTTCCATCCTGGAGATCGAGTCAAGTCAAGACAAGTCAAGTAAGCTTTGTTTACATAGCACATTTAGGGAATCCATTCCCGGACGGGTTTATCCATTCCCAGGAATTCAAGAATCCCGCATGTCATTCCTGGGAATCCCAGGCACCCGGGGATGACACAGTGCACGGGCATCTCACATGTGAACGGTTTTAGAATGACCGACACTTATTTTTTAATAAAACTACTGCAATATGTTGACACCAATAAAAGACTAACCTTATCTACAAGCAGTTCTGTGGTGTTATGGGTCCACAGCTCTCTCTCATCAGAGGCCAGTTTTATTAAATAAGTAATCACTGCGCTCGTGGCTTAGTGGGGGGGCATGGTGGCTGTAGCGGATCTCAGGGCGATCTGCGGTGTGGGCATTTCTCACCTAGTGCACAGGTGAGGGACTGCCCACATCCGTGATTGTTCCCGAGGCTGTTAATGTGCTGCAGCTGCTATGGCCCCTCAATATATAGAAGCGCGAGTCGGTTAGAAAGAAGAGAACAAAACGGGAAAAGAAAAAAGAAAGACGGAGGTTGCTGGAAGGGGGCAGGAGAAAGCCGGTGCGAGTGAGCAGGCGAGCACTCGCAGGCAGCTGGGTGGAAGCCTGGGTGTTAGGCCGACACCCGGGAGTCAAAGTAGTGGTCGCTCCCGCTGAGTGAGCATGTAGCGGGAATGACCAATGAAGAAGAGACAGTCCGCGTAAGGCCGGGACGGCAGCGGGAGTCAGGAGGCTTGGTGGTGAAGTCCTTGGTGTGGGCATCCTGGAAATCAAGGATTCCAAGTCTTAGGCCTGGGATGAGTGCCAGACCGAAGCCAGGATCGGGAGGACTCCAGACCTGTGTGTGTGTGAGAGAAAGGGCAGCTGCTGAAAGAGCGCCTCGCCTGCTGTAAAGCCCAACCAGGAGAAGCAGGTGAGACGCTAGTTTAAAAGAGGCATCGGGCTTATTGATTTTAAGGCCTGCTTCCAGCGTCGTTTGAACCTCGTTGTTTTTAAAGGATTGTTTTCTATTTTATTGATTTTTTAACCTCCACCACTGTCACTGTTTTATGGATTATTTATTTAAGGAAGATATTTTGAATCACTGCACTATTTAATTGAACACTTTGTTTTTGTTTTGTTTTGATATTTTAAATAAAAGCACTTTTGCACTTTTATACACCATCCCCTTGCTCAATTGTTATTGCCTCTCTGCTTAGCTCATCTCGGTTATAACTATCAACGGTGTTGGGTTCAAGGGCTCCCTAACAGCAGATGGCAGCATGGAGCAGAACCCGCATCGTCACAAGTTCATGCTGTCATATAAGTACATGTATCTAGTTAGTTGTGGTAATAAGAGCGTAGAAAGCACAACGTGCCCAGCGTGCGGTTGTCCAGGCGAGAGTGCACATTCATGCAGAATAAGCCAGCCACTGAGAAAGCACGCTCTGCCTCCATGAAAGTAGGCGGCACAGTCATCAGATACTGATACACTTGTTCTAAACAATGCTCGTGCTTGCCGTTGCTCTGAAATACCGCCATTTCAGCTTTTTGCTGATGCATCCAGTTTCTTGTCATCATTCTGTGATGGCAAGTTTCTTGGCACAGATAATGCGGATGCAACAGACTGACGCATTGCAATTTCAAGTTGCTGTTCAAAGCTGTTGTCTGACAGACGTCAATGAAGTCTGCCCCCTCCCAGCATTTGTGAGCTGCAGAGTGCGGACTCCTTCCAGTCCACTGAGCGGGGAGACTGACTGCTGCTGGTCTGTTGTTGACTGAATTAATGAGCAACACACTACACCGTGGGCCAAAAAACCGTGCCACTTAATTATTTTCAACTATAACTCTGTTATTTCTTGATTGATTTTTACACTTTTACACGCTATATATGCGAGCTTGGCCGTTCCTGGTTTCCCGGGAATTACAGCAGTTTTATTCCCGGGAATGAGGGAATGAAAAAGGTCCGGGAATCCCAGGTTCCCGGTAATCGGGAGCCCGGGAATGGATTCCCTAAGCACATTTAATACAACTACAAGTTGACCAAAGTGCTTTACAATAAAAAAATATCCAGTAAGAATATAGTTTACAGAAGCTAAAAATGAGCAAAATAAATACAAATAAATAAATAAAAGTATACACAACATTAGCACAGAAGTCTAAAAACATTACAAGAATAAGTCCTTACTGTACTTTGAACCAAAAGGCAGTGAATGAAATTATGTTTTTAATTTGACTTAAAATGACAAATTGAGGGAGCAGCTCTAATTTCACATAACAGAGTGTTCCAAAGGCTCAGGGCCACTGCTGCAAAAGCACTGTCACCTGTTAGCTTCAGTGAAATGCATAATAATAACTGATCTGAGAACCTGAGAGCCCTGGATGGTAGGTATGGGGTAACAAGCTCAGTAATATATGAAGAAGCAGACCCATGCAGTGTCTTACAGTGGTGTGAAAAACTATTTGCCCCCTTCCTGATTTCTTATTCTTTTGCATGTTTGTCACACAAAATGTTTCTGATCATCAAACACATGTAACCATTAGTCAAATATAACACAAGTAAACACAAAATGCAGTTTTTAAATGATGGTTTTTATTATTTAGGGAGAAAAAAAATCCAAACCTACATGGCCCTGTGTGAAAAAGTAATTGCCCCCTGAACCTAATAACTGGTTGGGCCACCATTAGCAGCAATAACTGCAATCAAGCGTTTGCGATAACTTGCAATGAGTCTTTTACAGCGCTCTGGAGGAATTTTGGCCCACTCATCTTTGCAGAATTGTTGTAATTCAGCTTTATTTGAGGGTTTTCTAGCATGAACCACCTTTTTTCAGGAAGGGAGCAAATAGTTTTTCACACCACTGTATAAACAAATAATAAAATCTTAACATTCACCCTATACTGCAGGGAAGCCAAAGATGCTTTCTTTTTTGGTGCCAGTCAACACCCTTGTAGAACCAACTTGAGGCGAGACAAAGACAATTGAGAGACACCAGCATAAAGAGGATGTGAGGAGACAGAAGCATGAATATTTATTTATTTATTTATAAAGCACTTTAAAAAAAACGTCAAGGCTGACCAAAGTGCTGTAAATAAAAACCCAGCATATCAGGCACACAAAACCAAAGGGTAAATTAAACAGAAACACATAAACACATAAGCACATAAGAACTGAAGAGATTCTTAAATAAAAAATATACAGTTAGCCAACATCCCATACTCAGTTAAAAGCCAGAGAGTAAAAATGTGTTTTTAAAAATGTTTTAAATGCAGCTAGTGAAGGAGCCTGCCTAATGTGCAACGGCAAATCGTTCCAGAGTTTTGGGGCTGCAACTGAAAAGGCTTGTTCACCTCGGAGTTTGCATCGTGCCTTGGGAACACATAAAAGCATGTGGTCTGCTGACCTGAGAGAGCGAGATGGTACATAAGGGTGCAGCAGTTCCGACAAATAAAGAGGGCACAACCATTAAAGGATTTAAAAACAAATACAAGAATCTTAAAATGAATTCGAAAACGGATTGGAAGCCAGTGAAGGGAAGCCAAAATCGGGGTATCATGCTCATGCATTTACATTTCTTGTGCCAGTTAAAAATCGAGCAGCGGCATTTTGTACCAGCTGTAGGCGAGCAATGGAGGCCTGGCTAATTCCAAAAAGAAGCACATTGCAGTAATCTAGACAAGATGTAATAAAAGCATGTATCACTGTTTCAAGGTTGCGCTTAGACAAGACAGGCTTGATTTTTGACAGCCGCCTCAGCTGGAAAAAGCAAGATTTTACCACTGCGTTCACATGGCTATTAAGTTTTAAAGTTGGATCCATTTTCACACCTAAATTTGTGATTGTGGTTTTCTCAAATTGAGCCACAGTGGAAAGGTCGATGCAGGGGGTCCCGCTGGTGCTATTGGATCTAAATAGCATGACTTCTGTTTTGTTCTCATTAAAATTTAGAAAATTTAATGCCATCCAACTCCTTATGTCAATAAGGCAGTCAAGCAGGGGCTGGACAGAACATAGGCCTTGGCGCTTCAGAGGGAAATAAACCTGACAATCATCTGCATAAAGATGAAAGGAAATACTGTGTTTCCGAAAAATAGCGCCGAGTGGCAGAAGGTATAAGGAGAACAGAAGAGGTCCCAGGATGGAGCATAGCGTAGCAATGATAATCAGTGTTATAGTTTTTTTAGGATTGTACCAAGTAGCAACATGTACAAGGTAAAAAAAGAACAGGTGCCAAAATGGATCCTTGTGAAACCCTGGAGAAACCGTCAGAGAGACAATGGGGTCAGGTCTGTTGGGGATCAGAATTGGTGTGGTGTTGAGGTGTTGCCCGCTTCACGGTAGCACTCGGGTTCCAATTTGAGTTGGCCCATCACAGTTGGCACGTGGAACGTCTTGTCTCTCTGATGTTACTCCTTTCAACGTGTGTATTATGAGACTCAGATTACAGCACTCCCTGGGTGCTTTGTCTGTTGTCTTGTTGTATGCTCCGATTGCGGTGAGTGATATCTCAGTGAGGGAGACATTTTATTTGCAACTTCGCTTGGTGGTTGATGGGTGCCCCAGAGGTGACACTCCTCTGGTCATGGGTGACTTCAATGCAATCACTGGCACTGACAGGGTCTGGTTACGAGGATTGTCTCTGTCCCCATGGGTCTGGTGACCGTAGTGAAAGTGGCTCCATGTTCCTTGACTTTGCAAAAGGTCAGGGGCTGTGAATCGCTGGATCCTGGTTCCAGCGCCCTGAACCACATCGTTGAACTTGGTACTCCAGTACTGGTGGTGCAGTGAAGGAGATCGATCACATCTTGGAGGCTCTTGCAAAACTCTTGCAGGGTCTACAGAAGTGCCCAGTTTGTGAATTCTGACCACAGACTTGTTGTTGCTGCTCTTAGGATCCAGCTTAGGTCCAGTAGGTTACCACCTACTAGGAAAATCAGCCTGGACTTGGCCAGACTCCAACACCAGCCTGTTTCAAGTTTGCACGTAGTTTGTGTGAGGAACTTACGGATTTGGGCGCGACTGCCGATCCTAATGTGATGTGGGAGACCTTCTGGAACAAGACCCTGACTGTTGCTGAGGGTTGTGTTGGTGTTGCCAGTGTTCCCAGAAGGAGGTGTTTCATCTTGCAGGGCACCCTGGATATCATCGAGAGGAGTTGCAGCGCACAGCTCGATGGCAACTCTGGTCTGTACTAGGAACTCACAAGGACAGCTGCGAGGGCTCTGAGGGCAGATAAAGAGGCGTTTATTAGAGGAATCTGTGAGCAAATGACACACCATCTATGGTCTAGCAACCCTTGTCCTGCTTACAGAGGAATCGAAGCATTACATCCAAATCTGTTCCTTGGAGAGTCGCAGTAGGGGCGGCCGATGGAACGTTCCTTATGGATGACACTGCAGTTGTGATCCACTGGGCTGGCTAATTTGAGCAGCTGTTCAAAGCTGATCCTCTAGCTAGGATGTTGGATATATCTGGGTCCATGGTTCTTCAGGCTGATCCTCCAATCGGCTGTGAACCAACCAATCTCACTGAGATTACACAAGTGGTGAACGAGGTGTGGGGAGGCAAGGCTGAAAGGATCAGTGGTATTTGGGGTAAACTTCCCCAGGAAGGTGGTAAGGCTATTCATGAAGTCGCTGGAAAGGGGACAGTGCATGCTCCCTAACTTGACTTGAAACTCCCATATGTAACAGGTGGTACAGAGGACAATGAGTCACCAAACTTAACAGGAAACATCCTACTCTTCAGATACGCTGAAAACCACCCAAGGGTCATATTCTTAATTCCCACTTCCTACTGTATCAAAAACTGCCCAAAGATCCAAAAGAATAAGAATAACAAATTTCCTGAATAAACTGCAGAAATCAAATCATTTGTAATTCTCAGAAGAGCTGATTCAGTGCTATACAACAATCAAAACAGACTGAAAATCAACTAAAGAACCAGCCTGAATCAGAAAGTGATTTAACTGAGAGAAAACAACTTTCTCCAAAATTGTAGCTAAGAAAAATAGATTAGATATTGAATGAAAGTAATTAGGAAAAGATGGGACCAGGTTTGCCTACTTAAGTAGACAATCAAGTCATAGTCCTCTTTCCCACTTCACATTCTTAATATTTGTCACAGGCAAGGCCCCTATGAAATTAAGTAGAGAAAAGCACTAGTTCATTATTTAGTGAAACAATTGAATCACCAACCAGTGGAACAAGAATACCATGAGAATTTGCTGAAACCATGGAAGGGCAGTGACGCCAATCCCTACTCCAGATAGCCTCATGCATGGATTTAACAGCCCAACAACAACAAGAGCTTGAAACAGCCATCTTGTTTGTCCCAGAAGTGGCGAATGGACAAAAGAACAGCTCTGATTGTGTATGACATTGTCACAGATCTATGGGCTGTCATTCAAGAAAGCCTGTACCACCTCCTGAAAGCAAATCCAGCTGAAGTGGAACTTGAGATCAGCAGAATGCTAGATCTTGGTGTAATAGCAGAAAGTTTTATTCCTTAGTCTTGCCCCATTGCCCCGGCCCCAAAACCAGATGGCAGTTGGTGATTCTGCAACAATCTCCACCTACTAATCTAGTGTCCTAATTCGATGCTTACCCGATGCTGCAAGTAGATGAGCTCCTGAGCAACTTGATAAAGCTTAATATCTGACAACTCTTGACATGACAAAAGGCTATTGGTAAGTTATTTTAACAGAATCTGCAAAGAGGAAGACTGTGTTTAGCACTTCCAGCAGCCATTGGCAGTATTGTGTTCTCCCATTTGGATTGCCTGGGGCACTGGTGACCTTCCAGCATCTGATGGGTAGAGTGCTGCATACCCACAATACCTATAGTGTTACCTACCTGGATGATATCATCAATTATTTTGTCATCTGAAAGAAAAACAGTAAGCAAAGCCGGTCTTTGGATAAGCCCAAAAAATGTTTCTTCAAGAGATTCGGTGAGCAGGGGTAGGGTACAATCACAATGCACCAAAGTTCATGCCATCATGAAATGGTTCCATCCAAAAACCAAGTGGTAGGTTCAAGCCTTCTTGAGTTTAGCAGGGTACTATTGCTGGTTATCACAGTTTAGGTTACATGGAGCTGGAGCCTGTTTCAGCAGCATAGGGAGCAATTCCAGACGCAACCTTGGATGGAGAGCCGGTCCATTTCAGTAGAAATAAATAGTGTTTTAGTAATATTGTAAAAGTCTTTAATGTGTAAGCTCATTATAAATATCACCTGAAGGTGGAAGGAATTCCTCAGGCCCATTACTTTACCGCAGGACTATACATCAAATAGCATTGCCTTTATATAATGCCTGCTGTTTAAGTGTTTAACTTTTGCGTTTTTAAGCTTTATCCTGTGCCATGCATTTTAAATATTCCATATTTGTAAAATTCTACAACATTTTGGCCTTGTAAATGAAGTTGCTCCACCTTACTGTAAATACACGGATTACAACATAATTCAATCTTTTTGACAACCATTTCTCACTGGTTTGAGATAAAAACAAATGACAAAAGTCCAAGAGATGCCACTCGTGTTATCGCAATTCTCTGTAAAAGGTATTAGGAGCTGAGATAAGAAGGGTGAATGCTTTACAGGACAAATGTCAGTGGATGGGAGGTTGTTCACCTTTCTGTAGTTTTTTTTGGTTTTTCTGTCTTTCCTCGCCATCGGCCCTTACTTTTATTCTATGCCAATTAGTATTGCCTAATTTTATTTTTATATTTCGTCTTATTCTCTTTCTTTATCCTGTAAAGCACTTTGAGCTACATCTTTTGTATGAAAATGTGCTATTTAAATTAATGGTGTTGTTTTTCCAGCTTTCCCTAGAAATAATTTAATGTAAAGTTAGTGTTTATATAAAATCTGTTCTTTATTTACTTAACCTTGGACTTTGGGTTAGTTTAACAATAGGTTAATGAGTGACTTTTATATAACTTACCTAAAATACAAACCAAAAAGAAATGTTCCCTACTAGATAGATAGATAGATAGATAGATAGATAGATAGATAGATAGATAGATATGTAAAGTCTTTGCAGCTAGACAGTGTAGGGCTGCCATACCATTATAGGAGCATTTTTGGGCATTTTGCTGATATGATCCCAACCATTACACCAGCTGATCACTGAAAGGTCATTTTTAACATCAGTTCAAATTTGCATGGAGTGCTGAAATCAAGGAATAGCATTTACATCAGAAGACCTGTGGATTAATAAAAGTAATGCTTTCTTTTAGAAGTACAGTAGATTTGCAAGTTGATGAATCATGTGGAAATGATAACGGCTCAGAATCAATAAAGATTCAGGACTGGTTGCAACAGGAGCAATGTGGTGCGTGAAAGCAGCCCTTCGCCCTCAATTGTGACAATAAAAACAGTCTGCAATGCTAATGTCTAACTTGTGATTAACATGTTGGAAACAGGTTAACAGGTCTGTATGTATCCATGTCATACTTGAAACATTTATAGAAAACAACAGACTATATTTAATATTTTAAAAACAAGCTAACAAAACCTGAATTTCCTAAACCGTTTCTTTAAGTACTTACTGTAATTTGAAGATCTATGCTGCAAACTCATTTTTCACTTCTGAGTTGTTGAATCCTTAGCCAGTGACAGCTTTGATCTTTACTACTATTTTTAAAATACAGCAATACAGTGTGCACCTCTGTTAAAGAATAAAGTATATCAAAAAACGCACCGATTAAGTTTCAAAATTGCTCTGCCTTACTAACAACATTATAACAGCCAACTGAGTTCCATAATATTGTACACATGAATGATATACTGTATACTGTATATTAAATATATTTCAAAACACCATTCTATTAAATGAAAATGCAGTATGTAAAAAACATAAATAAAAATGACATATACTTTGAAACAATTCATGCAGCACAACAGTTACTCTAGTTGACTCAAAAGTGGCTAAGTTTGCTAATTTGATGAAATTTCATTGGATCAATTGTTTGATTTATGCCTTATACTTGAATAGCAAGGACATTTCCTCACTTTTGGCAAGTATATAAAAGTAAAATAACAGGAAAAAAAGTTTTATTAACAATTGCAGGTCTGCTATTTGCTTGTTGTTAGCTGAACCCAGTCAGGTGACAGGAGAGCCAGGGATCGTCTAGCCAAGGTTGCTACTACAGTTGGTTATGTCATGAAAATCTGCACTGCGGACAAATGTGCTGCGTTTGCGTGGTTCAAAGCCATATTTTAAGAGTGGCAGAGAAATAAACTCCTGAGACATTATGAGGACCAGGGGCAGAGGATGAGTGTGATGCTATGAAATAAATAGGAATTCACCATGGATTTAGACTCATCTTGCAAAGGTATGCAGTCAAGTTGCTAATAAGAAGGATTGCATTTGAGCTGTGCAATATAAAACTAATGGCCAAAGAATTGTTTATTTATATGAAGTTAGACTCCCGTCTGACAATGGCTAAGTGGCAAATCAAACCCAGGTCCGTGAAGCAGTGATGCTACAACTTGACTCGTTTTTTCACATCTTAATAAATCTAACACAGGTGCATCATATTTGTGGATGGCTGTTTGGAGGAAGGTGCAAAATCCACTCAGGCCATGAGTAAATCATTATTAAAAATAATACCAGAACGCTGAGACAGTGCACTACCCACTATGTCTTATTGTTGACCCTAAGGTACAAATATGAAGAATGTGCCGTAAAGTAAGCAGAAACTTCACCACCATAACAAAGTCAGTTATCAGAAATTTGACTTGGTGAAGCTCATGCAATTTAACCATTAATACAAACATACTGCCCCCTGTGCCACGGGTCCACTGCAACCAACACTAACCATGTCCTCACGGTACAGATTTGCTATGTGAATAATACAGGCCCAGACAGAATAATCAGCTGAGTGCTCAACTGCTGTGCTCACCAACTGGCCGGGGTGTTCTCCCATATTTTTACCTTCCCCATGTCTCAGTCCACTGTTCCAGTAAAGTTTAAAGAGGCTACAATTGTCCCTGTTTCAAAAAAATAAAAATCAGAGCAACCTCAATGACTATACCCAGTAGCACTCACACACATTGTGATGAAGTGCTTTGAAAAGCTTACCTCAAAGCACATCAAGTCTTGCCTCTTGTCATTAATTGAATAAGCATAAATATGCATATCACTCTAGTAGATCTACGGAGAATGCCATTGCCATAATTTTCCATACAAATTTGACTCATCTAGACAATCCAAACACTTCCACCAGGGTTCTTTTCATAGATTATAGTTCCGCTTTTAACACCATTCTCTCAAAGAGAGTGGTTTCCAAGCTATGGAATGTCGTCTTACAGCACTCACCTGTAAGTGGATCCAGGACTTTTTTTGTAACAGACACAAATCAGTGAGATTTGGTGACATTTCATCTTCCACTCTCTCAATCAGTACAGGGGCTCCACAGGCCTGTGTCCTTAGTCATTTACTATATATTATGTACAACCATGGCCGCCTGCCTTCCCACAACACCACTACCATCATAAAATTTGCAGATAATACAGCTGTTATTGGTCTCATCAAAAACAACGATGAGGCAGGCAACAGAGACAAGGTCAAGAATGTTGCTCAGGAGTCTACCTCAAACACTTTGGAACTTAAAGAAAACAAAAGAGCTTGTAGTGGAGCTTAGGTTAAACAGACAATCGCCAATCACGCCTCTTTAATGGAGAACCTGTGGAAAGAGTGTCCTCCTTTAAATATCTTGGAATCCACTGTGCTGGAAGACATACACAGTAGCAGTAGCTAAAAAAGGCAAAGAAACAATTCTACTTTTTAAGCATATTAAAAAGGAAACACATATTAAAGACATTATTGGTATCATTCAACCACTGTGCAATTGATAGTGTACTCACTTATGCTATGTCTGTCTGGTATGGCAGTAGTACAGCTGAAGAAACAAAGTCATTTCAGAGAATTATTAAAGCAGCCAGAAAATCATTGGTACCCAGCTCTCCACTCTGGAAAACATATACAGTACCACATTTTCTGTTTGGAGACAGCATTAAATATTCTATTGGATCCTTGTCACCCTGGTTACCATTTGTTTATTCTCTTTCTGGGGGATACTACAGAACAATGGAAGCCCCCACAGTGTGCAGCTCAAGAACAGTTTTTATCACCGTACAGTAGTGCGATCGAATCAATCGCTACACAACCATGTGTGATTGTAAGACATGTTGGGAATCACATTGTGCAATATATGTTTTATATGTAATATTGATTTCCTTACAAGTTGCAATATAATTTATATTTTATTTTACTATAATATTATGTGTTTTTACTGTTTTAAAATATTTCCACTTGTCTATTTTTATTATTTACATAGGTACAATTTTAAGGGATATGCATATTGAAATTCCATTTTATGTTATACAATGACAATAAAGTCTTCCTAATCTATATATATAATTCACTAAGGCAAGACACCCATGGAAAACACGCCGGAAGGGGCGTGGATTCACTAAGCCGCCGACAAGTAAGACACCTATGGCGCACGCAGGGAGGAGCCACGCCCACCAACTCCAAGACCATTGGATACGATGACAACTCGCAGAGCCACGCCCACGAATTCGGACGCGACGACACAGAAAGAACAGCGTCACTTATATTCGTCTGTTGTGGAGGCCTCATGTACTTCCGAGCCACCTTGGCTGTTCATAGAGGCATGTTTCTCATGGAGGTGAGTCGCCATATGCAGTGTGTGAGACGGTTTGCGAGGGGTATCCCATAGAATCCTTAAAACAATCCTTTACAACTGAGGTTAAAACACAATGAAGTAAGCAGTCTTTAAAAACCGACTTTTCGGTTACGCCGCACGACCTCGTGCACCATAGCAAACTGTTTTACACGCTACATACAGCAATTCGCATCTGCGACAAAAATGCGTCTTCTTCACTCACGGACAATTATATGTTGCTCTCTCCAGAGTTCCATCTTTTCATTCACTTTCTGTTGTATCCTCAAACCCTCCCTTTTTAGACAACTGTGTCTTTCCAGAAGTGTTCAACCATCAATAAATAATTATGCGGCGTTTGTTATGCCGCGGGTTCACTATTGTGTTGTATTTTGTTGTATCTTTTCATTCACTTACTGTTGTATTCTCATAACAACCGGTTTTGACAACCGTGTCTTTCCACAAGTGTTTAGCATTCAATAAATAATTATGCATGAGATTGAGCGTGTGTCTAGGCGTAGGTAAGCCGTTGAACCCCATTCGGGCTGCAAACCGTGGAATTCCCACTAAGTGCGACTCATACGCTCCCACTGTTTTCGTCCCTACCCTTTGTACACACCCCATTCCCACACGTTGACTGTTCATAGAGGCGTGTTTCTCGCGGAGGTGAATTGCCATATGCAGCGTGTAAAACTGTTTGCGAGGGGTATCCCATGGGATCCTTAAAACATTCCTTTACAACTGAGGTTAAAACACAATGAAGTGAGCAGTCTTTAAAAACGAGTTTTCGGTTATGACGCACGACCACGTGCACCATAGCAAACTGTTTTACACGCTACATACAGCAATTCGCATCCGCGACAAACATGCGTCTTCTTAGATGCTCCTGCACTTTGTACACACCCCCCTCCCACCTCGCTACTACCGTGGTCAGGTGTCTTGGTGGATTATATATGGAAAGGCAGCCGCACAGACGATTGTGTGTTGGTTCGTTCCGTGCATTGTTACAATGTTGCTTTTCTTGCTGATTTATTACATTACAGATTTTTCAAATGTTAATTTTCTCCCTGTGCTTAAAAATTATTAAAAAAACCGGCCTAATTATGCGGCGTATGGTACGCCGCGGGTTGGCTAGTTTTATGTAATAGAGGAAAAGGAAGGGCAGAAATTCTTCTTCTAAGAAATGCACAGAAGCAATCAAAAAGGCAAATAAAATGTTAGGTTATATTTTAAAAACTCTTGAATATAGAATGAAGGATATTATGCTTAGATTATAAAATGCAGTAGTGAGACTGTATCTGTACGGTGTGCAGTTCTGGTCACGCTACAAGAAATACACAGCAACACTTGAAGCTGTGCAAAGGAGAGCAACAAAGTACATCCCTGGACTTAAGGTAATGCCATACTGCGATAGACACTAGGAGTTAAACCTGTTATGTCACAAGCAGATGGGACTGTGTAGGGGCCTAATTCAGTATTCTTCAAAATTCTCAAAGACATTGACAAAATAGATTGAACTGAATTTATTTACCTTAATAATGAATCACATACGTAGCACTGAAGCCAGGCAGTACTTAATTAAGCAAAGAGCTACGGAAATCTGGAAAAAACTACCAAGACATGCAGTTGAGGCAGAAACATTGACAACCTTTAAGAAGATTTTGGATGAGGTATTGCAACAGCTTAACTACTAGTTAAACAGAAAAGCTTGATGTACTAAAACGGTCTCCTCTCGTTTGTTAGATTTCTTATTGTAACTTCTGAAGATCAGCTTGTGAAGGTATTTAAACCACAAGGACGACAGTTAATTTCAAACCTATTGATTCACTATGTGACCCTGAGAACATCATTTTGGCAGTGTGAGGAACCCCTCTGTAACAAATACATGCAAATAAGTACCATAGCCCTGTTAAGTTACTTTATATCACATTAATAATAAAAACAAAGTACATAATACATTTTATTTGTTAGCATACCGTACAATTACTTAAACAACAGTCATTCTATGGTGTTTACCCAGCAATTATGAAACTTTGACCAGTCAACATTTAAGGTTTAGTTTATTAAGAAAGTATAGATTACAAGTATTCACTTTAAGGATAGTAGAATTAATACAGAAATGCATTCCTATTGTGCAGAAATTATCTAAAATTCCTTAAATCATTGTTAAAGAAATGTTTCAAAATTTCTCATTCCTAAATGACAAGTAAAATTTTATTTTGAAAACAAAAGAAGGTTTCAAGAATAGATTTAAAACTTCAATAAAAAATTAAATTTTACGTATTTATTTAAAAATATTGGTATATTATACTTTTAAAAGTACAATTTAAGCATTATTTTAAAAGAATTTGCTTTCACTTCCTGGAAATATTCAGTTAAATTTCAATCGATTTATTCAGACAAGCCCTACTTGCTATACAATAATTACAAATACAGTAATGCTGAAAGACATGAAATACACACACAAAACAATAACATTAACAGGGAAACATCATTCTATAACAGGGGTGCCCAGCTCTGATCCTGGATGCCACTTTTTTAATCTGTTACTAATTTCTGCTGTCAATTGACTTGTTTTTCCTTCATTTTAATTGCCTTGTTTTTTAAAACGGTCCACTGAATTGCATTTATTTCCTTAAATGACAACCAAGAAATTAGAACCAAAGTGAGCCAACTGATGACCAGCTAAGGAGAGCCTTAACCTCCTACCAATTTCATTCCCATCAGTTTGTTAATTAGAAGCCAATTCTTGTTGTTAATTAAAGCTATTATGTAATTCTATGGCCTTTCACTGCTCTTATTCTGCTACAGAAGACATTTCCAAAACTTTTTTTTCTAAGAGTACTGTCTAAATCAAGAGTTCCCAAAGTAGTCAATATCGACCCTCTGGGGTCGATTTGAACTTTCTAGGAGTCGATAGTTTCAATAAAAAAATTTGGGGGTTGACGACAGCAAAAAAAGACCCCTTTACTACTGCTATTTGTTTGTTACTTCAAAATATCTATGATTCCAACAGGTACCTAAGTAAGAAGTAAAATAATTAAAAAAAAAAAAACCTCTTTTTTGATAAATACACATTACATATCAAACTTACGAACGAAAAGGTAAAATGTGTCATTAAAAGAGTCACATGTAAGAATGCATGAAAATACATGTAGCACAAACATGTCTGTGCATTGTCTTATCGCACGTATCAAAGCAAGTGCGGACATGAAAAACCACTGCATGTCCGCACTTGCTTGCGGTGGGACGAGACGACGGATATTCAATATTAGCAGAATCTATCAGTCTTGTACGGTCATGCTTTCATAAAACACTATAAATTGGTTCGTTTGATGTGACATGTATTTATTTGTGATTTGAACTTTGAATATAATTATTTATTGACGAGCAGTACTATGAAAAACAAAATTAGAGGGCACAGTTTATTTAATCAAGTTTGAACAAAAATCTTCTGTTTAAAGTAAGTACAGTACATACTTTATTTTTATCACAGGGGCTGTCGAAATTGTTTGTTAATAAAAGTTTTTATTTCTTCAGATAATAATATGACTGAACCAAAAAAGAAATGCAGACAGTACAGCTTGGACTATTTGTACTTATTTTGAATTTACATATTTATTTCATAAATGTCAAAAATGTAAAAACACACAGCTCGTATTTTTTTGCTTTAATTTTCGTTAGTGCAGGTTTCGATATTAAATGTTGCACAAGATAATGCCATATTCCGTAGTCCTTTTATCTTTTTCAATCATTAATTACAAGTGATTAAAATGAAAAGTTTGATATCTAGTGAAATATTTAATATCGAGTACTGTACATATGTATGGATTTAAAGTAAAGTAAATGACTAGGGAGTTGACGGTTTTAAAAGTTTCTGGTAAAGGGTTCTGCAGCTGAAAAAATTTTGGGAACTCTTGGTCAAAATTTTGCGAACCTGAGCAGATCAACATCACTTAGACCTTCACCTTTCTTTATTTTCAGGCATTCTATGATGGCCACAGGTTAGTTGCTCATATGTTTGCTCATTTTGTCTCTCATTATTGTTTGGGTGCTAATTAAGAAAAAACAATTAAGGGGTTTAAATTTTAAACAGTAAGTCAATTAAAAATAAGGAAAAATAAGTTAATTAGCAGCAAAAACTGGTTACTAAGAAAATGTTTAGAATAAAAACCTGCAGGATCAGAGTTAGACACCCTGCGCCATTAGGATTTACAATTAAATGTCAAAATTTAACTTAAAACGGGGTTAGAACTGTAAAGATGGCAGTCCAAAAAATCCATGATTTTTTTCCAAGAGTCTTCTTGTGCAAAAGCATGCTCTTTTGCTTCACCTCCCCATAATGCAATAACTACATTGGAATAGAGAAGAGTATTACAAATAAATTATATTAATCTAAATGTGAAAAAGGTTAGTTAACAAGAAATTAAGTCTACAGAATAGTAGATAATCCATAAATACTGTAATATTTATATGGTTAAATATGATCAGCCACTGCAGAGAATCATTGGAGGGAAGACATGCAATGGAGAAGAGAACCATTGTAGTACATAATGTAATAAGGTAATGCCACTGAGCCATATGAACTGAGTAATAGTCAATCATTTCACTCCTTATAAAAACGTATCTAATCCCTGTATATCCAATCATTGCACCAGAATGAACACATTCAGATTTCATATCTTGGACTTGTTTGACCATAATATTTATTGCCTACATCTGAAGAATCCACTTTACCAAATATATAATATTGTAATATGAGAAGAACCACTTAAGTCGTTCACATCATTCTACTGGAGCTGAAAACGAGGCAAGTTCAAACAGCTTTAAAACTAAAGACAGTCCACCACTAATAGTGTTTACGTAAACGTAACGTGTTTCCCAACAAAGTTAATAGTTTAACAGGTTCAGCTGCTGTCTCAACCCTGTTTTCTTTTTTCCATTTTGCTTTAGTACTTAAACATGATACATCAGAGAGACAAGCCTTTGTTAGGTTTACAAAGTTCAAAACATGCATATTTCTTATTTGCCATTGTTACAGTCCAAGTCCCTACAACTACAGACAAAGTCAAACCTGTTTGATTTTATTGGAGTGAGTCACAGACTAGTTGTAGTGACTCGCTGTGTATGACTGATTTCACAGAAGTGTGCCATCAATTGCCTCCAATTCACTAAGATTACGCAAATGAAGACCAGAGCCACCTCTTTCTATATGCAGATCAAGAACTGCATGTGAAGCCTGTGATTGAAGGATTGTTGCTCGAGTCAGATAACTCTTTCCACAACCTTAGTCTTAACCGTAATATAACTGGATGTATCACGCAGGACATATGCTGAATGCTAACATTGGTCTAATTCAGAGATGACATTTAGCTAAACATTCAAAGTCTTTGGATATGGAGAAGGCATATCATATAAAAAACAAAAAAATGCCGCAAAAATTTGTGGAGAACATGTAAACCCCACACAAAAACAGGTCTCTAGAGGTATAGTACAGAAATACCACCAAATTTTAAAATTGAATTACTAAGATATACAATTATATTAAAGCTGACATGGTTGATATTTGTGAAGAGTATTATGACTAATCTGTGGCTGGTAATTTTTGGAAAATCACTATTTTTATTTAGATTTTTATTTTGTGTTTATTTTGAAAACATTAAATAATATTACATAACAAAAACTGATTCACTCCACTAGCTAAATTAATTAAATTAATTATTTACATTTATAAGGCACTTTTCTCATTACTCACAATGAATGGTGAGGTACTTCAACCACCACTAATCTGCAGTATTCGCCTGGATGATGTGACGACAGCCATTTTCCAC
>JANRMT010062792.1:87232366-87291298 GCA_026402145.1 Polypterus bichir lapradei | reverse complement strand
TATAAGGCCGTCCGTCGGTCCAGTCTCTACATTCCCTTCCTTGCTTCGCCACGGGATTCACGTCTCCCTGCTGATAACTACAGCCTTTTTGTTTAATCCACGGCTTCTCCGCTGTTTTATTGTTTGTTTATTACAATTATAGTTATTGTATAGGTATTTTACACTTACTTTACATTACTCAGGTACCCATTTCCTTCATCATTTCAACCCCCATTACCATGTCTATCGAGGTAATCACAATCGATCAAGGAACTGTCACTTACCGAGTGGTTTCCATGCCCGGAGATGGCACCTACCTTTTCCATTCTCTGTGTTATATATTGCACGGCCATATCAGGCTCACTCTTGATATCCGGAAGAACATTGTGTCTTATGTATTGAATGACTGGGACAGGTTCAAGGTGTGGACTGATGACGGTACAGGAGATAATTATACTACACAGGAGCACTAGAAGAGTGAAATGCTTAAGCCCTTCACCTATGGTTCTGCATGTGAGTTGATGGCTGCCGCTGAATTGTTCGGTTGGTGCTTTCAAGTGTACCAAAATGGCCAAATATTTTACACCTTTCGACAACCGCCAATGCCTCTTAAACATCTTACATTCACAGGTGACGATTTCAGTAGTGGACACTTTGATGTTTATGAATGTTTAAACTCTCAAAAGCTGGATGTGAAGTTATCGATGAAACCGGTTGTAAGCTTACAACGCTTGACAGATGCCGAATGTCACTTCAACACAAGTCCTGCAAATACTGTCGTAACTGAAACAAACCATGAACCTCAAACTGATTATGACAGCAGCAATCCAAGCTGTGAGATTTGAGACAAGATTACTGTTCACATGGCCAACTGTAAGTTGCATGCTCAAGAGTAAGCTCAGCGCACAGCTTGGTCATGTTACAACCGGAGGGCCGAACTGACAACGTGGTATACAAAGAGATCCTTAACAAATAATTATTGGCATATTTTCCCTCAGTTTAAAAAGGTTAAATTTTCTTCTTAATAAAAATTTTAATGCAGTACTTCGCCGCTGCGAAGCGCGGGTATTTTGCTAGTTAGGTTATAAATGTCTATCTGCAGTAGTGGAACTCATTTATAACCAAAGGCACGTGTGTATCAGAATTTCTGCACAAAGACAATGGGTCCTTTAAATCAAAAGAAAGACTTTGATTTGACTCATTTTATGAGTTTTGCTAATCAAACTATAATTAATAATTAGCCATTACAGTAATTCCCCGCTCTGTTGCGGTTCAGCTATCGCGCCCCCACTACATCGCAGATTTATTAATACTATTATTATCACTAGGGGGCTCTGCCCCCTGCTCACCCACCCCCTTGTTTGGTTTACCGGATAAACAATTTAAAGAGATTGCTATTCTTATGTGAATTGTTACATATGCATTATTTTCATTTTTACTTTAAAACTTTTGTAAAAACAATATTTGCCCTTTATTTCCTGCCCCGGGTGTGGTTAAATCTCTTTGTCACGGCACTTATAACGCTCCCCACATTAGGAAGGGGAGTCTGAATGCATGCTAAACAGAAGTGGACAGATCAGCTATTGGCTTTGTGCTGCTTCTGCCAAGATTGCTGTTATGTTTGCTCTGTGCGTTCTGAAGGTGGAGGAGGAGTTTGTATGACGGCTGAATGCACGCTAAGGAGAAGTGCTCGGATCTGGTCACGATCGCGTAGCTCTAACCCCCCCTCCCTAACTGCCCCCCAAGGTGTGCTATGCCTCCTGCTACTTTGTGTAGTGGGGTTTGGGGGTGTGAATGCACACTAAGAAGAAGTGGACTTTGTGCTGGCTCTGTGCTGCGTCTGCCAAGATGCTTTTTCAGCTTGTCGCTCTGCGTGACAGCAGCTCTTATCCTGTCTCACTGCTTTGTCTTCTTGAAGTTAAAATGTTTTATAATAGAGAGATATCCTTAGCCCAACATCCACATATCATATGCGTTTACAAAGTGTTTTTAAAAAGTTTACATGTGTTTAAAACATGTGGGATGGGTATTTTAAGGCTTAAACTATAAAAAAAAATGTGGTCTTTCTATATTGCGGATTTTCACCTATCACGGGTGGGTCTGGAATGTAACGTCCACGATAGGCGGGCGATTACTGTAATAATCAACCTTACTTGCTATATCACATTGCAAAATAATTGCCTTAGAAAAACAGATGAAACTTGTCTCGCAGAAAGTGTTTAGCTTTACTTTTTATAGGTAAAACAATAGCATGGATTTGTGCATGTACTCAGGGATGTGCGGTCAGGGGAGGCAGGTGAGGCTCTCATGAAAAGTAAAAAAAAACTAATAATGATAACATAAAATAAATGTGCCAACTGGTCTGTGCTATAAATTTGTTTTAATATGATTCCAATAAATGTAATCATTTATATAGTCAAAATCGCTGAATTGGCACATTTCCTGTTCAAATACAGGGGAGAAACGTGAGGTGCAGCAGCAATGAGCTAAGTCTCACCTTAGACTGCTCCATCCCTCACACACTGGGTTGATGCATGCAATTGGCGCGTGCCTGCTGCTGTCTCTCTTTATGCCGCCAATATAATGTTTGCAGAGATGTTTATTATACATCCTCACTTTCTACAGTCTGGCTAATATCTTTAATGAATGTGTGTGACATATTTGGTCTTGCTGATCAGACATAAAACCGCAGTGAAAAGGTACAAGGTGAGGCAGGCAGTACTGTGCCGCACCGATGGGGGTGGATGTCAGCCAAACAGGTGCTTGTTGCTGTTGTTCTTCTACGCAGAGGCTCTAAGTGCCAATAAGTTAGCGATATCAGAAAGTCAAGTGCAGTCCATTTCTATTTATTTTTTGTTCCCACTGACTGCCAAAATTGAAGATTAAGATTTTTAAAACTAAAAAAAATAACAAGCTGCGGTGGGCTGGCGCCCTGCCCTGGGTTTGTTTCCTGCCTTGCGCCCTGTGTCGGCTGGGATTGGCTCCAGCAGACCCCCATGACCCTTTAGTTAGCATATAGCGGGTTGGATAATGGATGGATGGATGGAAATAACAAGAAAGTGACTAGGATTTTTGTGGAGAAGAATAGGCGCATGGACTTAATTTACAAATAAAGGTAAGACCATAAACAGTTTTCAGTTTTATAAAAAAATACTTAAAAAAATTTTAAATTTTGACCTTAAATAAAATTATTTTGTTTTTCTTGTTATCCTTTTGTGAACAATCTGTATTAAAATTGATTAAAGCATTAGAATTAAAAACTTTTAAAAACAACTAAATATTTCAATTAAGGTCAAAATTGAATTCTGTTTTTTGTACACCACTCAATACCTTCATTTGTATTGAATGAGTATGAATTGTTCAATTGCAACAGCAAATTTAGAACACATGGAGGGTGCAGAGCAAATGCGATGTCTCTCTCACCGCTAAAAATGCAAAGTTCTTTCTTAGCCAAATATGTACCTTACTTATGTGTGTGTAAAGAATGCTGATGAGATATGAAACATAAATAGTAGTCATTGGGCATGCTGCCAATTGAAAAGTGAATAAGCTAATCTTTTGGGCTCATATATTTGTAAATCTGACTCTGAAGGAGTCAGTGCCTCACCAGCCATGAACCTCACCGCATGTCACTGCATGTAGTATATGCCATTCATCTGACAACAGACAAAAAGGGCACCGTAGATACATGTGCTGGATTAAAAATGAGGCCTTATAAGTCTTCTAAGCAACATCCAAAGTAGTAATAGAGAAATTCCGAAAAACCAACTTACATTAACTTTCTTATTTGGATCTGTTGGTATTGGAAGGGCAAGTTCTCGCCATATTGTATGATTATTTTCATCAAACCTTGTTTTTTCCTCATTTCTGAAAAAAAAAGAAAAACAACATAATACCACAGACAGTTCCTTATCTGTTGTAATGAATATACTTCTTGCTGCTATCGGCACAGATTTTAAAAGACTAAGAATGTAGGATTAATAAAAATTAATAAAACTACTATTTCTTCTGGCATCCACCAAAATTATTATTTTACTTTTTAAGTGCTATTAAGAAAAAGGCATTGTTTTAATTGGGGAAAAAGCACTTTTAGTTTAGATATCTCTTATAATAAGAAAGTGGAAAATATCCATCATTAATAAAGCTAATGTTATAAGCTATTAAACTGTAGCCAACAATTTGCTGGAAGTGTCATTCCATGAGAAGACAAGGATTATTATTAATACCGAAATGTACACACAACAAAACGAAATGAATTAATTTTTGGCATCTCTGTCAAGTCAAGAAAGGACAACTCAAGTTATCCTCTGAGTTATCATCAAACATGGCTTCAACAATTATTGCCCTTTAATTACTTGCTTGAATGCTTTATTAACCCCTTAGTTGTGGGTCCTAACTGGATTTATGAAGAAGATGCAATATTATATTTCCTTTTAAAAAAATTAGAATATGAACACTTCATTAAGGTGTGAGCACTTTACTGTGACATTATGTCCTGCAGCTGAAACACTCACTCAATGATCGTAGCAAAACAAAGCAAAGGCAAGCATTGGGAATTTGGCTGCTTTCTCTTTGCACCATGTTAGAGTGATGCTGTTGAAAGCAACACAAAATTCACTGTTACGCATTTCCTCCTTGCTGCAATCTACCTCTGATTCTCAAGCACTCATTTTCACATCTGCTGCAGTAATTGCAGTTTGCTGTTCCTAGCAGCACCTGAGTATATTGTAAGATCCAATATGAGGATAAATTTGTGCTTTGCCGGTCCCAATAGAATTTAATTTGAAAACAAGCCTCTGGATGCAGCGCCCAAATTTATGAAACAATATTTAATTAGGGTACTCAATTTAGTGTGTGTGAAAACACTGAACCTGCAGTATAAGCTCATTTTCATGTAAAGTGATGTCTATGGTGCATGCCAACAAATTTCACCTTCACATCCTTATATAGACAGTGAATAACAGTGTTGCCTAAGTGTAGTATGTTTGTCATGGTATAACTTAGTTCTAGTTTTTCAATCAGTTTTTTAAAATCCCCTGCTTTCGACAAAATACATTTTTGTTTGCCTTTGTCCACTGGGATGTACATAATCTTAACCTTATTGTAAATAATTTGAATACTGTATCCAATTTAAGACATGCAAACTAAAGAAAGACAGCATCTAATTTTTATGTGACATTCAAACAGAAGCAATGCTGCTTCAGACATTCCACTCTTCAGTGAAAAATGCTGAAATGCGTAAGAGATTTCTTTGCTAACTTTAGCACTATATTTGGACATTTAAGTTTTCTGGAAACTATAGCACTAGTAAAAATGTGTTAGAATGCATTTCAGTTGCTATATGCTACAACAGGAAGTGTTCTTTTGTTTGGCTTATGATAATTGAATCTGCTTTGGAAGTCTTGAACCTATGATTCAAATTCTATAAGCAGCTCAACATTCTTACAGAGTGTGATCATGAACAAGAACCATATTAACTTCTCTCCATGGTCAAAGAGAAAGAAATGGAGGAGTTCTCCAGAGTCATTGCTTTGAAAGCTGGAAAATCCACTAAAATGATAGGCTTTGACCTAGTGTGCACTGTGTGGCTGGCAACAATTTCAATCATATGTTGTTACCTCCTGCTCCACTGTAGAGTAATAGTTTTCTTCTAACAATCTATGAACTGAGTTGGATGCAGAAAGCAGGATGGATGAAGAAACAAAGTGAACTCTTAGTCTCTTCTCCCTTTGCCTAAAGCAGACAACTAACATGACAAGTCAAGAATTCAAAGGCCACATTATGCAAATTAGTGAGTTGTAAACAACTGATAACTTAAATGAGGAGATATTCGCATGATATGGCATGTAGTCAATGAAAAATATTGCCAAAAGCAATCAACATGTTATTAAGAATGGACTTGTGAACTCAGTTTAGTACACTGCTCTTTAATCTGGTATTTGACAAGCCATTTTACTGTTCTAACATTATCTCTAACCACATGCACAGTAAAAAGGTCTTTTAGCAGAATGCAAAGCATAAAAAATTGGCTGAGGTCAAATATGCCAGATGCACCTTTATCTGGGCTGTGCATAATGAGTGAACAGTGAACTAATTGACAAAGTTTTCAAAAAGTTCAGACATGATGAGTACAGTCTACAACGAAAGTTCAAATGATTGATTTATTTGTAATACTAGTCTCCCAGTCCCTGGTGCTGGAAAACAACCCCACAACATGATACTCCACCATGCTTCACCGTTGGAATGGTATTGTGCAGGTGATGAGGACTGCATAGACATGACATTTAGTATGCAAACAGTTCAATGTTGGTTTCATCAGACCAGAGAATTTTGTTTCTCAAAGTGTGAAAAGTCAATTAGATGCATTTTTGCAAACTCCACTATGACTTTGAATTGTCTGTACACTGACTGCCCCAAAGCCCTGATCAGTGGATTGCTGCTGTAATGGTTATCCCTTCTGGAATTTTTTCCATCTCCACACAGGTTCTCTGGAGTTCACTCAGAGTAACCATTGGGTTCTTGGTTACCTCTTCCTGAAACTGCTCTCCATCAAATGCTTGTTTTGGCTGTTTGGCCAGTCTATGAAGAGTTGTGGTTGTTCCAAACTTCTTTCATTTAAGAATTATGGAGACTGATATGCTCTTGGGAAACTTCGAAGCTGTAGATATTTTTTGTAGTGTTGAGAGTATTGAGTGTTGCTTGATGTGGGCAAAAATAATTTAAATGGTTTTATCCTAAGGCTACAAGATAATACAGTGATGGCACTGTACACACAATTACTACAATTAGAAACATTTGGATCTATAGTCATCAAAATAGCATCTCTCAAGAAAAATAGCACCCCAGGTAACTCCACTGAGGTTGCAGGAATGCTCTTCACTGGGTGACAATTTCACCGTGACTCTTTATTACTTGCCTTTATGATGCTCATGTCATGTGGTTCACCTCTCACTTTGGTATGTGCTGTTTGTTTTGCGAATGTATGACTTTTGGTTATCAGTTGGCATGTGCAATGTGCTTGACTGTTAATACTGCATGCATGCTCAGTGGCTCTTGTCCTGGAAAAGCTTTCTAGCCTGTGTAATGTACTTTATTGTCGGTGCAGTGTACATTCAAAGCTGTTGTCCTCTTGTCAGCTAGGGTGTGTGCTTGCACAACTGCTTGCTGTGTCTATTGGTTTTCTGTCAGCTATGGTGGACCACCGCACCTTTGCCTGCCATTAGCCTTATAGCCAAATTTAAGGCCCAGGTACCCCATGTGACCAATTCATGAGATGTGCTATCTGTGTCATGATATACGCTCTCAATTGAGACCAAAACCAAGCTGCATGGCCCTGTGGTTCTTGGGTTTTATATATAGAGGTATAATTTGCGTAATGGTTCAAGCTTTATAGATAACTGATTTAAAAATTAAGCAATGAAAAATTTAATGATATTTAGTGCTATATTTCTCAATCCTGTCACTTTAAACGTTTTAAATTAATTTTTTTTTGTAGAACCTAATTTCATAATGTCAATGTGAGTGGAATTAATAGTATGTCAGTATATACTGATAACTGAAGCAAACATAATATTCCTGGATAAATATAATACAACTTATTTTTGTAAAGCAGTCTGCACTGAGTGCAGATACAGAGTGCTAACTGAGTGCAGGTGCACAGTGCTGGGTTAAAAATTTAACATGAAGTTAAACATGTACCCATTTAAATCCAGTTAAAATGACAACCCTACATTACACTTAACATAAAATAATGATTGTCAAGCCAATTTCTAGAAAGCTTTAGTATATACTGAGTTTAACTCCGGCCAAGTCCTTAATGGTACAAGCTGACTTGAATTTTCAGTGGCAGTGTGAATTACATAGATAGTTACAGTATATCAATATGTTTTAAAAAAATGTACACAGTTTAATACATTTTATATATGTTTTCAACTCTTTTTCTGCGTGTTTAATACACATTAAACTTTTTAATTTAACTTACAGTTTCAGATCTGCAAAGGCTTTATCGATGGATTCCCCAATTCTTATAACATGGGTTCCACTGACACAAACCAAACATTTAGGCTAAAAAAAATAGTAATACATTTTAAATAACATAAAGCATTTGCATACATTTCATCACCACACATAGCATAAAACAGTTTGAGAAAGCACATCACCTGTTTTCTGCGGTGCATGTGAAATCAAGCTATCATTGAGGCATTGATATTTCATACCAGAAATGTATTTGTTTGTAAAACTTGAATACAGGGGAAAAATTCTGGTGGTTTAATGTTAGTTTCCAAATGACAAGGTAATAGTAAAGACACCATTAATGCATGATTATCACAGTAAGGTATTAATTTAAATTTTGTGCATTTGACAGGTAGCAGTACTTATAATAAAATGGCAAAATGGACTGAAATTCCCTATTAGCACTAGTTTAACAAACACACTTGCAGAACATGTCCAAATAAATACTTTGTTTGAAATTTTTAAATAAATACACTGCAAATCTTCAAGCTACAGATGTACAAAAGAAAGGAAACCATCCCTTCATCCATTTTCTATACCTGCTTATCTAGAGCAGGGTCATGGGGAAGCTGGAGAAAATTCCAGCAAGCACCGAGCACAAGGCAGTAACAATTCCTGAATAAACACACTGTTTAGTAATGGCAGTTCACCAAAACTGCATGTCATTGGACTTTAAGAGGAAACTGGAGCACCTGGAGGAAACCCAAGTGTACATGGGAGAACTTCCAAACTCTAAACAACATTCAGGACACGAACCCCAAATACATTTTTGTGTGGAGAAATGCTATCACTGCCTTGCTGCCCTAAGTGAAAAAGTTTAATTAAAAAACACATATACAGCCAGAAAACAAAATGGGCCCCTATTCCATTTTAACAGAGGTATACAGACCATTTGGAAATCTGTAAGAAATGTTTTCAGTTTTGCTAAATTGCCATCAATCAACTTATAAACTAAATTAATTCAAATTTTTCTGTTGCTAAATAAAAAATATAATTATTGCTTTAATAAATTCAAATTAAAATAAACTCACATTGATCTTGTTTTCATTTGCTGCAACAGAAAGAGTCACAGAAGCTCCAAAGCAGAGGCCAAAAATACCTACATGTTCTCTTGTTACCTGAGGATGACTTTCAAGGTAGCCAAAAGCTGCCTATTTTAGGAAGACAAAACAATTATACTGCTACAAAAAACAAAAATGACCAAAAAACAGATGTACAGCATAAATGACCAAATACTGACATCAATGCAACCTGAAGCACAATGGCACCAGCCAGAAAATACCATGTCAATAGTAAAGACAAATATTGAATACTGACAAAAATAATACTTCATCACATTTGGAATGCATTGTAGTCCTCTGACATGCAATGTACTGTAAACTACAGTAAGCATATGAGGAATTTGGTTCCCAATCCAATTAATTAAACATTTTAATTATACAGCCATGAGTGTAAAATGTGTCATAGCATGATAGAGTTGTCATAGATGGATAGAGAACTTATTTAGAAGTTGCTAGCCATTTGTGAGCTTTTTTATACATTGTGTCCTTTTACACTATTTTAACATTATAAATTTTTGGTCCATTTGCTTGATGACTTCTAATTACAGTAATTCACCTAAGCCTTTTATTTTATTAATCAAAGTTTTTGCCTCATCACCTAACAATTTTTTAAGGAATGATACATTATTGAGATTAAATTATAAAATCTTTTAATTTAAGAGCAAATTCTGTGTGCATACAGTTAATGTACTTTTGATTTTCATTTAAATATTTTTTTTTTTAACAAACTTTGATCTTATGCGACCCTTAAGTGAATGGCCCCCTAGTCAAATTTGCTTGCAAGCTTTTATGTTGAATATAATTCTTTAAAACTAGAGTACAGTGGAACGTCGGGTCACAAACATCTCGGACCACGTACAAATCAGGTTACGACCAAAAAGTTCACCAAACTTTTGCATCTGTTCACAACCGCACACTCAGGTGACGAACATGCCAATTTCCCTTCCGGTTTGTACGCACCGATGATTTCCGCACGTGTTCAATCTCTTCCTGTACAGTACATTGTTCTCAGTCAGACGTGCATCGTGCAGAGGGACTTTGTGGTATAGCGGGTCCACAGCTCACGTCAAGAGGCCAGTTTTAAATAAATAATCGCCGCGCTACAGCTGCCACGTCCTCTTCATAAATAGAAGCGTGTGGCGGATAAAGGGAGGAAAAAGAAAAGAAAGATGGAGGTTGCGGAGTGAGGAAGTAAGCAGGAAGCAATGTGGAAAGAACCGGTGTGAGCGAGCGAGTGTGTGCTCGCAGGCAGGCTGCAGGGCAGTGAGCCCAAAAGCAGGGGTGTTTGGCCGACACTCGGTGGGGCAGAAGGAAGCGGTCGCTCCAGCTCAGTGATCAAGGAGCTGGAGTGACCAGAAGAAGGACAGCTGGCCGCGTGAGGCCGAGAAGGCAGCGGGGGTCACCAGTTAAAGAATGCACCGGGCTTGTTTCTAAGGAGAATGCTTCCACCATTGTTTTAACCTCGTTGTATTTAATGAAGACTTTTTTCTATTGTATTTTAACCTCCACTTCACTTCTGTTTTTATGGGATTATTTATTTATTGTAGGATTCTGAAAGCACTGTACTTTATTTAATTTGGACTTTGTTTTTGACTGTTGTTTTGTTGACTTTAATAAAAGCACTTGGCACTTATTGCACCATCCCCTTTCTCCATTGTAGTGCCTCACTGTCGTGCTCATCGGTAACATTACCGACGGTGACGGGTTTAAGGGCTCCCGAAAGAGAGATGGGAGCATGCAGTGAACCCGCATCGTCGCAGACTTTACCTCAAAACTGTAATCTTCTCTCCATCCAGTTCCTCCTCACTTCCTTCATGCAAGAACTCGACTCATGCAAGGTTAGTTTTCTTGGCTGTTTATGGTTAGTTTTTGTATAAATTAAGGATTTTTCAAATGTCTGTTTTTTTCCCCTGAGCTTAAAACACATAAAAAAAAAGTGTTTACAGCGAGCGGTTTGTAAGGCTATAGAGTGAGCTCCTGCAATGTTACTTTTATTGGTTGTTTATGGTTAGTTTTTGTATAAATTACGGGTTTTTCAAATGTTCATTTTTTTCCCTGTGCTTAAAACTCATTTAAAAAAAGTGCTTACTGCAAGCAGTTTGTAAGGGTAGCGTGAACTCTTGCAATGTTAGTTTTCTCTGTTCAAGGTTTTCTCAGTGTTATTCAATGTTTTTACATTTAGCTTACTATTACACTGTGCATTCTATGGTATAATTAACTATTTTTGTGCTTACAAATCTTAAAAAAAAATATATATTTACATACTGTTTGTATGGTCCGGAACGGATTAATTGTATTTACATACAGTCCTATGGGGGAAATTACTTCGGGTCACGACCAAATCAGGTTGCGACCAGAGTTTTGGAATGAATTACGGTTGTGACCCGAAGTTCCACTGTATATTGGATTTTCCCATTTTAACATATTTTGCTTAATACAACCAGCGTTTAGTGCAGACTGCTGGCTATACTGCCAATATCAGGTGCAAGAAGGAACCACCACAGCACTAAACATTGTACCACTTGGTGCTGCCCATACATTTATTTTATACCTATAACAAATAAGTAAATAAATATTCTCTTTTGTGCCCTGTCTAGGGTTAGTTCTTACCATTCACCTATTGCTGCTGCAATAGGCTTTCTCTCAACAGAACTGGATTGCATTATGCAGGTTCATATAAACGTTTAAATCTAAGTTTTGTTGCCTAAACGCACACAAATAAAACTAGATATTTCAGGCATTTATTTTTACCTCAAAATATTTTTCTCCAATTTTTGAAAACTCTGTCTTGCTGGACAGGTACTCCAGTGCAAGAGTAGCATAGCCATGAGAAGCTAGGAGAGCAGAGCGATATTCTACTAGCCCTCCTCCTCCGCCCCACAAGTCTAAAAGTCCAGGAAATGGCCCAGGACCTAGAAAGAAGGTGAAATTTTAAATTTTCTAATGAAAACAGATTAATGTAAAAGAACATTAAAACAGACTTGTTCTCTTTTTACCTGGTGGAAGGAAAAGAGCTCCATAAATTCCATTCTCTCTAACTTCTATCCTTGAAACTCCGGGTGTAACATACCAACGCTCCATTATAGCACATGCTAATGCAGTCTCTTCTTTAAAATCACCTTTGATATGCCCTTTGTGTACAGATATATTTATGACAAACGGTGTAAATATTTCGGTTTTTCTTAACCTAAAATAAAATTTTAAAATAACACAAACTGTATCATAATCACTGCAGCATATCAAAACATACACCAGAATTAACCTAAACCAAAGTAGTTAGAGCACAAACTGTAGTTTCTATTATTCTGCTTATCAAAAGTAAACAAAAACTTATACAAAAAATATTTTTTCTATGCAGCAAAAAGAATAAGATATTTACACTAAAATATTCAGAAAGTAAAAGGGACCATCTGGTAAAATCTTGGTTATTAATAAACACTTAAGTTGTAATATTCAAGAACTGTTTGAAAATGATTTTTTGCCTTCTGTGTTTGATTGTAACCATAGGTGAAACCCTTCAATCATATCTGAAACTGTTAAGTAATCCATCAATATCTTATCAAGTTTAGTTCTTTACCTCTATTAACTATGGACACATTGCACAGGCTAAATGATAAAGAGTACAGAAAAATTACTAGTACTGAAAGAAGATTTTATACTATAAATTGACCTGCATTCATAAATGGGAAACCTGAGTACTTTTCCTGCAACACATTATGACTTATCTTTTGGATATTACATGATGTTTCTTTGCTTATGTTGTTAAAGAATATTTTGTGATTATGTTGCACTTTATTTTTATCTTCCATTTAATTATAACTCATTGGGTTCATAAATGGAAGTGTGCTAAACTGAATAGTTTAAATTAAAGTAAATACACTGCATATTTTATCAATCAGGACAATAAACAGAGAATCTCTGGAATTTTGCAGACCAAGCTGTAGCATTTATTGGTTGAACATTTACACTGCCAACTAAGGCAGATCAAGTGACACCTCATTAAAATGATAATAATATGTACAACCACATATTTTTTTCTATAACCCTTTGCAGGTATAAAATGCTGATTGCAAAATTTTTACATTTCAGATACGACAAGACCTAAACCGAAGTTTATCAAAAGCCAAACACATTTTTTGTGTAAACTCAAATGGATTTATATCACTCTGAAGAAATTATTATAGAGAGTATGAAAGTAACAAAATGGTAATTAGCAAATATACTTTTCAATTAACTAGAGAAAGACATAAGTCGGTTACATTTAGTGCAGAATGCAGCAACGAGAATCTTAACAAGATAAAGAAAATCTGAGCATATTTCACCAGTTTTGGTGTTATTACATTGGTTACATGTGTCACTTAGAATTGACTTTAAAATACTACTTATGGTTTACAAAGCCTTAAATAATCTCACCCCGTCCTATATTTTGGAATTTTGTCCCCTAACACTCCAAGCCATAATTTCGAATCTTTAAATGAAGGTCTGCTTATAATTTCAATACACAACTTAAAAAGAAGTGGTCATGTGACTTTTTCCTGTTATGTACCTACAATTTGAAATGCTTTACCAATAGAAATTCACCAGGCTCTTACTGCAGAACAATTTAAAAAACTGCTAAAAACAGATTATTTTAAAATGGCTTTGCCGTAACTATATTTTAGTTGTATCCCTATTACACTACATTTAATTATCATTTTCCTCTGGGTGCTGCTATTCCCTACTAATCTGTACTGTTCTCTGCTCTCTTTTCCAGTTCTTCTGTGGTGGCGATGTGCGCCGCCACCACCTGATCAAGGTACCATACAGCCCCCTGTGCCTATGTATTGAATGGTAGGTGTGCCAGATGTCCACATGACCTTATCTTTTTCGTTATTATATACTGTATAATATTACTGCCTAATCTCCATGTTTTATATTAAACTTCCTTTTATTTAATTTTGTAAAGCACTTTGAGCTAAATTGTTTGTATGAAAATGTGCTATATAAATAAATGTTTTTGTTGTTGTTATAGAGGGTACCTGGTGTTCATTATTTCCACTGTTCAGTGTTGCTAACTACAGAGTCTTCAGATAAACCTTATTTTTTCATATTGACTACAAATTACATTCTACCAAAATAAATTAAAACTTCATATTAAAGGTGAAAATTGTTTATCAAACAACATGTCTTGTGCTAAAAGCTTTGCTGTTCAAGGCATAGTACATTTAAATTAGTTATATGAAATTAATAAATGTATACCTCAGGGCAGTTCTTCCACCAGGTACTGGTTTTAAACTCCAAATAAGTCCAGTTGGTTCTCTGCCAGTATATGAGCCTCCCAAGCTATTATCTTCAGCAACTAAGAAAATTATTATTCTTTATTTAGCAGATATCTTTACCCAAGGTAAGTTAATATACATGCTATATTTCAGTGGTTTGCACAGACGTTCAAAGTTAATAGGCAACAAATAATTATACTAAGGTGTAGTACAAAAAGCTCAGTCATAAAGTTAGTCCTCTAACTAACTGAATAATAACAAAAGCACAGTTATTTCACAGGTGATAGAGCCAGAACAAACTTTAGATATCCAGAGAAGAGAAGAAGGCTAGAAAGTTTAAACAGGTCCTGAACTACTGGTGAAGAGGTTGGTCTTCAACATATACTGTCTAGTTTATTTTTATGTACACTGATGATAATAAGTATTTGTCACACTAACTGCTTTGCACAGTGTATTACCTGAAACTTAAACATAGCTTACATTTAACATGTAGTAAATTTGTTTAATCAAAATAAACTTAAATGACTGAGTTCTCGCTAAACATTTCTATTATTTAACATCACAATATTTCAGTTTCCTTCCAAAACTCTGAAGACATTCATCATATTATTAAATGTCAATGTGACTGTGGGTACATTCACCCTACCTCATCCAGTGAACACATAGACGTTTTTGTGGTTTACAAGAATGCCCAAGGGTGGAGTGACAGCTCTGAGGCTAAGGATTTGTGCTGGTATCTGGAAGGTCAGCGGTTCAAGACTCGTTACTGCTAGAAAGGATCCTACTTTGCTGGGTCCTCGAGGGGTACTGTATAATGTTTGACCCTGTGCTCGGACCCTCAAAGTTAAGGCGAAAAGACAATTTCCCCTCTGAGATTAACAAAGTATATAATTTCAATTCAAATTCAATTAAACATCAATAGATTATTCACAAACCATGCAGATAGTGGCCCTGATAGGATCTGAATTTAGAAGTATGTGGGTGATAGTACAAACAATATGGCAACTTTGACAAAACAATATTTACCAGAAAACAAATCACTGTGAAAATAATATTATGAGCAAAACAAATAAATGAAAATCAACAAAATCTGCTACTTTAACTTATGTTAATTTTTGATAAAGAAAAAATAAAGAATTGTATTTTACCATTTACTACTCCACTATTATCACTGACGTAATATGCATAGGCATGCCAGAAATCTTTATCATCAGACTGAAGTAAAGAGCGTATGGTGACTTCTTGATGAGGAGATAGGTTTGAAACAGCTATGTAGAACATTTCATCGACAAGTCCTCTTGTTGGTTGTACTGTAATTTTTGGCAATATGTATTTAGCTTCCATTTTTGCAGATGGACCTATGACATAAAAAGATAAAAAAAAAACACAAATACACACACAAGATGAAATATAGTAATACAGCATATATGCTAAAAATTAATATTAACAGTGATTCTCATAGGTACAGATGTCCATTCTACCTACAGTTAGATCCATAAGCATGTGGACAGTGACACAATTTTCATTATTTTGTCTCTGTACGCCACCAGAATGGAAAAGAAATTAAGCAATCATTATGTGATTGAAGTATAGATTTTCAGTTTTAATTTAAGGGGTTTATTAATAATATTGTATGAGCTGATTTGAAATAACAGCCATTTTTTCTACATTCTACATTACTGCAGCTGTGTTCTGTTGCTGCTTGTTCACTGGACTTTCTGCCATCAGTTTTGTCTTCAGCAAGTGAAATACATTTCCAATCGTGTTGAGGTCAGTTGTTTGACTTGGTCTTTAAAGAATATTCCATTTCTTTGCCTTGAAAAGCACTTGGTTTGCTTTTGCAGTATGTTTTACAAAAATGGGAAATATTAGCTTGCCTACTTAAGGCAGGAATAAAATTAAAACAGGTGGGATGAAAACCTGCGGCCAAAGGGAAATCCTGGACTGAACTTAAGAGTTATTGGCATACTGAGGTAATTTGGAATCACAAATCAAGCCAAACTGCACATGGTTCAGATATACCTACAGTAGATTAAAACACAGGTCTTAATTGGCGAGGCTGTAGTGTTAAGTACTGAACCACAACTCTACCTTCCCTGACTGGATAAACACAGTATATCTTTACATATTTATATATACAGTGTGGTGGATGGCTGGGGCCCTTGCCCAGCCAGAATGCCTCCACGTTGGGAGAACCGGAGGAGCCAGTCAGAGGGCTTCATGGGAGTTGGAGTTTGGTGCACCCCTGTTGGGATCCATGGGCGCCGCCATAGGGGTGCTGTATTTGCTGCTGAGCTCTACAGAGCAGCTCTTCTGCCACACCCAGAAGTGCTGCTGGAACTAGGTCATCAAGCACCTGGAGCACTTCTGGATGTGTTATAAAAGTAGTCAGCAGCCACTACTCCGGGAGCCAGAGTCAGGAGGAGGAGGATGATGAAGCTTGCCAGGGGAGAATGAAGAAGAAAGAAAAGGAGGAAGAAAAAAATGCATTGTGCTTTGGGACTGTGTGTTAGACTGTTGGGGAACTGGGAAGGCATTTCCCACAAGGGAAAAATAAAAATAAATCGTGTGTGCTTTTACAACTGTGTCCTACGCATTTTTATGTGCATAGTACTTCACCCACTAATATTATTTTGATCAGGTCTAACAGGCTGGGTTTTTACAAAACTTAAATCAAATGCTGTGCTTATATAATCTGCTAATACACATGGAACTGACCACAATCTACTTCATCCATTTTGAAGAATTAATACCTTTGAGCACACTGCACCTCCAAGTCATGCTAGTCTTGCTTTGTTACATGAATGAAATATACAGTAGTGTGACATTCCTTTATGATTTAGTTATACAAAAAAAATCTTGATTTATTCTTGATTTGTGAGATGTGGCAGCAACCAGCAGACTGCATCATCAAGGTAATCTTTTCATTCACACCCTGTTTGAAGAGAAAATGCAGTAGGCTGGCTTCTGTATTTCATGTAACTTAAAAGCAAAGAAAGTTGCCTTCCTTGATGTAACATACTTTGAATAAATAGCTTTAACTGTTACATCCTCTATTCCACTGCTTAATCTGTTAATTTATTGCCACCCTGCTTACACTAGCCATATTTGTATGCCCAGATATGACTTCGCTGGGGGATTTTAATATGCATATGGATAATGATTGTCGTTTTACTAATGAATTTTTGACTGTTCTTGAATGTTTTATATATGTAACCTTTGTTTACTATTTCCTGCAGACCTAGAAAAAACTACTATATAGATCTTTTGATCCATTTGCAGCACTTCAGAGCTCAGAAGAAAAAAATACATACACAAACTATAATGTTGGCTACACAGTGAGCGCTTTGAGTAGTGAGAAAAGTGTTATATAAATGTAAAGAATTATTATTATTGTTAATTGTAGTAGTAGTATAGCCAGAAATTTGTTGGTGGGTGGACAAATAAAATTTCACACAGATAAGACATTTTATAGAACTTGACCATCAGCAGCCAAACGAGGGTGATCCTTGAAAACCTTGTTCATTAATGCACACAAATACAAAGACCCAGCTATTAAAAATCAAAATATATCCTTCTTGGCTATTATAAAAAGTAAACTAAAATTATGGCCTTATGATAAAATAAATAAAATGTATCATTATTATTATTATTATTAGGGGAATAAAATATACAATGTGTAAACAGAAAAGACAGAGTCTGAATCGCAACATCCCAAGTCTATGGTCAGACTGCAAGCATATAGTTTTGCTTGTTTGCATTTACTAATATTTATTTTCTATTTTATGAAACAAATAACATTACTTAGCACAGCATTGAATTGCTTCATGTCGTGGATATTTTGAATTCTTATAGTTGCAGCAGAATGCCTAGTAAAAGAAAGCCCTTTGTTATCAAGGCAACAGTTGTTACATTACAATTTTGGCACCACAGCATTCTCAAACATTTTAATGCATGGTTTAGTGAAGTGATCACTTCAGGCTTATCGGAGCTATCGCTGTCATCATGGCCACGCAAAGGCATTTCAAATGCTCCACACTGTCTGTTATTCTGGGCAGGATGTGTTGATATTTGGTGAACACTTTGTTGTGCCTTCTAATGCTAATCATGTAGCCTTCATCTAGCTGTTCAGCAATACTCTAAGCCTGCCAAAAAAATTAGCCTCATGCTATTGTCTGGATGACTGCGGCTACCTTCAAGATGCTTGCCTTTTTCATAAAGATATTTTAGATCTTGTACTCCCGTCATTGTCCACAACGCTTCGGTAACAACACTTTGAAACAGCACACAGGGAAAGCAAAAAAAGGCAATACTTACACCACACCCAGTTAGCCAACTCTGTTTGTCATAACAATAGCTGGAAAAAGTCTGTGTGTATGCTTGTCCTTGATCACTTGCCTGCTACTGAATTTTAAAGTGATGCCAGTCCAGTCCAAGCTCCTTTATCTTCTTTTTTTTCTTCAAGTGATCGATTTATGAAGCGGTGTTTCAGTAAAGAAATAACTAAATTTTCTTTGATTTCTGTGGTTCCGCTTTAAGTTTCCATCTCTAAAGTAACTTTCACTCATTTTTGTTACATAAAGTTAAAAGCAGGTGTGAACTGTGAACCATTGATGTCAACATTACATAGTGTGTCAACGATTGTCCAATTTCATTGAAAAAACCTAAAACAATACTAATTTTCTTGCAATACATGTGGGAGTGTCTGGTACACACAGAGATGCATCCCCAGAAAAATCTGAAAGCAACCAATTAAAGGAAAGCCTCAGGTCACATGTTTGCCAAAAGATCAAGATCTTACATAGACTCTCATTTGGCTGGCGTCCTTTACTCCTTTACTCTGGAAATACAGGTATTCTCACAGTTTTTTTTTTATTCACACAAAAATTAAATAAATACAAGTCAGAACCAATTTTTAAAGAATGTTGACATGTGCGGACAACAGGCACATTGTGCAAATAAACACATTTATTTTATGATTATTTCACATTACCTAATTAAGTTGTTCCCAAACTCAGTCATAACTGGGGCTGTAGGTTTTTGTTAAAACCAGATTCGCAACAGGTGATAACAATTAATTAGTCTCATTTAGCTAGCTGATCTTTTTTTCTCTTCTCTTATTCTGAATTCAGTAAAGCACAGCATTATCATTTTTACTGTATATTTTAAGACATTTAGAAATATTTCTCTGTTTTTTACTATATCTTTAAATATTTAACTTTTTTTCTTTTCCAATTTTTTTAACTTATTCTGTGTAACCTGCTCCCTTCATTGTATCCTAATAGCGACAATTAAAAACAAACAAAGCAGATACCTGGGCAAACAACACTAAATGATGAAAGGCTGCAGCTACTTCAGTGTCAGACCCACTAATTAGTCAATAATGGAAAGGCTGAATGGAAATCAGGATGAACAGGTTAAAAAAAATTATCACCATATAATTACTTAATTTTTATTAAAATGCATTAACATACTTTTGTAATTTCCTTAGTGAACCCAACACAAAGAAACTGGGAAATAACAGCTCACTTAATATGAACAGGAGTTCAATTAAAAACAGAAGCTGGCTGGAACAAAAGCCTGCAGTCCCAGGAGGTCCCCAAGACTGAGTTTGGGAACCAATTACCTCCTTTGCAGGGCCGCCATCACACCTGGAAGTGCAGCCGGAAGGTGACCATGGAACAGCTGGAGTACTTCCGGGTGCTCTATAAAAGGAGACAGCTGACAGATCTCTGGTGGCCAGAGTTGGGAGGAAGAAAGACTGAGCTTGCTGGGAGAGGAGTGAAGACAGCTAAGAAAGAGGAAGAAGGGACTGAGTATTGTGTGCTGGTGCTTATGTACTGTGCTGTGGGGAGCAGGGTGAAACGCTCTCCAACTGCAAATAAAAGGTGTGTTGTGTGGCAAAGTCATGGTGTCTGTCTGTGATCCGGGCTTCTGGTACAAGGGAGAACATGCTGCAGACAGATTCCCAGCATATTAATTGAACCCATAATGCTTGAACTGTAAAACTGCATGCCACAAAGCAGCACTTACAAATCAAGCATAGCCTTGAGTCCTTCATTAAGCATGTTGATCTCAATAAAGTTAAAAATCTGCACAGAATCTGACTCCGGCTATGTGCCTACTAATGAGATATGACATAGGCATTAAATTTGTTGCTGTTTATGCACAGCTGTGACATATAATACAAATAACCAATCATAGACAATTACATATCATATAAGAATGCTCTGTACCTCAGCTATCCAACAGTAATGAGCCTTTCATTGTATGCGGCTTGACGGAGATGGGATATTTGATAAAAGCAGACTAATTAAGCTGTGACGTGCTGCTTACATTAGGGCATGTGTGTGCAAATTGCATTTTATTATGAAAGCAAGTAGACAACATGGAAACTTATGATTTATTTGAAAGAAGGCACCTTTAGGTATTTAAAAATACCATTATTACCTTTGATTGACTTGTGGGTTTATTGCATTATACACAAACAACTTTGAAAGATGGTGGTGTCCGGGACAACTCATGCATAACTGGTTAAAACTGTTGCTGTTACACCGATTTCTAAGGCTCCTGGGGCCTCATGCATAACGCTGTGCATAGAATTCACACTAAAACATGGCGTAAGGTCAAAAGCGGAAATGTGCGTATGCACAAAAAAATCCAGATGCATACATTTGTGCGTTCGCCAACTTCCACATTCTTCCGCTCCATAAATCCCAGTCAGCATGAAAAGTAATGCCTGTGCATGTGCCAGCTGTCCCACCCCGTCTCCTCCCAGAATTATGCCTCTTTGAATATGCAAATCAATATAAATAGCCCTTAAGCTCAGCGTTCTGTGAAAAGACAATGGCAAAAGCACGGGGGAAAATAGAAGAATTTCAGCGAATACCAAGCGGAGGAAAGGAAAAACGTACTATTTATTGGTTTAAACAGTGGTATAAACAACAAAAGAAAGTTGATCGAGTGACACAGAGTGTCGGAGAAACTTGAAAGCTCAAGTTCACAAAGTCACACAGTGCCCGAAATAAAAAAAGTTGTCAGATATCAAAGTCGCCGTGAAAAGGCGAGTCGTAGCCCACCTTCTGAGTGTCATATGAAAGCTTATTAGGGTACAGAGAAAAGAAAAAAAAAATAGGGACACGGTGAGAAAAAGCTTGAAATGTCAACTTTAATCTCGAAATTTCCACTTTAATCACGTAGTTTATTGTCATTAAAGAAGAACATCATAAACTTCATCTTCATTGTTTAATTTACTAGTTTCACAAATACCATCGTAACTATAGTAGCATGTTAAATGCTTTGTTTTGTATGTGTTCTTCTATCTGCTCTATGTGTGTGAATCACTACGTGCTTCTTAAACGACTGGACACAGAATCCATTACATTCGTGAAATTACAGCTCTCTGAATAATTAAAATGCCGAGATGTATACTTGATATCATTTTCATGATGATAGGAGTTAAAGCATGTTATTAAACATCGGAACACTGTGGTGCAGTGATCGTGACGAGCTGGCGACCTGTCCACAGAGTGCCTCACGCAAGATGCTTGCTTCAATGAAATAATTTATTGCAGCAGTACTGTCTCTTTCAAACGTACTAACCCCCAATTCCTGTCCTTCCTTTTCTTTCTCCAAGTAACCAATCGCCACACAATCAGCTCTGTAATAGATGTTAAGCCAAAATTTAAACTCAAAATTTTAAGGAACATTGAAATATCTTCGTAGTACGTGTTTAATTATTCTATTCATCTATCCTTCCAGTGTCGCGCATGTCCCAGCAAGAACACAGCGCAAGGCAGGAACAATCTCTGAACGGGGCACCAGATCGTCGCTAGCGCTGTGCCACCGTGTCCTCACATGTTTAATTATTAACAATGCAGATTATTTAAATTATGTTAACATTTTATCTGTATAATGTAATGAACATATTTTGCTACATTTCATCTTAAAAATGATATCATCATCATATGTAAATACGCACTTTATAAAGTGCGTATAAAGAAAGAGACAAATATATGGGACACTAATGCAATATTATTTGAAAACGAACAGCGTCAGATTGGGTGTGAATTTATGCTGGCGCTGTTACTTAGAGTCAGATCGGAGGGGGGATTAGGGTTGTTACAGCATGATTATGATTGACAGAATAAAACTGAAAAAAGCTAACTTTTACAACTACCACAAATTTATACTCAATGTCCCATATATTTGTCTCTTTCTGTTTTTTCTCCATGCTGCGTCGACATCGTGCACCAGAAGGCGTGAGCGTACTGAAGAGTCTATAGCTGCAGGTGGAAGCTGCTGTCACTGTACTTTGTATGTAACTGCCAGATGGAATGTTATTTACCTATTTACCTTTATTTATTTACTTACTTCCTACGGCGTAAAGTCACAAGTAGAGCGTAGAGCTTCCCGTGTACATATACAAAGTACAGCGATAGCAAAAGTGCGGCGTGCATTCTTGCTCCGAAGTAAAACCGTCATCATGATCTGAGTTCACCTCTGTTATAGCGCGTCTATGTGAAAACAGCAGTGTCAAATGTCGGGGGAGTGGGATCGTGAACGCGACTTAGAGAAAAAAACTGAATAAAAAAAAAGGCTTCACACATTATACACTTCATGTCCAAATTTTGTCAATTATTACCAAAACATGAAAAACGTTTCTGTTTTAACGATGTGTTTACATAGATCATTGTAGACACTGAACACACATGAAATGCATGTGTTCCAAATAACGATATAGTATTTACAAAAGGTGTCATTTTGCTTGACTTCTCACTCTATACAACTGTAAGCAACTGACACGCAGATAAACAGACTTGAGCTGAGAAAACTGTGCAGTGGTGGGGGGATGTGATAGTAGGCTGCTGACTGCTTGCTGCTTATCAACACATTTATAGGACAAAAGACGCTGATGGAGAGGTGCAAAGCGATTTAAGGTGGGACGGATCTACAAGTTTTTTCGTAGGCTCTGGTAATTCTAGTGTTAAAAACTTCAGTCAAAGATACTGCACTTTGAGAGGGCTAAACTGGCCATTGTTTTAAGAAATGCTGCTAGTGAGACTTTAACCATGAGAGAAAGCCAAATAGCCCACATGCTTTCACATGCAGCAGCTAGGCCCCTGCCTGCTTGGTCACTATTATGAGGTGACGATAAGCCAAGGAAAGTATGTTCTATAAGAAACAGCACCATTGCCTTAGAGATGCAGCTGCCTACACCTTTAGCCTTGGGGTATGTTTGTGCAACAAGAAACTATTCATTTGAGCAGTATCTTATGAGTGGGACCGTCCAATTCCAACTTGCTGGTGTGAATCAATCGATAAACAGGTCTCAGACACCTGCAAGGGGTAAGGAGAAATGTTGGAAAGTTTCAGTCAGAAGATGGACATAGGGTCAAGTGATGGGCGATTAGGGAATGGTGAAGACGTGCCAAAAGGGCGTGATGAGCAGGACCAAGCACTGTTCTCATTAGGCTGGGAAACTCTGGTGGAACTTATTGGAGGCAGGTCCAAGGCTACAAGATGATTGGGAGTCAGACGAGGATGAGTAATGAGTTTTATGATAAGAACTGGGACCTTGTGTGCATCACGTAATAAAGCTTCTACTGCCTGTCCTGAGACTCTGAGTGTCTTCTTTGGGGCTGAGGGTGCCCATACCTGCCTGCTTCAACACCCTGCAAATCATAATGTACTCCAATCTCATGTTTCTTCAAATAGAATTTCTGGTAAAGTTGTGTCCATCTCAGCTATTTGGCTGAAAGCACTTTGTTACAATTTGTGGAAATAAATCCTCTTCAGTCCCTTTTACCCAAGGTGTATTTCAGGGATCTGTTCTTGGTCTTCTTCTTTTTATAAAATACATGCTCCCTTTAGGACAAATTATTCACCAACATGGTCAGTTTTCACTGTTATATAGATGACATCCAAATCTATCTTAACACCAGGTCTAACACTGATCTGCCATCCCATTGCAAATTAAAGCATTTCTGATTTCAATTTTTGACTGGATGCTAATCATCTTAAACAGAATGCCAATGTTATTAGTTATCCCCAAGTTGCTGCCTCTGACATTTCAGACTTCCATCTTAAATTTAACATTGATGGTGAATTAATTCAACCTTTACAAGTTGTATGTAATGTAGGTGTTCTTTTTGATTTATTACTTGACTTTGAGCTTCATATAAGCTCACTTATCAAAAACACTTATTATCACCTTTGTAATATTATCTGTCTTCATCTATAACTAAATAATAGGGATGCTGAAACATGTGTATATGGTTTTAATACATCTCAACTATTGTAACTAACTGTTTACTGGCTTTCCTTTTAAAGCACTCACTAGACTACAATATATCTAGAACTCAGCTGCAACAGTCCTCAAACAGGAAATACCAAGCGAAAAGATCTCACCACTCCTGTATTTTTCCATTTTATCTGGCTTCCTGCTTCTTGATGCATCTAATGTAAACTGACATTCATTACTTTTAAAATTCTAACATATCTTACCCAGCCCCTTCACAGACACAATCCTTCACGTGCCCTTAGGTACTCTGGTACTCGGTCCCTAATGATCCAGCAGACCAAATATTCTCCCTGGGGTAATATCATTTAGTGTCATGACATCTTTCATCTGGAACTCCTTACCACAGAATTTGATCAACTGCTCTTCACTTTATTCTTTTAAAACTATATTGATAACTTTTCTGTTCAACACTAGAATCCCTAAAGTCTATGAAAATAGTCGTAATCCTGGGCTACTTTATATTCGTACCCACCTCCTCATCAGCGTCTTTGTTTGCAAATGTGTTGATCAGCACTGGCAGCAAGCAGCCTGCTACCCCATCACCCACTGATGCAGTTGAAGTTCTTCCAGCTAAAGGCTCTTTATCTGGGTGTGAGGTGTCTGGAGTTGTATAGGGTAAATAATATATTGTTATTTGGAATACATGCATTTCATTTGTGTTCCATGTTTACAATGATCTGGGTAAATGTTGGATGACAGGAAATGTGAGGCAAGAAGTGTTGAACACATAACTAAAACAGAAAGTTTCTGTGTGTTAGCACAAATGACAAAATTTTGACATTAAGTGTATAATGTGTGAAGACTAAAGTCCAAATATCAAATAAACACTTTCACAAAAGGTACAAGTATAACAAAACAAGTGCACTTTTATTCAAGAATATAAGTGAAGAAAAAGAAATTGGGGTAGGGGACAAGGCTGACACATCCATTTGGCTGGTACAGAGGTAAGAACTGCTGTCTCATAATCAAGAGGTTGTGGGTTTGATTCCGGGTCCTTCCTGCATTTACCGCTTTGAGTAGTGAGCTGCTCTTATTGTTACTATTGTAGAATAAAAACAAAAGTTTGATTTGAGTCTGTAACAGCCGGTGTAAATCTATGGTTCTTGTAAAAGTTAGCGTTTTATTCTCTCTCTCACATTCACGCTCCCACCGATCTGACACTGTTAGTTTTCAAATAAAGATGTGGTATGACAGAGGTGGACTCAGATAAGGATGGGGGTTCTACATCAGAAAAAGAGAACAGAAGCCCTCTCCACAAGAAACGTCTAGTCACACATAACAACACATCTGCACCAGGCATAAAGGCGAAAGACGGCGCCTTTGGGATGAAGCAAGAAGTTGGGCATCTTCCTGCCAGTGAATCTGCCACACACGTCCTTCAACGAAACTGCAGGACCTACAGAGCTCGCCACGGTATTGTGCAAAGTTGTCTGTGATTAGGTTTTTGATGGTCTTTATATGAAAAACATATATATGTTACTTATATAAAAGCCATATTGAATGTTATTTACCTATATTTATTTACTTATCTTCCTACAGCATAAAGTCACAAGTAGACTGAAGAACTTCCTGTGCTTGATCGACACGGGCATGCTGACAAAGTACCTTTGGAAAGGTGTGGAAATGTCTGAACAACAATGCCCACTATAAGCAGTCAGTCAACTTGTTGAATTGTGTCGGGCAATAAACGATGGAGCCAAAGAAGAAAACTCCTGCTTATTTTCTCTTGGAGTTTACCTATCCAGAATCCCGATCCTTCCACGTAGTTTAAATCTTTCTTCCACTCTGTATATTAAACTATTCTGCTTCCATCACCTTTGTGTTTCCTCTCTTGCAACAAAGACTTTTCCTACATTTCCTCCTTGCACTGCTACCACACTTCCCTGGAATGGCTTTCAATATAAACCAGGGTGATGGTAGGAATAGAGATACTACACTGGAACAAAGCTATAAGGGCTCATGGATCAAACCAAAAATGATGAATGTGTGTGCAGAACAAGTATTTGGAGTTATGCAGCATATGCATTTTTAACCTGAACTTGAATTGAAAAAAGGTTCCATTGGTGTAGGAAACAGCCTGGCTTTTCCTAGTTCCCTAGAAAGGGCAATCAGAAGTCTTAATTGAGTAGCAACTGGTCGCTCAGACATCACACAACAAAAAGAGCTAGGGAGGTTGATTTTGTTTAAAATCAAACCTCTGATCAGACCAGTGTTAAAAAATATAAGAAAGCTCTCTTTAAAGCTTGCTCAGAATACTATTCTACAATAATAGATGGCAACAATAAAAATCCAGCACAAAACAAATATATTGCAAGGGAAGCGTTTTTCATAGTCTTTTGCATGGAAAGGACTGAAAAAAAAATCTGATAACTTTACTTAACTCTATTGTTTTCTTTTGGTTATTTATTAGGAATGCTAAAATCCAAGACATCTGTCAAATGTGTTGTATAAATAATTGAAAATATGCATGTTTTCCCTGAATTCTGTACTTAATGTCAAATTATAGAAGCTCAAAACTGGAAGACTTAATTTTCAGTGTATTCTTAAGATACTGCCACACACTTAGACCACACAGGACATCTGCAATATCTGCTAATATGACAGGGAGATGTCCATGTTTTATGCTTGTAAATGTTTATCATCACAGTTCTCCACATGGAGAAAAAATACATAGTAATATGAGACAGTAAACCAAACCCACGAGACAAAATGGCTTGCTAAAACCCCATACAACCTCAAAGTCTTGTTCTTTAGTAAAGTAAATTATTTCTCATAAATATTGCTCTACAGTTACACTTGAAGAGGATGCTAACACAGATTTCTAATTGAACCACATGCATACTTTTATTCAAGGACATAAACAACTCCAACAAAATCACCTGACATTCTTCATTGCTCAACCTGGCAAAAACCAAGCTTCTTTTCATCCTTGCCAGCCAGTCTGCCTAACTGTCATCACTGTAAAGCTTGGCTTACTGTCACTAACACCTGCCAAGTCTGTATGCAACCTTGGGGTGGTGACTGATGAACAGCTTTCTTTTTCTGACCACATCTGTTTCTCATTCGTACAGGTTCATTACATTGGCTCCCTGTAACAGCATGCATTAAGTTGAAATTCCTGATGCTTGCCTACAGAGTAGTCTGTGGTCAGCACTTGTGTATATGGAGACACTGGTGAGGTGCTATGCTCCTTCGTGCCCACTCAGGTGTGCCAGGGAAGAGCGTCTGGTGATGCCACTATTGTGTGGTATCAAGTCTCAATCCAGACTTCTTTCCTGTGCAGTTCCCAGCTGGTGGAAAGGGCTACCCATCTCAATCCGTATTGAAAACTCCCTCAGTGTGTTTAAGAAGCAATTGAAGACCCTTCTGTTCTGTAAATATCTGTCAAATTGGTTGGAAAAAAAAAACTATCCTATGTGAGCTTTTATATAATTGGTTAATTTGTTGTTGAGGTTTAATTGCCTTATTGATTATAGTCAATGCTTGTAAAGTTATTTCTTTACTTCTTTTCACATGTGGCAATCAACTTTTGTTACCTATCCTATTACACTTGCTGAACAAACAGGCACTAGTTTAATGTTAGTCAATTATATTAACTTCTGTTGTATGTCACCTTGGATAAAAGTGTCTGCCAAGCAAATAAATGTAAAACATTATGAAAATGTGTATTGTGCATGCATGTGTAAGTTTAAAACTGAAGGTGGAGTGGGGTGGATGCTGCAGGTCCTGTGTAGCACTGGATACTGCCTGTATCCAGTGCTCCTCGGATAGCCCCTGAAATCAAAAACTTAAAAACTGATTTTTACTTTGTGTTCCATTCTGATGCATTCACATTACTAAACAAGTACTGTTAGTGCACAACATGATCATGATGGTTACTGTGGCAATTTATAACAATCAGTTATTTGGTTTACTTCTAGGATTCTGTGTAAAAAGCTATGCAATTGGAAGTTTGTTATATTTGGATATTTATGAATGTCCATACTAGTTTACTTAAATAATAGTTGGGTACCTACTTGAAGGCTATACCTCCATTTTAAAGCCATTGTTGCACAATATTTGTCATTTGAATAATAAAGGTAACTTTAATGAAAAACAATTGTTTATTTACTTGAAGGCTGCATGTAATCATTTTAACTTTTATTTGTTCGTGCCAATCATTTTTTAATAAATGAGAATAGGCTGAAAGAGATTTCTGATTTAGCCATGGTATCAAATTGATATTAAATTGGTATTGAATGCAGTGAAATTTCAATGGTATTGGTATCAACTACAAAAATAATGATATTGTGACAACCCTACACAGGAACGTATCACCGCTCAAGCATATTGTTTCATGTTTGTAGAATAACTGAATTAATGTCTTCAGTGACACCTGTACAGTCAGCTGTAGTACTATGCTGAGTCGCAGTTTCAAAACGGCTAACACACTGTGCTGACACAAGTTAGTGGTTGAATAACATTAAGAGTACATCCCTCTACCAATCACTCTCAACTATGAACAGTTATTCAAACTTTTACTGCAGTTTCCATTTCAAGTACTACCTCATCTACAGTTTTCTCACCTCTGTATTTTGTATCTGACATCATATTAATCAGAAATAACAGGCTGGACTGGCTCTTATTGAATTGCAAATCAAGTGCAAATTAGGAAACAACTCTGAACAGAGTTCCTACAAGTTACAAGACCAAAGCCTGGGTCAGGGGTTGTGCTGCATACTGTGTCAGATAAAGTCTGATCTTGCACATGTCTAGAGTGAATCTGCAAGACCAAGGGAACCTAGCAACATGGTCAGTAAAGAACAGCTGGTCATCAATCACCACTAGAAGGTTTTGTGCCGATAGGTGTTACTGATAATGAACCAAGTTGAACACATCGCCTCCTTTTTTCATACGCTAGAATTGTTTAGTAGTATTAACTATAAACATACTGTGTAATATGTTTGTACAACGTGTACATAACATTCAACTTTACATCTTCATTAATACATTTCTGTAAACACATGTAGACACACATCCCTAATTTGGGTAATATTTAAGACCTGTTTGTTCTGTAGGGATGATTTGTCTATTTATAACGCTTTATTTAAACATGTATTATAGCATTAGTATAGAACATATAAATACTTATTCTGCCCTATAAACTATACTCTCTTGATATTTATCAGAGCACCACCATCCATCCAACAGCCTTTTACTTTTTTTAAATGGATTACACATTCACTTGATTTTTTGGAAAATGCCAGTGGAAAAAAATAAGTATTGTTTTACTTCAAATATAAGTGATAGAATCATTGTTGTTAATTCATCTGCCATGTGAAAATAGTGACTGTGGTCAGGCTCACAGCTAGAGAGTGGTCCTCCCTCCACTGCCTGCCAGACCTAACAAAAACCTGGGAGAAGCACTCTGCACAGAACAAAGGCCAGATGAGAAATTGCACAGCCTACACTTAATATGACTATAAAACCAAACCTCCCTCAATTTTCTTCCTGCACCTTGACCGTCACTTCAATTAAGGATGTATGTTGGTGTATAAATGGAAATAGGCCATAGACAACAAAAAAGATAAGGCATGGAAAAGGCCTGCTGTTCCTCTCTCCAAAAACATTAAAATTTTGTTTACTGACTTACTCAAGCAACATTTGATTTGGTCTTGCTAAACAACTTGTGCAGCTGGTTAGTTATTAACATTTAAGGATAGCTTCATAAAGGTTTTATGATTTTCAGCCTACACCTTAATAAAAATCTTTTTGTATCTGTGCAGTCATTCATATAAAAATCTAAAATAACAGCTTCACTGATGCTTCTCACTAGTTTAAAATGGAATACAAATGATTAAAGCTCCACAGGGTCGTCAGGACAGCGGAGAGAACAACTGGTTGTACCCTCCCCACTCTGGAACAAATCTACACCTCCCGATGCCGCAAAAAAGCAATAGACATTTCACAGGATTCATCACATCCCGGTCATTGCCTCTTCCAGCGTTTGCCTTTGGGCAAGAGATACAGAGCAATGAAAACCAGGACAAACCGCCTTAAAAACAGCTTTTATCCAAAAGCAATCATGGCCCTGAACTCAGAATAAAACTGCTCCATATCATTCTCCCAATGTGCAATATAGACCTTAAGTCAACCAGTGCAATTTGTACATTTAACCAGTGCAATTTGTATATTTTATAAGTACTTTTATTACTATTCAGTTTATTATTTTCTCTCTTCTTGTCTTTTTAACTCTTATGCCTCATACTCAGTTGACTGCACCTTTAAATTTAGTTGTTCCTTTGTAAAAGTGACAACGACAATAAAGATCTATTATCTATCTAAAATGTGCAAAGTATGCTTTCCGTAAGTGTTAATTTTGAAATAATTGCAATCACAATGGGGCACTGACTGCATAAAACCAGTGGGAAGATCACAGTAGTTTGGATGTGCTATTCCAATTTCATATGGTTGCAAGAATTTAATTTGATATTTGTTATTTGAAGCATGTTCTGAAAATACATGAAGTTCAGAAAAGAATGGTACTTAAAAAAATTTTAAAAGAGGTATCAGTGCAAAAGTGCTGTCAGTGTTATACTGTATACATTTTGTAAAATATTGCCTGTTATTTTCTCTGGTTGTCCTTTGGTCTTATTATTCTAAATATTTGTTTTTATTGACATCCTCAATAGTTAAAACTCTAGCTCAGTTTGTCCCATTGTTTTAGATGTCCAGCACATGAAGTTAGTTTAACTGTATAAGTGTAAACTGTCATTAAAAAGAGTAAAACTTTCCAGTGTTCTAATTTAATAAAAAATCTCATTTTATGAAGTATGACAAAATAAAACCTGTTATCTATGGTGGTCCTAGGATTATTGTAATTGTTATTTTTCAACTGAATGTTTGTGAAACTTGCCAGAACTCACTCCATTCTACCTGTTGTTTCATCTTATTGGTTTTTGAAGTTTCAAACCAACTTACCATTAATACTTCTATATTTGTTCACACCACAGTTTGTTATGTAGAGGTCCTGCATTGCAGAGCACTTGGGAATACAATTCTGGTCCAAAGTGATTTAATCCTCAAAGTTCAGTTAGATATTACAGTTAGTCACCTACTGCGATGGACATGGAGGACTGCCAAGTTTGCCAATTACTTTGACTACTATTATCTTCACATCTGTGATTAAACACTTACAGCATTATCGGTTAGTATGTCAAGAGTGTCCCATCATGGTTTAAGCACACAAACTCACCTTCTAATACCGAAATCCTTTACGTGCTGCTTGGCCCATGACGGCGTGACCTACGGTTATCTTTGTTATACCAATGTTGTGCCCAGTAAAAGTTCAATTTGGCGCCTCATTAATACACAGAGAAGGTGAGAACACTAGAACATCGACCAGTGCCTTTGTACAGTGAGTAGCTTCGCTGTAGGTGGTGCTGTACTGTGCACTGACTTGGGATTCACGATTTTTTAAGCAATTCTTAAACAGTTCTATTACCACAGACAGTCTAATTAGAAAAGCGGAATTATTTGCATCCTAATACAACGACATCTACCGGTATGCTTAAGAACTCGCCATACAATACATAAATAAGTAAAGTTTACCTCCACTCTCTTTCAGTACTCACGGGTCTGCAGGCAACTGAAGACTCCGGAAACTAAAGCACCACGAAGTGTGCGGACCAAAGCGCTGCAGGTCATGTGACTAAATAAGGCCAACCGCAACCATCCAAAGTTAACATTCAGTTAACTTGAGTTACAGTACATGGATCTGGGACTGGACTGACGCAGTTACAACTGGGAATATTTTGCCATTCGAGGGAGTGCTATGTTTTACGGAGGTGGCGTCTAACGGAAGGAAAATACTTAAAACCCGACGTCCTGAGTTAGAGGCGAGCATTTTAGGTTTGTCACTGCATACGCGCTGAAATTACAGCTTTAATACAAAGCTCGTGTATAGAATGCATAATACTGCTTAAAATACGTGTATACTGCTTAACAATTAATATACGGTATATAGACAGGTAAATCAAGTCTGTGTGATGTGACCCCTGTCCAACTGTAATCACAAATAGACAAAGCAGTTATTTTAGGTTTTAATATGCCCTTTCTTAAGTCGATGTAGTGAAGCCGCTTGTTCAGTGCGGAATCAGGAATACAGTGCAGTTACACTCTGTTGGACACTCCTACTTTATTTCACCATCACCACAGACGAAAACATGACTTTCAGATGCAGGCTTAGAGCATCTCTTCTGCCCAAAAGGTGCTGTTCAGCCAAAATACATCACCCATCAAGGGCGTAAGCAAAACCCAAAATCAGAGATTTCCCCTGTCCCCATCCGCCCCCACACCTCGTTAACAGACTTTTTTTGTGCTCCACTCGTACTGCCTTTGAATGAATAATAAAGGCAGTGTACAATTAAGGTGCGATGTTCTCACTATGAAAGTGTAGTTTCTCTCATTGTAATATCTACAAGTAACCTGAATGGATTAGTTATATCGCGACCCCTTCATTTGCTGTAGCACACCCGATCGTGGTGCGTCCGAAGTCGGCGAAGAGAGATCAAGTTGCATACTAACTTAAACCACCCTAAACATGTCTAACCAAATTACTGCGGTGGTTAATGTCATAGAACAAATACACATATCATACTAATTACTACGGACACGAAAAAGTGCATGCAAATACAGAAATCGGAACCACTACAAACAGGTACACAACACAGATACTGTATATAAAGTCCGTCCTGATCTGGGCTGAAGTACATCGTGGCAATGAATCGAACCATAAAGTCAGCATCATTGAAAACTATATGCGATGTATATACTGTATATTTGCATATGGATCAATTTAAATTGTCCTGCAGTTTAGTGAAAGAAGGTGAGGGTTGCCTTATACATCGAACTATTATTTATTACTGAGTAAAAAGTAGCCCAGGCAATGTGCTGTCAAGGCGAATGTGGATGCCGTCTGACTGTGACAGAACAGTTATAAATATTTTAAGCGAACCTGTATCTTCAGTTGAGCTGAGTTAAAAACCTTGAATCATCTATAATACTTTCTAAAGTATAATACACTGAGAGGTAGGTTTAGTATGTCTGCCATCATTTACTGCTCTAGTCATAGACCAAACAGAAGAAAACAAAAGCCATTAGTGGATGTCATACATTCATAATAACATCTTTTTTCTCGTCTCTTCTGTTGAATTATTCAGTTGAGGGGAGCTATAATATAGGCACAACCAAGGAATGTGTCTGCTATTTTATTACAGGACACGCGCACACCCCTATACTTATGGAATAGTGCAGCTGGATTCAATTCATGGCTCAGTCACTGCAGACTTTGTGCATTCTCCTCGTGTCAGTGTGTATTCTGTTCAGGTACCCCATTCTATTTAACTGTTCAGAGATTTAATAAGTTCAATGGTTAGATTATGTTCGATAAAAAGGTTCTCATTTTTAACTCAGTGATTTGAACTTTTGAAAACCTCTCCACCACAACAACCATTACTACATCAAGCTGATCTTGTAAATACTTTTCCACCACCTCCATCATTATCAAGTCAAAAAAGAGCAACAGAGGAAAAAAGAAACTCTTTGACTAGTTTATACTGTAAGTAATCTTTTGCCATTTTCAGTGTGATCTGAGCTGCAGATGATCCTATGCTGGAATGCACTTATTCTTCATGAGTGCTGTCCAACCTCTGACTAGGCATTTTATATGCTTTCGGTGACTTTTGGATTAATTAGGGTATTAGGAAAAGACTGATAGCACATTGCCACACCTAGAAAAGTTAGGTGCATAATGCATTACAAGTATTGACAATTCTGGATGATCTAGGTAGCTGAGACACTTAAGCATACCATTACCAGATTAAGACCTCTACAGCCTCCAGGGAGTTACATGCATATACATTGCTCAAAAAATAAATGAAGGAAACACTTAATCATCACAGTCAAAGGCCAAGTTCATTAAGTTTCAGGGATATCAATCTGCCCAATTAGCAAGCATTAGTGATTGTGACTCAACTTCACCTCCATTCGTGCAAATGAAAGTGACAAGTGTAAAGAGGCAACAGCAAGACAACTTCCAAAAAGGGAATGGTTTTGCAGATGGCAGGGTGAATTCAATACAACACTCTGCATTTGTTTTTCCTTTCACATGCTAGAGTGCATACCCACGGAGGAAAAAAAATTAGATAATATCAAAAAGTCCAACACTCTAAAAATTCAAATAAGCATACTGAGACACTATATTGCCAACACTGTCCTAATATATAGTACTTTCTATTGTAATAACTTCCTGTCCTATAGATTTCAGTTTTTTTAAAAAGATGCATGCTTTGCTCCTTATAAGCAGTACTCCAGAAATACTGTATATGCTTACAGGATAAATACATTATCTGCATATTCCTGTATCATGTTTGTTTATTCTGAACAATGAATAATTAACACCTGTGTGTCCATGACATAATTGTGTGATCATGACTTCTTTATTACTACCTCCTACTTTGCTCTTTCCCACCACTTTATGAATTTCATATACAGAATAGATACTTTCCTGTCTTATGTTTATCTCAGCTCTGTTGCCAAATTGATTTAATTTTGTATTAAGGCTTTTGCTTCTCCTTTAATGCTGTGACACTGTTACTTTTATATTTTAAATTCTGAGTGACTGCTTAGCCAAGTTATCAGCAAACTCATTTCCCAGAGTACCTATATGAGCAGTAAGCCATAGCAAATAAACCGTTATGTCCAGAATCTTTAGCTTCCACAGCTATTGCTGTATGTTTATTAATATATCTGGCCTACATTTGGAATTTACTGACTTAACTTGATAGTGCTAATACTGAATCAAAATAAATCAGTACATGCTCTGTGTAGACCACTTCTCCCCATCCCAATGGGGAGATAATTGTTGCCACCATCTCTGAGGTAAATACTAACAAGTTGTTGGTCAGTCTTTTCCTAATGATAATTTGAAACATGGGAACATACACTAAAGCCCCTGTATGACCAGTCACTGAAACTTTCATACCATCTGTATAAATTTGTAAAAATCCAAAATACTGCTTTTGACTGTACTGAATAACAATTTGCACAAGTGAAGTATTTTCTCCTGGATACTCAAATCCAGCACAGCAAAAGGCAAACACCAAGGTGAAACAGACAAAATAGGTACACTTGGAACCAAGCTCATTTTTAAAAACCCCAATATTTTTTCCCCATTCACTTCCAAACCATCCAAAACTCACTATTTTATTTCTGTGGTGTTCCCAACAGTCTTTTAATGTTGCTGATATGTCTGCCATTGCATCTCCACATATTAATTCAGTAGACCATTGCCAATTGCATTCTGTGTAAATACAAAGGAATCCATTTCTACTAATACTGCTGATACTGAAAAGGATTTTATAGCACATATGCTTAAAACCTGAGTTTGAATTTTATCAAGGTATTTTAATACTGACTGTGATACCGACCCATATGAAATGCATTTATAATCAATTATAGTTCTAATAGTTCTAATATACAGCTGCTTAAGACACTTCCTATTGCACTAATCACACTCAATTAAACACCTGAGAACATTAAAGGGATATCTTACCTTCCATGTTAATTTTTTGTCTATATCCTAATTCCTAAGAATTTTACCATTGACTTTTGTTTAAGCGATACACAATACATCCTCAAATCTACTAAAGGAATAATGTATTGTGGACCACCGGGGCGCGTACAGCTGCCCTGGCCCCAACACAGATAGTATACAAATTGCCACAGAGACCACCTTTATTTATAGGTAGGGAAGCGCTTTCTTCGTTCTCCTCAAGAACACCATAACCACATGACAAAGCAGTGTTTTCCTTCCTTCCTTCTCTCTCTCTCCATCTCTCCTCTCCAGCTTCTGGAGTCTGTGGCTTCTCAAATGAAGGAAGGCGGCTCCTTTTATTCTGTTCCGGATGGCTCATCAGTATTACCTGGAATCACTCTAGGATTACCTGGATCCATTGTAGGGATCTGCAGCTTCCCCTGGCATCTCTCATGGAACCCAACAGGGCTGTACCAAGTCTCAGCATGCCCTGTGGGAATCTGGGGTGCCACAGTCACCCAGGAGAGCTGCCCTCTAGCATCCCAGGGGAGGTAGTGCCTTGGAGATGCTCTTTCCCCCAGTCACAGTATCTTTTTGAAAAACAAATTACCCAAATTTTTCTATTGAAAATTGAAACCCCCAATGGTGACCCCATGATGATTAATGGCAGCTTGTATTTTCTTCACCATATATGCTGTTTTTACCTGTCTTCCATAATACACCATCATCATAATATTAAACTGGATGGGACTACATACACTCCTTTGTGGAGCCCATTCTCTATATCATAACCTTTTGAAAATGATTCTACTCTGACCTTTATCTTAGTTTTATTTAGAAAATCTCTGGCCCAGGTAAACATTATTCTACTGTGGCAGGTGGCCAGAATCCTTACCAGGCCAGGACGCCCAAGCTGTGGAATGATCAGTGGAAAGAGTATTATCAGGACAGTTTTTCCCCAGGGCCGATAGAGGTCAGCCCCCTTGGTTTCTAGTGGGGCCACAGCATGGGAGCTCAACCCTGGTGGAACCTGTGGCCACTGCCAGGAGGCGCATGGACCTTTCCAGGACCTTATTTAATCACGCTTCTGCCACACCTGGAAGTGTAGCCAGAAGAAGCTCATTAGGCACCTGGAGTCCTTCCAGGTGCCCTACAAAAAGAGGAAACCAAAGTTACAATCACATATGTATAAACAATTGAATTTACATACTCATGATGAATTAATGCTTACACAACATCTGACATTTAACTATGATTAATTCATTAGCTTACACACCTCTTATACAGGGTGGTCCAGATTTAATTATGCAGATCCAGATCATCTGGATGACTTTGATTTATGCGGGGACGATTCTTCATGTCGTCAGTTCGCACACTTCTCGATGGTCCAGGATTTTTTGGGTGATTTTCTATGTAATAAACTTAACAAGTTATAGTATAATGAAAATTGCATAATTAGATCTGGACCACACTATACACTCATTCTGTTACATTATTTATCCTTTTTAGTATTTAAGTTAATCTCTTACCCTTTCACATAAGCTGTGTCCGTGACAACTATCAAGGCTTACAGCTGCAATTTTCTTTCATCATCTCCTCTCCTTGTTGCTCACACACCCTTCATTTCATACCTTAATATGTTTGTTTAACCTTTCATGCTACTTCTATATGGTATATTTTAATATGGACAATAACTATATTACCCCTTGATTTCCTTTATTTTCTTTCACCTTACGGGCAACCAGATGGGCAGCTGAGCAAACTGAGGAGAAACACACAATAACTACAAGACCAGCTGGTATTTGTTAAACTTGTTCTGTCATTCACTGCAACAGCATAAAGAGCAGAGGATTGCCTCTTCTTAGTACAGTATTCTGTAGTCTGGTCTTGATTCACACCTAGTATAATACTATCTCAGGTACACTGTAACAGACCTCTGATGTATTATTATTTAAAAAATAAAGCAATAGATTAGCCAAATGTAAACCTTTGATTTCACTTATCTCTACTACTTGTAGAGTAGTAGACAACAACAGTTCACAGATCAATTAATAGATTTAATGATGCATTATGTCTTTCAATTCCCTGCTTTTTTGGTTTATCCACCAAAATGTCTACCTGGTAAAAAATATTGTTTTGTTTTAGTACACTAATTTATACTCTTCTTTCCTTTCTGTCTGTTTGTATGTCCTGAACTTTCACTATGCATAAATTGCCTAGATGTTCAAAATAAATGAAAACAACTTTAGTAAATTGTATCCAATAAAAAAAAAGTATTTAATGAGGTGCATCACCTACTCAGAACATCATAATTTATTTAAACTATTTGGTGCAAGGGGTCAACCTGCCTTACAATATTTAAGAAAAACTGCTATGTCTGATATAAAACATATTACTGAGGAATAACTGAACAATTCCAAAAAAGACACAGCACAAGCATCCAGTATTGCTTATTGCTACAGAGCAGTATCCACTATTCATAAAGGAAATGTCTCTTAACTGGTGTAGTTCAGCCTTCCAGGTTCTTGCTTTCTGGTAAGACAGCTTTGAAGGTTCAGATTTGGATCTCAAGAGAGTATACATATGATCCAAAAAGATTAAAAAGCAAGACTCAGTTGTAAGAATATCTGCAATAAGATGTTACAACAAAGGGAACCTCAGTAACAGAAACCACCATTTCTGTAATTCAATATGATGCACAGCAGAGAGCTCCTAAAAGACATCCTCTGCCTTCCTTTGAGGATAAATACCAATTTTCAATGACAGGATCCAGCATATTGACCACAAAACTATGAATCATGCAAGAGCTGAACAGAATTTTAGTATTACATTTTTCTCTAAAATAAGATTTTAAATTTAATTGGATTATCCTTTTTTCCAAACTTTTCAAACAGCTTTTAGAACACAACATTAAGGTAAGTGTATATTTGAGTGAGGCCTTAGGGAACAAATTTAAAACTGCATTTGTAACACATTGCACAAAATAGTAAAACATGTAAACTTTATTTAACCTGTGGGTATTACACATGCAGGATTGCCAGATGAATGTTTAGATAATTTCAACGGAGACTGGCAATTTCGTCTTTCTGCAGTTACTACTTTAATGACCCTCATAATTGAATGACTTATTACATTAGCAGTAGGTGGTAAGGTTGGCAAATTTTCAAAACATAATTTCTCACTTTATTTTAATTTTAAGAATCAACATTTATTTGTAAATGGTATACTACTTCACAAAATCACTTGTTTCAGATTAAATAAAAATGCACTCCCTTGTAGCATTCCAGGCTTTTACAAATGGCTACACAGATCAGCAGCATGTTGTAGGTCATAGCTGAATCACATTACAGCCAAATGAAAATAACACATACTCTTGAAAGGTTTTAAAATATAACAGTGCAAGCATTTAATCAACAGTATAAGACTCTTCAGGAAAAATGTACTAATTTAGAAACAAAAAGCAGAAAAAAGATGGGTTATATTTTGTTCAAAATATTTATGTTCACAGATTATGACACATAAAAATTGTATAATTATCACAGAGACAATTTCCAATTAAAAAGTAACAAAGCAGACAATTATGATTCAATTATAACTATACTAGATAATGAAGATGCTGCTTCCTGAACAGTTTTGTATGTATCTTATGGATTCTGCTCTAGTAATCACTAAAATCACTTTTAAATTGTCCTATCACATACTGTATTATTACAATCACCCATTTTTGTGATTTTCTCTCATATTTTAAATCTACTATTATGTTGTCCACAAAGTAATCTATTTAGTTTAGCCCAGGCATTCCGGGACATCCACTCAGTGCAAGTTGCACCAAACATGCAATGGATATGCTGAGGTTTAGGCCTACCCGTGTATACTTAGTCAGGATGGATGCTGGCAGGACAGGCTATAAAAGCGGCTCCCACGCACAGATGTTTGATATAAATGTAATGCAAGTTTACATGTATGCACATGCATATGTTCAGGCATAGCACACAATGCATACTTACCATTTATTGTTGAAAGAATAATGTGTTATAGCAGAAATATCTCAGCAATGTTGCAACAGTTGTGTGCATTCTATTACATTTCTGGCTAGAAATCTATTAATACCCCAATCTGCCTTTAGCCATAAGACCACTGCTGCATGCTGGCAGTTTGACAGTACCAAAGCCACCAGATACATGTTACATAGATGCAATACACAAAGATGTCACAATGCATGTGAAAAATGCCAGGGATCCAGCCTTTGTATGGTGAGTTTCAACTAATAACACAGTCAGAATTAAATGACATGGCAAGGGCTTGAGTTTGTCAAAAACAAAAGTAGAACTACTTGGTTCAAAACCACAATGTTGGAGTTTGTTGTTGCCAGGTATGAAAATTTCTGTCATTTAGACCACCAAGAGTATTTGACGAATTTCTTTATGTAGGTTGACAGCAAAACAGATCTTTTACATGAACTGGAATTTTTGTTGGTCCACAAATCAAACATGTCATCAATGACAAATACTTTGAAGAGATGCTAGTAGGGCTAGAGAAAACTAAAGCAAGACATTCAAGTATGATGTTAAGAATTTTCTTCCTGACTATAGAGCACCAAATTATGCCCAAGTGGTTGACAACATTCTTGAAGCATACAAAACAATGAAGTGCAATATGTCACTAAAGATTCTTTTCCTGCATTCACTCTTGGATTACTTGCCAGAAATGAACAAGGCAGATTTCACCAGGATATTGCAGAGATGAAAATGCAGTATGAGGGTGAGTGGAACACATTAATGCTACCTAACTATTTTTGGATTCTGAAAGGAGAAGCATCAGATTCCAAGTACAAACAAAAATCAGCAGCAAAACATTTTTATCTCAATTGAAGGGAACAACTCACCATCATTAAGAGTTTAAGTACACTAAATTCAATTAATTGTAATCGTATGTTTCTCTAAATTCCTACATGATGCAGTGAATCTGATAGTATATATGTATTTTAAAACTGTTTATCATAATCAACAAAACTTTTTCTAGAAGCAAAAAGAGAAAAGTTTTAGTGGGGGAGTTGATTTGTTTTCAATCCTATTTTTGTAAAATTGATCTATTGGTATGGAATGATGTGTGATTTCAATAAAATTAAAAAAAAAGTTTTGAGATGTAGAAACTGCATAGGTGCATGTATGTTTGTTTTTCACTTGACTTTGTTACTACTTCTTAAAATGATCATAATTTAGATAAACCAATAGTAGAACTATACAGATGATGGTATAAAAAATGTAAAATCTTCTCCCAAGAGTCTTCCTGTGCAAATGAATGCTCCTTTGGTTGGCCTCCCCATAACACCACAGCTACAGGAGATAAGAAAAGCAAACAGGTTATACAATATGTAGCATTGTTCGTATTACTACAAGACCCTAACAGCTACAGTATATTTCAGCTATTATTATCACTAAATCTGCATAGTAGTACTAGTGTAGTGTTATACCGTGTTAGCCATTATGAATGTAGAGAACAGCCAAGCAAAATGATATCTTTTATTGGCTAACTAAAAAGATTACAATTTGCAAGCTTTCGAGGCAACTCAGGCCCCTTCTTCAGGCATAGACTTGTAAAGACAATAGAAAGTGGGGGAGGGGTTCAAATCAGGGGTGGTGGTTGTATCTCTACTTTAAAAATAAAAATAAAAAAACAGGATTGAGTTAAAAATATTATACATTTAAAAATACTTTGGTCACTTATTTATCAATGATAAACTCAATATATCAGTTATCTTAGGCCTCTAAGTATTTAGATCTGACAGCACCGTCCTGAAAATGTATGTGCCCAAACTTTACACTGACTGTTACAGACTGAAATCAAAGGCTTCTTCTTTTTGGACGCATACACCTTATTGCACGCGAGCAGAGCTCCGCCAAGACAGGGGATAGGACAGCAGGCTGTTTGCTGCTTGTACTGTTTGACACATTTAGAAAACAAAAGACGCTGATGGTAGAGGTATGAAGGGATTTTCGTAGGCATCAGGAATTCTAGTATTACTCAGTTTTTAAATTTAAATAAACTACTTCATTAATTACGTTCTATTTTCATTGATGCATACAACACTGACAAAGATGACATTAGTAAAAGAATAGCAGGATTAAAAGTGGAAAGAGATTAAGATGAACAGCTGGATATGTCAATCCACTGCAGGGCACACTAACTTGCAAAGGACACATTTAAATGTTGCCCACAGAATACATGCAGACATGGGGAGAATTTATAAACTACATGTAGACAGCAGCTACAAAGGGAATTAAATTTGCTCTCTTGAGCCATGTAGCAGCTGTGATAACCATTGCATTCCTTGATAAATAACAGCCTTCCAATTTGTCTTACCATTGTTTTCAAGTAACCAATCTAATCATTCAAGAAGCAATTTGTAGGGTAACTCAATTAATATGCTTTTATGCTTGATTTGGGCACAGTAAACAAAAAAAAAAAAAAACACTCTCATCTCAGGAATAAAGAGTGCACAACTATTTTTTAAATCTACTTTAAGGCTATTTTCTATAAACATGCCCTGCTTATGGCTGTAATTAAGAACTATATGATTTAAAATTCAGTCATTGCTACTGCTTTAGTTGAAGCAACTATTATGAATATATACAAAAGATGCTCTAAGAATTCTAATATATATTTATAGAAATAAGAAGCATATGCTCTCAGATATATAGAAATACAAACAGTAATTATTATATGTAAAGTTTTGAATTTGCGATTAAGAGTTCAGGTTGTTCTGAAATACTGGGAGATGCTTAAAGAATAACTTTTTTTAAAACTACAATAATACATCATTTGAAAGAAAAGTTTGCAAGAGCAGGTTAGATAACTGATGTTACAGTACCTGTGATGCGCCATGTTTCTTTCCTACAACTTTTCTGTGCAGAGGTAGCTACTTTACTTCAACCTTCATACAGAGATAAATCAAATGGTCTAAATATGTTATCCAGATGATATAAAACTCTGAAATATTATTATTAATTTTCTCATTTGATACATAAAAATACTGTATGTATATATTTTGAGTTCATTATTTATGATGTCTACAACAAAACGTACACTGTCATTAAAATCAAAGCAATACGTTTGTGTCACGATTGGGTAGAGTTTGACTTTAAGCTGGTGGGGGCAGATGAACCATACAAAATGCATTTTTTAGAGTCTCAGCTGCACTGCTACGCATTTACATCACATCTCATGTCAAAAATGGTCAGTTGTTTGTAATAAAAATTTACAATATGAAATGGGTTTCACTTGCAAGAACACATTTAAAACTTTAAAATTACAAAAAAAATTACCTAAATACCATTGACGATATTTTAATGACAGAAAATGTTGCTTTTTAAAGTTTGTTGGTCTAAGTATTTTAATTGGCACTTTCTTATTTTCATAGTTTAGAAAGCGTATGCATAGTCTAACATTTTCATGTGATGTAGTTAACTGATTTGGAAGTTGTAGTGTTTTCTGTTATTTGTTTGCATCATTAAAAGACAGACATCATTTTTTTTTTTTTTTTAAATATTTTGTCACAGTGGTATGTGTGATGTGTGATGGAGATTTGCTCAGACTGCCATATCACATTGTGTACAGTCAGACATAAGCACCAGGTACGCATGAACTACCATAATCGCTTAAATCGCTTGTGCTGACTACTGAGAATCTGATTTCTGACAGGAGTGGCTGTCTATTAGACATGTATATTTTGTGAACATTATTTTCTTCTTTTACAAACTGAAATAACTTCTCTCAAGCTAAATTTGAATCAGTCTGTAAATGAAATTGTACATAATATTTCTCTATTTGTTTTAAAGATGGGCAACATGCAACAGAGAGTGGCTTTAGGATTAAAGTATTCATTTACTCATCCATCTGCTAAACCCGCTTATCCAGGACAGGGGACAGCTGGAGTCTATCCCAGCAAGCAACAGGCACAGCAGGAACAACCCCTATACAGGAGCCAACCCATTACAGTGTGAACTCACACACGCAGAAAATCACAGCAAAATTTAGCATTGCCAATTTACCTAACTTGCAGGTCTTTGGACTGTGGGAGGAAACTGGAGCAAACCCATGTTGCTCCACATGCCAGCTCACTGCAGAGAGCAACTGAGGAGCAACCTCCAGTCTCCTTCGTATGAGGCAGCAGCACTATAACTGTATCACTGCGTAATTCATTTACTGTTAATATATTTTCATGAACTAAAGCTTAATAAAATTGAGGAAAATTTACCATTTGAGACTTATTTCAGAAAACTAGTGCATTTTTTGGGGTTAGGGTTTTGGGGTCAGGCGTCCTGTCCAACCCTAAAGACACAAACTGAGAATTTTTTTATTTTTTATTCAGCAAATTGCAAAAATAAATTACTAAGCCCACTATGCTAAAGTAGCTTTCTTTGGTGTAGAAATCTACTCTAATACTGCTAAGTTTGAATGCAGCATTGCAAAAAACATCTTAATTGTAACAAAAAAATAATTAATAGAAGATGTACTATGTAAGTACTACATAGAGTTTACTTCAATTTAATAAACTACTTTTAGCATGATATTTACCATTACCTTTCTGTTGGTTAAACACAGAAATAAAATTGCTGAAACGAGTATGGGGACTGTAGGGTGGTTCTATAAGATGCCCAGCTTTAGGATAAATTAGTGTGGTCAACAGATGTTCATTTCCAGCTGCCTTCATCATATTCTCCATCTGAAAGTAAAAAAAAATGCTTATGGGAAAAACTGTGCCTTAAAGGTTTAGTATTTCACTGCTGAACATAGCAAAGGGATCCAATGACAAACATATTGTCTGCAGGTTTTGCTGTTAAGTATTCTTTTTCAACACCAAATAATTCTGAAAATTAAGAAAAAAGATTTTTCAAGTATCATTTAAAATTTTTTATTAGCTTTAAGTATTATCAGAGTTGTAGCAAAACAGAAAGAAAGAAAGAATTTGTTTTGAATTTTGTATTGAACTTTATTAATCAATACTCAACAAATCATTAACAATAATAAAAGCTTACTCCAAAAAACAAGACTTAATTCATGTTAAACTAGGGGCCTTTGCCCCCTGCTCGCTTTGCTCGTCAACTCCCCCGGACTGCACTACACGCCAGCCACTTCGCGTCTCTGCCGCTCGCATTGTGAAGAGGGGGGCTGAACACACCTCAAGGAGGCGCAGTCGCTCCTCTGAAACTCCCTCTTAAATGGTGATACAATGGGAAACAAACCTCCTATTTGCTCGATCTGCTGCTGCTCCAGTGCCAAACATTTAAAAGCCTGTACAGCAGCTGTCCTTTTGTCTCACTGCCTTGTCTCTCTTCTCCCTCAGACATCCTCTGCATACTTCTGTCATATCACGTATGTCCATATGCCTCTTCATTGGGAAGAAGCACTACTTTTCCCTGAGGTCAACATGAATTAGACAATCTACAAGTCTCCGACGTAAAGTTTAAATCCGAACAATATATTCAATCTCTTTCTGCTGTTCCGTTATTTCACCGAGTAATAATTTCTATTTGTTTGTGCTAATGCAATCTTAACTATGATTTTTTTGCGACTTTCGAATTTTTGTACTTCTGTTATCTCTAACCTGCTCTGCATGTGTATCACAGCAACATTTTTGAATTCTTTATGACATTTTACTTTGTCTTCTACTCTTTGTCTTTTATTTCTGGCCCTGGACATGGTTAAATCTCTTGGCACGAAGTCTCGTCTTGCGGGACGTGAAAGTGTCTGTCCGAGAAAGTCACGTCTCGTCCTGTCTCTCTTCCCAAGATTTTTTTTATTATAATAGTGAGATAAGAAAAAACAATTAATTATCTTCAAGTTTACAAACTGCCTCATGAACACACCATTTTGCCTCAAGGAATTCACATTTTCAGCCATTCTGTAGAATTTATATTCTAAAAACACCCTGGCTAAATTTTTTGATCATGTCACATTGTTTGTTCGACTTCACTTTCTCCTTTCGGGACTTATAAATGGCCAGCTTGGCCTGTCCAATGAGGAAATTACCACACATTAATCTTGATTATACTTATTTCCATTAATACTGTAAATAAATACAGAGCCATTAAAAGGCAAGTTAAGAACACTAAAAACAGAGGTAGGAACATTTAAAAGAGGCCGAAGTCTAGAACAGAAAAGAAAACAGTAAAAAGCGGTCTCTCTCTCTCTCCACAGAAAGGACATTTGTCCATGACTGAAGGATCAAGCAGTGAGACAGAGGAATTAACAGTGATGATGCCATGCAGCATAAGCCATTGCATATTGCCAGTTCTTTTGTTCAATGGCCTAAATAAATTCCGCCAAGCTGGCCCCAGTGTCTCTGCTCCCCCAAGTCTGCTCCTCCAAGGTGTCTCTGGTGTTATAATCAGCGTTTCCCGGTGACTCACCAGCACACAGAGTCTTTAGAACTCTTTCCCCACAGCATTGTCTAATGAAGTCAGTCAATGTTGTAGAAAGGCAGAAGGCAAGAAGTTGACAGCTGTCTACTGTCCATTATAAAAGTGCCTTGTCAATATTTAGCTTTTCTACTTGTTGTAACAAGACACAGGCAAGTGGCCTTCAGGACAAATCTGTCAGATAATATAACATTTTTTGTAAAGCTTGCACCTAGAAAGCATTAATATAGCTTCAAATTTCAACAACTCCTTGTCCTCCTTCAGAAACAGGTGAATAGAGCACACACTGTTTCAGCCAATGTCTTCCATTCCAGAACAAATTCAGGAGTTCTCTCTGAAAACTAAATAAAAGTTCAGGAGGGGGTTCAAGACACATCAATTTATGCCACATGGTTGAGGCTACTAAGTTATTAATAATCAAAGTCCTTCCTCTGTATGAGAGCTGCAGAAAAAGCCATTTCCAACCCCTCAAGCGACTTTTCAAGTTGTTTAGCACTCCTTCCCTGTTCTTTTTCTTAAAAGCCTCATCCCAAAGGTTAACACCAAGATATTTCAGGCCTCCTTTCATCCACTGGAGTCCCAAAGGCAGTTTAGGTGGCATCTCACTCCATTCCCCCATCTATACCGCTGTGCTCTTCTTCCAATTTACCCTTGCTGTTGACACCCTCTGAAAGTTATCTAAAACTGACACCGTGCCATCAACATCTGTTTGGCTATCAATGAGCACCATGATGTCATCTGCATATGTCACTGTCCAAAATGGCAAGGGACACCCAGGAACAGACAAACCTCCCACTACTCTTCTTAATTCCCTTAACAAGTGTTCAAGAGCCAGGGAATACAACATACCCAAAAACAACAACTGCCCTGTCTAATCCCCTGACCTACTCTAAACGGAGCACTAAGACCACCACTGATCTTCAGAACACTTTGAATGTTATTGTAGAGCATCTTTACCATTGAAACAAACCCAGATTTAAATCCAAAGGCCTCAAGAACCTGCCACAGACAGTCATGGTCCACCCTATCAAATGCTTTCTCCTAAACATGAGAAATGAGCCTAACCTTCAGACCAAGAAGCCTAGTTATATGCATAATATCTCTGATTAAAAAGATATTGTCATGTATGGATCGACTGGGTACACAATAGGTCTGATCAGGATGAATCAGAGAGGCTATCACTTCTTTGTCTAATTGCTAGAGGTTTAGAGAAGATTTTATAGTCTGTGCAGAGTAGTGCCATGGGACTCCAGTTCTTAATGTCACTCAAGTCTCCAGATATGGGCAACAGAGCAACCACTGCTGTCCGACAGCTCATGGCCATCAGTACCATGTCCACACTCTCTAGGAACAAAGCCAAGAGGTCAGGGCCCAAAACATCCCAGAATGATTCTTAAAATGTAACTGGAATTCACTCAATTCCTGGAGCATTCCCTTTATTTAAACTCTCCATGGCAACCGTCAGCTCCTGAAGTGAAATATCTTTGTTTAATTCAGATAGACGTTCCTCGGGAACTTATGGCAAATCTTCAAAAAAAGGAGAACTTACTGTAGACTTCCTAGGCAACTCTTTACAGAAGAGCTCAGAATAAAAGTTCACTGCCCTTGAACGAATTTGACCTGTCTCTCTCAATTCTTGGCCTTCTTGTGATATTAAACAGTGGATCATTCGGCTCTGACCCTGTTTCCTTTCCAGTCCAAAAAAGTATTTAGTGGGTGCATCCAACTCTGTTTCTGCCTGAAAGCGGAAACAGACCAATGCTCCTTGGACTTTATAATCCAACAGATCAGACAAAGTAACCTTCTTCCTCCTTCACTGTTCCAGTCCATCTTCAGAAGAGGCAGAAGCCATGTTCTGCTGGAGCTCTGCTCCAACATTGATGTATTTATGTTTGGAGTAACATTCAAAGTGTACTGTTGAAAGAACTGGCGAATTTGCACTTTTCCTATGTCCCACAATTGCCTTATAGATGTAAAATTTCCTACTTGCCTCCTCTAATGTGCCCAGAAAAAGATAAAACTGTTTTTAAAATGCAGGTCATATAAAAGTTGGGTGTTAAAATGCCAATGGCAGCTTTTATGCTGTAAATTAGGCAATAAAAAAATTCACAAATGACTAAACTGTGATCGGAAAGGGCTATTGGGGGTTATAAAACAGGAAGTAAAAAGACTAAAATGATGTTTAAAAGTATACAGCCTGTCCAGAGAGAGAGAGCCGCCCCTCACCTGCTCCCACGTATACTGTTTGGTGCCCCCATTCATCACCCTCCACACAGAAGGCACAATGCCCGAGCAGACGACGGATGAGGCTCCATATGGTTCTTGTCCAATTCATCATTTAATGTACAGTTAAAGCCGAACAAGTTAATTGTGATAATGTGCTGTTCAACAGGGCAAAGAATTTCAGTCCATTCTAACCAACAATTTTCAAGTTTCATTTTAACTACTAGCAGACAGCCCTTCTCCACCTCAGTTGCTGACACAGAGTCAGGACTCAAATGTTTAGCCAGGAGGATCGCCAGCCCACCACACCAATTTGTGCCACAGGTCCTAACCTACTGACACTCAAAACTGTCATCGCTGTGGGTCTCCTGTAGAAAAGCCACTGCCAGGTGCTTCTCCCTCACGAATGCACACAGTGCCTCCCTCTTTGCCTCATCCCTGCACCCATTAACACTGAACGTCCCAGTCCTAAGCGTATCCATTTTAGTTGGAGAGAATGAAACACTCAGAAGACAACAGACAACAAACAATTGGAGAGAAAGAGAAGTGACTGCCGGCTCCATCATGCGTACATTAGCTAAAGAAGCCCTCAATTTTGTGACCAAACTTTTTAGATGATAGCCCTCTTGCTGTGTAAACACGTCGGTTCCTGTGCGCCTTTTCAAATGTGATTTTACTGAACTGATGAAGATGTCAACATCAGGAAATACAACACCCTTGTTTCTACTAAGAAATACCATATCTATGAGAAGCTGTACCCTTCCCCATCTCCCATTTATTGACTCCCCTCTAATTGAAGGGACAAGTTAGTGAAAGCCCCTTCATCATCACCGCTCTCTGGGGCTGAGAAGTCTTCCGACTCCAGCACTATCAGTCTCTGACTCTTCTTGTCTGACTCTCTTTAATGCAGTAGGAACTTTAAACCCCTCATCTTGCTCGGTGGACGCCATGTCCATCTCATCCCACATGCTCTCTACTGCCGACAAGCCAGCTTTCACATCGGAACTTGTTATTTCAATTTCATTACTAGTTACCAAAACGTCTCCGGTAGCATTTTCTTGCTGTTCCACGCATTCAATTTTATCAGTTTCCCCCGACTTTCCTTCCGATCCTTAATCTGTGTGCTCCCTTCACCTTTTTCAGGTATGCCGGCTGAAGGTGCAGCTGCTTCCGTTGCGGCCTTTTCGCCTGTAGCGGACAGTGCCGGGCCATCCTCTGACCTTATGTTTCTCTGTCCATTACCTTCTTCATTGCTCCCTGGACAGCTTTTTGCGACATGGCTGGGGTTACCACACTTAAAACATTTCATGGGCTCTGACGAAACAAAAACGATATATTCAAAGCTGTCCACTCTAAACCTTAGGGCCACATTAAGCTCTTTATTAAACTCTCTAGGTATCATCAGCACTTGTTTTCAAAAAGAAACAACATGCTTTAAATGCGGATCTTTATAGCCCAATGGAATTTGTTTACAACAATCGAACTGCTCATCCATGAAGCAGATCGGATATGTTCACAGCCCATTAGTTGACCCACCGCCAATACGCATTCCTCCAGGAAGCATGAAAAGTCAGGGGCAATCTTAACACCATGTCAGCTAGTAAGTGACTCAAAATCTTCCCTGCGGGAACCGGCACTTGCCGAGGAGGCCATGCTGGCCACCCTCAGGACACTCAAGATAGAAAAGGAAAGGAGAAATTCAAAACTGCAGCCGCTCCAGCACTCATGCAAGGCTCTTACCACTCTAAAGAAAGAAAGAAAGAAAGAAAGATGCCGTACGACACCACTGCTCCAGACCACAAAGGTAAACATAAGTTCCTTAAAAATTATATTCTCATTCTTTATGTGTAGCAATAATGTATGTTCTTCAAACTACGCTACTTCTAAACACATTTATTACAGTTATTATCCTGCTCCCAGGATTTTTATCCATTTATGCCAAGTGTGTTCAGGACATGCTGTCAACTATAGCTCAGCAATACAGATGGTAAAACACATCAGAGCCCACCACCCATCTACTTGCAAGAGTCTCCACTGGCTGAGCGAGCTATGGGTGAGCCAGGGAGAAAGAGAGGGAGTTGTGCTGGGCTCTGCAAGGATTAGTAGGAAAACATCAAGGACCCCATTACTATGTTTTATTCTGGCTTTATCCTGGGATTATTTATTTGATTTTAACTCATGGACTGTCACTGATTTTATCAGATTATTTATTTATTGAGTAAAATCTTGCACTGTACTTTGACGCACTTTTGGCCCTTCTTGATCCCAGACATCGATTCATGATCAGGATATACAGGACAATACGGAAACATAACAAACAAGGTTGTTGCAAAAAAGTGCATAGTCCAGTTTTATTTAAACAATCAAGTGTCCAGCAAAGTGCAATACAGTCACAACGTTTCTTTAATAAATAATCCATAAAAGTGAGTGCATCCATGTTAAAAAAAACAGCAATAAATAGTGCCTTAACCTCCTTAGTGTTAGTTTTTTTAACATAATAGGAGTGGGACTTTTGTCCTGTGGGACTCTGGAGGCAGCTAATAGGTACCGACAGGCCAAGCGGAATGCGGCTTCGGTGGTTGCTGAGGCAAAAACTCGGGCATGGGAGGAGTTTGGAAAGGCCATGGAGAACGACTTTCGGACGGCTTCAAGGAGATTCTGGTCCACTGTCCGGCATCTCAGGAGGGGGAAGCAGTGCAGTGTCAACACCGTATATGGTGGGGATGGTGCGCTGCTGACCTTGTGGGTCGGTGGAGGGAGTACTTCGAAGACCTCCTCAATCCCACTAACATGCCTTCCAATGAGGAAGCAGAGTCTGGGGACTCTGAGGTGGGCTCCCCCATCTCTGGGGCTGAGGTCAACGAGGTGGTTAAAAAACTCCTTGGTGGCAAGGCCCCGGGGGTGGATGAGATACGCCCGGAGTTCCTCAAGGCTCTGGATGTTGTAGGACTGTCTTGGTTGGCATGTCTCTGCAACAATGCATGGACATCGGGGACAGTGCCTCTGGATTGGCAGACCAGGGTGGTGGTCCCCATCTTTAAAAAGGGGGGCCGGAGAGTGTGTTCCAACTACAGAGGGATCACACTCCTCAGCCTCCCTGGAAAAGTCTATTCGGGAGTTCTGGAGAGGAGGGTCCGTCGGAAAGTCGAACCTCGTATTTAGGAGGAACAGTGTGGTTTTCGTCCTGGTCGCGGAACAGTGGACCAGCTCTGCACCCTTAGCAGAATCCTGGAGGGTGCATGGGAGTTTGACCAACCAGTCTACATGTGTTTTGTGGACTTGGAAAAGGCGTTCGACCATGTCCCTCTGGGAGTCCTGTGGGGGGTGCTCCGGGAGTATGGGGTACTGGACCCCCTGATAAGAGCTGTTCGGTCCCTGTACAACCGGTGTCAGAGCTTGGTCTGCATTGCCGGCAGTAAGTTGAGCCCATTTCCAGTGAGAGTTGGACTCTGCCAGGGCTGCCTTTTGTCACCGTTTCTGTTCATAACTTTTATGGACAGAATTTCTAGGCGCAGCCAGGGTGTTGAGGGGTTCTGGTTTGGTGGACTCAGGATTGGGTCACTGCTTTTTGCAGATGATGTTGTCCTGTTTGCTTCATCAGGCCATGATCTTCAGCTTTCTCTGAATCGGTTCGCAGTTGAGTGTGAAGCGGCTGGGATGGGAATCAGCACCTCCAAATTCAAGACCATGGTCCTCAGCCAGAAAAGGGTGGAGTGCCCTCTCAGAGTTCGGGGAGAGATCCTGCCCCAAGTGGAGGAGTTCAAGTATCTCAGGGTCTTGTTCACAAGTGAGGGAAGAATGGAGCGTGAGATCGACAGGCGGAACGGTGCGGCATCCGCAGTTTTTTTTCTCAAGACAGGGTGAGAAGCTCAGTCATCAGGGAGGGGCTCAGAGTAGAGCCGCTGCTCCTCTGCATCGAGAGGAGTCAAATGAGGTGGCTCGGGCATCTGACCAAGATGCCTCCTGGATGCCTCCCTGGTGAGGTGTTCCAGGCATGTCCAACCAGGAGGAGGCCCTGGGAAAGACCCAGGACACGCTGGAGGGACTATTTCTCCCGGCTGGCCTGGGAATGCCTTGGGATTCTCCCGGAAGAGCTAGAAGAAGTGGCCAGGGAGAGGGAAGTCTGGGCATCTCTGCTCAAGCTGATGCCCCCGCGACCCAACCTCGGATAAGTGGAAGAGGATGGATGGATGGATGGATGGAGTGGTGTTACAACCCCTTAATAGGCTAGGAGCAACAAGATACATTAGGAACTACCAAAAAATATTATAAGTTAAAACACAGTAACAAAAATTGGTTTTATAATTGTAAGAACATTTCTGAAACTTCTATCTGCAGTTTAGATTCATTCTGCAATGAATTGTTAATTCTAAGGCTAAAACTTTAGATCTGGCACAAATTTATTAAGCACCTCAGAGTAGAAAAATGGTTCTAACTGGCTCAAAATTTTCAGAGTGAGAACATTTGGTCCTACTCTTAGAAGTAGGTGTTTAAACATTTTATTATTTTTCCTAATTTAGGAAACTTCTCCTAACTTGCCCAGAATTTAGGACAGCTCATGAGATGTTCTAACTCATTTGAAGCTTCAAGAATATTGCCTTTAAGCAGAGAATGGCACGTACATCCCACGAAAGGATGTCTTGAAAATGCTATGATTCATTACATGATTGATCCGTCTACATAAAGAAGCCATGCACTGTCACTCAAAACGAAAGTGTTGGTAACATTTTGACCACAGGGAATATGCAGATTTGTAATAGAAATAATTTGTGTATGTCAGAACCAATTATTTATTGAATTTTGCACCAAACTTAGAACGCCCTTATAATAATTCAGATTTATATATTTTCCCATAACTCAATGTGAATTAATATTAAAGCAAGTAAACATGCATATAAAGATCATTGACAAGTGTTGATGAGCATGTATAAGTGAATTGCAAGGGAAATCACAATATCAATGCACAGACAGAAATCAGATGGAGAATCCTAGGACGTTAGATAAATAGAGCCTTGCAGAAGGGGGGATCATGGAGAAGAACACAGCACATGTCTGTGAAAGATGAAGGGAACACTGGAAGAGTGACTGCAACTTACAGCAACAGCTAGTTTTAGTTACTTTACAAGGCACATCCCATGGCCATATGCAGGAAGGGGATTCTTCTGAAAGAATGGCTGAGGATTATTCATTGTTAAATAAACGTGCCAGATATCGGACTTTACTTTCATTCAGTTTGCATGTATAAGTCTTTCCATCCTGGTGATCATTACTGTATTATTTCTAAAAATGATGTGATCAAGAGACAATGATTACACACAGATTAACGTAGTATCCTACCTTATGTTTTCCTTCTACTTCTTTTCCTCCTACTTTGAATATTATCATACTATTATGAATATTCTTTGTCTTGAAGCTTTAGTACCAGAAAACAACAAAAAATCATTGTGAGAAGCAATTTATGGTAAGGAGAGCCAAGGATGCTAGATAAATCCAGGCTTTGGTGCTGAAGTTTTGGAAGTAAATTATCTATATTAAACCTGAAGAGATAACGGACTCTTGTTGCTATAACAAGGAGATGGATTTTGATGATAATTAACTTCAGAAAAAAATAAATAAAATAATAAAAAAATAAAAATAATAATTTTGGTGTCCCTTAACTCTGTTATTATACGTATACAATTGATAAAATTGGAAAAGGGAAGCTTACTTTTCCTGCACTATGATCATAAAATTATAAAACATGAAAAAAAAGTTAGCTACAAAAAATAATCAACAAACAAATCAATTAGGAAAACATCCATATCCTCATTATTTGCTTGGTATGTCTCATTGTGTCCTTCAAACAGACTATTCTAATGCTGAGTTATGACAATAAGGGTAAAACAATTTGTGTTTCTAACTTTTCACTAGCATTTTCCTCCAACGGCAAAATGGTAAGTTAAAGAATAAGACAACTCCCATTCTAAAACATTTCTTTTCCTTTTCAACTCTGACACCTTGGTTATGCTTATAGTGGAAACATGTAGAAAATACAACAGATGTATTTATATTTCTGCACAAGTCCAACTACCATAAATCAAGTAATAACAATGCTACAGTTTGGGACTGATAATCAAATGTCATAAGATATTGAGATCTTAAATTTGTGAACAGTTAATGTTTGTTAACATTTAAGAAAATGGTTTATAAAGATGTCAACTCTAACTACATACTTCATCATTTGTATTTGTTTGCCCCTGAGGACTGTATAACCAATTAAGGGTTACTGTACATATTCCCTTTTATGAAGCACATCTTCACAGGGTGCCACAAAGTAAAACTTGATCAACTACAAAGAGTCAAATGATCCTACAAAGGTAGATATCAACTAACAAGATGTTAAGTTGCAGGTGTTTACATCTGTATTACAACTGTGGACTGGCTGATTAAAACTTACAAAATTATTAATTTAAAAAATGTAAATAAATATAAAACAGATATAAATAGAAACTAAGTAGTATTTTTAACTATACATATTTAAAGATGACTAAAGTAAATTAGTTGTGGAATGAATTAAAGGAAGAAATTTTACAACTGAATCTTGAACAGGACATTTATGCCATGTAGGTAATGCTGATGCCATCACATACTGTTTATTTCAAAGAAATACTCTAATCATAACATTACCTTTTGCAAACAATTTATAGCCTGCTTTATGTCAGAGTTAAAAATGCATTGTAAAGCATTCACACATACATCTTTATATCACAGCTCATGTTTACAAGGGATATATTTCAACGTATGAATCAGAGTGTCACTGATAGGCACTGCAGCCTACCTAAGGATCTGGACTTTTTTACTTCAAAGTCATTAATTCAGTCCCGAATACTAGCTCATTTATGACACTGCACAAGTTAGTTACTTGCCAGGCTTCAATTAAAAACAAAACAGAAAAACAATTCTATTATAGATTTGTTTTTGTAAAGTGACTTATGATGTCAAAGTCGCTAAACAAACTTTGTTTATTATTGTGAACTGTAGGACAATTCTTCTAAAATCAGCATTTCAGATAATCAAGGCTAGATTGTTACAAATATTACTCACTGTTTTCACTGAAAAACAAATACATGTGCACAACATTCATACGTATGTAAAAAAAATATATATATATATCCTTACATCTCTAGCAGAATCAGCAGTGGGCCAATTCTGATCATCATCGCCAGCAATCAACAAAACAGGACACTTTATGTTTCCCACCTTAAAAAAGAAAGGATAAATGTATTAATTGTGTATCAGCAGGGTTAAGCATGATACATCTGTTCTGTTCAGTGTTGTTTTACTGTACTTAGCTCTTTACTTTTTGATCAAAATATTAATTGTATAACACATTAAAAACATAAAGTATAAATTCAACACAAATACCAATGCAGTGCAAACGCATTCAAAATAATTTACAATAAAATGCTGTTTTACTGTGGCGGGCTGGTGCCCTGCCCGGGATTTGTTTCCTGCCTTGCGCCCTGTGTTGGCTGGGATTGGTTCCAGCAGACCCCCGTGACTCTGTGGTTAGGATATAGTGGGTTGGATAATGGATGGATGGATGGATGCTGTTTATTAATACAGGCAGTCTCCGGGGGTTAAGCACGAGATAGGGACTGTAGGTTTGTACTTAAGTTGAACTTGTATGTAAGTTGGAACAGGTACATTATTTTAATAAATGCTATTGTTGACCAACTGTAACCAAGTGCTCTGCCAATGAATGATGGAGATTCACCTCTCTCTGGCCTTTTTATTATTTCTACTTTATTTTCAATGGTGATGGTTTTTCTCTTCTTTACTGTATCACAGCACTTGCATCAGATATGTGTTTCAGAGACATTCTTGAAGGGTGAAGACAAAAGTTTAAGATGAGCTCTTCTGCACAGCACTGTACATGCTATCACAACAGGAAGGCACCCGTCATCAACACATCTGATGTACTGACAAGAGACAACTTCCTGCTATGTGCAGGAAGCAGTAAAAGCAGGCTTGCTATTGAGAATGAATGGGGGTGGCGAGGAGCGGTTCACTACCAGCCCACCGAAAACGAACACGGTGCGGCCAAAGGCAGGTAGTGAATTGCTCACCACTGCCCCCATTCAACAGGCAGCCACCCTACAATGCTACCCCCCGCCACCCTGTTTACCCTCAATGGGGTGTTTCACTGCCCGCCCACCAAGAACGAACGGGGCAGTCGTGTGTGGTGGGCGGGCAGTGAAACCCCCAAGGCTCCATCCTGCCAGCGTCTAGTCAGGAGCAGTAGCTGCGGCGGCGTAGTGGGCGGGCAGTGAACCACCCCATCAAGCCTCCGTCCTGCACACGAGCCATAGCTGTGGCCCCAGTGACTATGGACCACGGGTCACCGCTTGCCGCGGGGAGCCACCCGAGGGACACTACACTGCATGAGCAGCAAAATCACCCCCTCCAGCCTCTGTCCAGCCACCGCTTGCAGCGTCACCAGGCCGAAGATGACAGAGCAGCAGTTACTGAGGCACATGCGTCACAGCTGCAGCCCCGTTTGTAAGTCGTAGGGCAGAAGTCCGTAACCTAGGGTCTACCTGTATTTTGCTTTGTAATAATTAGTTGTAAACAGCTTTTTTTTGTTTTTAAACTTTTATAGAATTTATTATTAAGCATGTAACATTCCATGCAAACAAGTCAAACTTAACAAAACTAAATTCAATTCAACCCCCACCCATGAGAAAGAAAGGTCAAAAGCCAGAGTGAAACTCCTGAGAGTAGTGCTTATTCCAAAATATTATTGATTAGATCCTGCCAGGCTTTAAAAAAAAGTTTTGAACAGATCCTCTAAGACAGAATTTGATATTTTTCAATTTCAAAATAGTACAGTATATAACATCAGTTACCCAATGACTCAGCAGAGGTGGGTTAGGATTCTTCCAGTTGAGCAAGATAAGTCTACATGCTAATAGTGAAGTAAAGGCAATCACAGTTTGTTTGTCCTTCTCCACCTTAAGCTTATCTAGAAGTACACCAAACACAGCTATTAACAGATTGGGAGTGATTGTGACACCACGGCTGTCTGAAGGGCATTTAAACGTTTTCGTCCAGAATTATGTTAATTTGGTATATGCCTAAAGCATGTGGCCTAATGAAGCTGGAGCTTGATTGCAATGTTTGCAGGGTGGATCTTGCCCTGGAAACATTTTGGACAATTCTAAACAAGATAGATTAGCTTGATAAAAAATTAAAGTTGAATAAGTGAATGCTTTGTGCATATGGAGCTAGAGTGAATTCTGTGCATGGCTACCTTTCCACTCCTTTTCTGAAATGTTGAGTAAGAGATCCTTTTCCCATTTTATTTTGTGATCTTTAACACTAGAATCCCTGAAGCCAACAAAATTTGATTTTTTTTTACTTTGGTTATATTCTTGAATAAAAGCATACATGTTTATTTGATATTTGGACTAAAGTCTTCACACATTATCCACTTCACGTCATTATTAGTATAACACAGAAAAAGTTTCTGCTTTAGGTATGCATTTAGCATTTCTTGCCTCACATTTCCTTTCATCCTACACTTACCCAGACCTTTGTGGACACAGAACACACATGAAATGCATGCATTTGAAATAGCGATATACTTTATTATTTACCCAATACAACTCCAGGCACATCACATGCAGATAAGGAGCCTTGTCTTGAGCTGGGAGAACTTTTTGCTGAGATCAGCTTTCCCACCCCCCCCCCCCCCCCCCCCCCCCCCCGGGGCGGGACAGCAGGCTGCTTGTGGTGATCGACACATTTACAAGTTTTTCCATAGGCTTCAGGGATTCTCGTGTTAAAAAGGAAGAGACTTTAAAATGGTTTTATATATTACTAACAGAATACCCGCGCTTCGCAGCGGAGAAGTAGTGTGTTAAAGAAGTTATGAAAAAGAAAAGGAAATATTTTAAAAATAACGTAACATGATTGTTAATGTAATTGTTTTGTCATTGATATGAGTGTTGTTGTCATATCTATATCTATATATATCTATATATCTATATCAAAATACCCACGCTTGGCAGCGGAGAAGTAAAAACAAAAGGAAACATTTTAATAATAACATAACATG